>ML681981.1:7106911-7457239 GCA_007922195.1 Podocnemis expansa | reverse complement strand
CTTTGCCAGACTAGGGTTATCGGGTACCAAAGCATGGAAAGGACGACAGGGGAGTACAAAAAGGAGGATGTTGGAGGACACATATGCATCTGGGACTCCACCTGGGCCCCCTTCATCCACCCAGCCAATGCTCCCCCCCAAATGCTTGCCGCATTGATCACCCAACTCCAGGGAAATCTGTCTAGCCCCTAGTTACAGCATGAGATTAATTGCAAGAACAGAGGCTCAAGAATATCAAATGAATGGCTTAAGTATTTTTCCTCTTCACATTAAAGTAACTGTAAAGCCAACCACTTTAAGGAGTCACAAAACTAAGTATTGAATGTTTATATCAAGGTGCAAGGAGAATCACACTGCAGAACTCCTATCCAGACTGATGTTTTTACACTGTGAGTTGCAAACGGAAGCACACCTCTAATAAATTTAATGTAGTAATTATGGACAAGATTAAAATCAGTTTTAACACACTAAGTTCCTTCACAGAATTCACTCATTGTTTGACACACAGAGGGATGGGCCCTTGACTACATGAAGCCTAACAGAATTTGAGTTGTTGGCTTCTAAAGGAAAAGTAATCTCTGTCAGCAGTATTCTCCCCATGACTTGAAATTAGGGGTGTGGTGCAGGGGGATGTTTGGGGGGGGGGTATAGGAGGTGCTCACTCATTTGCTCTAACACTGTTACTAGCCAACAACTGGGGGGTACAGGCGGAGTGTACAGAAATCCCTGTCTAGCCTCAGTTTTGAGCCTCACTGTGCAGTATTTTTAAAAAATCACAGACAAGCTCTTTAGATTTTATACACTCAGGAAAAGAGAAATGAGAAAAAATGAGATCTGCTGGTTTTTATGTACAGACCTACCTGAAACATAACCTTTTACCTAAAATGCAAACGTCTGGAAACATCATATCCTACTATGTCTGCCATAAACCACAGATGGATATATATATCTATTTTATGACCATTGACATTTTGTTTGCTTTTATGTGAAATACACATCAAATGCGGCAGGGGGGGGGTATGACGTAGAAGTTTGTGACTATCAAATGCTCCACCCAAGAGGACAGCACCTATTCTTGAATGCAATGATCAGTTTTTTCCTAAATATAACAAAATAAAAAATAACCATAGAGTATATAGGCAAAAGCAAGCTGCTTGTTTTCTATGATTTGATAAACTAACAAAGGGACAAATATTGCAATCCTTACTCCATCAAATTTCCCACTGACTTCATTTAAAGCATAGGATCAGGCCCAGCCCAGCAGCTACTTTAGAATGGATAATACTTTCATATCTGTGTATCTTACTAAAATTTAAGGACACATCTATAGTGGACTAATCTCTTCTTGGAAAGGAGAAACAAACTGAAAAAAAATCACACTGGGAAAAGGAAAATCTTACAGATTCAAAGCTCCTCACAACCAAAAGTGAATTTTGTTGGCCCTCTAAACAAAAGATTTGTTGTCAAAAGCCAAAGTTCATTAGCAGGAATAAAGATCTGGCTTAGCCTAGCCCTTAGAGAAAGAAACCTCCCCAGAAACTAAGCAAAGCAGGAAGCAAAGAAGGAGTCACAGGTTTCTCTCTGGGCACTTCAGAGATCCATCAAGGTGAAGAAAAGCCCCAACCCCACCAAAAAATAAGATCAAACCTCCCCCAAAATCAAGTGCAGGGAAAGGGGAGAGGACCTGAGCTGGAACCTGGAAAGAAGCCCGGGGTGAGGAGCCAAAGCAACAAAGCGAAACCACGTGTAGCACTGCAGCTGGAATGCCTGGAGCAGGGAGGAAGGCAGGGCAAGGAGGAGGATTCTTAAAGCGATACACCACTCCTCCGCTTCTTGGCTGAGCCTCAGCAGCTCTGTCGGGCTGTCCCAGCCAGTCCTGCCCCTCCCCGTGCGCGGGGACTGGAAACCCCTGCGCGGGGAGGGGTTTCTTATGTGCGTGGCCGCGCAGCCGCGCACCTTAGAGGGAACAGTGGTCTACAGTTTAATATATTACAATGGAACCAGAGCAGATATTCTCCTCATGGTTGTCCTAGTGGATGACTGAAAGGGGAACTCACTGGGCCTGGGACACTGAGTCATTTTGATTTCTCAGAGATAAACAGGGCTGAATTGTTCAGTTACAGTTGTGAAATCCTGTCCATTTCAGTGGAGTTGTACAAGTTTAACTGAAGGTAGACTATGTTGCATGGGATGACAGTAAGGGATTGAAAGTTAAGGATGGTAGGGTTGTGAACTACTGGGGTCAGGGTGTTATCTATACTTTATCTCGCTGAATGCCCCTGATGCTAGTGCAGAAAGAGACAACATCAGCTGTCTTACAATCTGTTCAGCTTCCAGTATCCCCTTATGGAAGGGAAGACGGGGACTGCAAACTTTCAGGAAGCCTCTTCTTTTTCACTGTTGATAATAGGATCCTTCTTTGTAAATTCCAGTATTCACCCTGCAGACAAGAACTAAACAACCAGCCAGAGAAGACAGAGAGATGTACAGACCAAAACAAAGTTGGTAGATCTAATCTGAGGTCTGAGCCTTGACAAAATCCCTTTAATGCAAGCACATCCTGACTATTATAGGCTTATAGCTCATCTATAAATTTTTATTTAAAGAATAAGTCACTTGGAATGAGATCTAAATTATTTTTGCCTTTTATAATTGCAAATTGCTAAACAAGATCTGAACTATAGGTCTTAGCTGAACCTGGGATGACTTCTTGCATGCTGTTTTAATGTGATATTAAATGTGGAGTTATTGAGCCATCTACAGAGAGCTCTGCATTTTGTAGAGCAATGTTACCCTTCTTTATATACTTGCTTTTTAAACATTTTATAACCTTGCATATATTACACCAACAAAAGAAAATTCTCAAGCAGTTAAAAACATCATATAATATTCATCCATTTCCAGCATGCCTTCTTGCCAAGTGTGTTACGGACCTGGCAGACCTTGCTCCCTTTATAGGGTTACCAGCTGTCATAGAGCATAGTGTGTCTCTTTGCTCATTGCCACCACTGGTAACGTTGGCCATGGCATGGGGCCATCGAACAGCGGCAAGGCTGTGTGGTTGGAGGCAGGGGCCACTAGCCTGTTGAATATCACAGAAGAAATGGATGGAGACGAAAGGAGACAAAGAATAAAGCACTGTGAGTCAAGAGCAGAAAGATAAACAGGAAGCTTAATGAAAAAAAGCAGCTTTTGTATTAATATCATTGCTCCTTTTTGATCTGAGCAGTTATTCAAAGTTCAGAGCCCTGCAGATGTTTCTGTTGGAAGCAACATCATTGGGAATCTGCTTTGTTTGCTTGTTTTTATGAAACCTTATATATTTACAAAGCATCTCTAAAGTTTGGTTCCATGCACAGAGCAAGAATCAAACAGGAGACAGTGTATTTGGTCACAGCTGCAACCTTCTTTCAGCCAGCACTTTCCCCAAAAACTCTCAGTTTTTTCCTGCGGCCACTGTAATGGTGCTTCTCTGTCTTTCTGGAGTTTCTTTGGTCTTTGTTTCCCTCTGAGACACAGATGAACGCAGCACCAGCAGTCGCTATCTTAGCGTCTGTTTTTGCTATCTGAGTCCCCACGCAACCCCTTTGGGACACACAATTCATATTCTGCTCTAGCCTGGCCATGTCCCTGTTTTGAGTGGTGCTCCCACTAGTTTTGCTGTCTGGTAACAGAAAAGAATTCAATGACTTCTCTACCTTTATTCCGTAAGAAAGGCAGGAATTACACTCACTGACATCCATAAGGTTTAAACAACATTTAAAAATATTTATGCCTCAGGCATCAAAGGCACAACTTACCATGATCTAACCAAACCTCTTAGCTTTGTAGCATATGAGTGTAAGCTACAACAGCCTGCATCCTTACAGCTGGATTCCCTTTATGGGAGCTATAAAAGGTCTCTGAACCTTCGGGGTGATGACTAGCACTTGGGAGAGCAGCTTTTACTCTCAGGTTAGCAAAAGAAATTGTGGGTAGCATTAGAGATTATGTTTTGTGTAATTTGCTTTGGATCCTTATAGGACAGGGGTGTCCAACCTTTTCGGGTGAGGGACAACATTGTAACTCTTCTCTCACTTGGAGGGCTGGTGAGCCAATTTTCAATAGATAAGGCATAATAGAAATTGATCTTACTATTTGTAAAATGTAAACAGTCAAAAAAAATATACCGGTTTACAAGTTGTTTGGTTCTCTAAAAGCAGAAACTTACATTTCATACCTAAATACAATTCTCAAGTAATACCCATCCTCCCTCCAGTAACTGATAAAAGTGTCACTTTCACAACTGTACACAACAAATTTTCACTTGTTAATTAAACCATATTTTGTGAAAACCTGTAAAGGGCTTGCATATCCTTTTTCAGGAAGCATCAGTGTGTGCATATGGTAGGAGAGTATTGCAGGGCATGGGGACGCTGTGTGTGGAGGCAGGGGAAAGCATGGGGAGCAGGGACAAGGCAGGGCAGAGCTGACAAGGGAGGGTTGGGTAGGGTGCCAGGGGAGCATGGCATGGCAAGGGAGAACAGGGATAATTAGGTATGGTGACAAGGGGGAGTACGGGGAGCAGGGCAGGGCATGAATAGGGCAGACAGGAGTGAGATGGCAATGGAGCACTGCAGGGCCGGGCAGGATAGGGGTGGCCATGTGGGGTGGTAGAGGAAAGTGTGGGAAGCAGGCAGGCGCTGCAAGGGAGGGCTGAGGGTGGTAAGTCAAGCTGACAGCAAGTGATGGCCCTGCCGGGTGGCAAGGTGGAGCATGAGGAGCCTAGCGGGGGCCGGAGGCAGAGGTGGGGAGGTAGAGAAAGGGAAGGAGGCAGTGCAGCCTGGTGGTGGGAATCCCACCACTTTCTTTCCTCCCCCAACCCTTGCTTGCTCCCTGAACCCTTCCTCCTACCTCGTGCCACTCAGGGTCCCCGACTCATTTGCCAGTCCACATGGTGCAGGTTTCCTTTCTTTCTGGGCTACTCCCTTCTCTCCATCCCTCCCTGGCCCTGTGTTATGTGGGCTCTCTGACCCTTTCCAGGGGGCTCCCCTTTCCCAGCCTGTGCTGTTTGGGCTCCCTGACCCCTTTTCTTTCCCAGCTCCATTGGGCTCTTGCTCCATGGGCTGCTCTCCTTTCTCCCTGCTTGCTCCCCTACCATCCCTTACTTCAGGCGGGCTCCCTCCTCTCCCCTCTCTTGCCTTCTCCCTGCATGCTCTCCTCCCTCCCCTTTCCTTTTCTGTGCAGGCTCCTCTCCCCAGCCCACCCCCTTCGCTTTCCCCCATGTGGCTCCTTGCCTCTGCCAAATCCCCTTCCCAGGCTTTCCTAGGAGTGGCGATTCCTTCCCTCTCCTCAACCCTTTCCTCTCCATCCTCACACTTACTGGCATCTCCTCTCCCCAATCTACCCCCATTCCCTGTTCCCGTGTGTGGTAACTTCTTTCCTCTCCCCCACCTCCCTGTCCCTGCCCAGCTCCTTACCTTTCTCCGTGTGCGCAAAGTGATTCTTTCCCTTTCCTCAACTTCCCCTGACCTTACCTGCGCCGGCAGCCCCTTCCTCTCCCCCATTCTCCTTTCTTCCCTGTTCCCGCATGCACAGGTCTCCTCTCCTCCGCCCCATTCTTCCCTCGCATAGGGCCAGGCTCTTCCTCCTCCTTTCCCTTTCCCTACTGGGGCTCCCCTTCCATGGCTGCCTGCTGTGGGGGCTCCCTGATCCCTTTAGTTCCCCACCCCTCCCAAAGGGCCTGAGTCAAACCCCTGAAGGCAGCTGTCCAGCCAGGCCAGTACCGCACTGTGGCTTGGAGTGGGGTGGGGGGTTAAGGAGATTTAAAAGGGCCCCGGCTGCTCCAGCTACCAGGCTCCTGCAGCACTCCATGGGCCGGATGAAAGCTCTTTGCGGGCTGGAGTCTGGCCCGCAGGGTGCAGGTTAGACAAGCCTCTTATAGGACATCGGCAAAACAAAATAAAACATGAAACAAGCACAAAACAATCATATGTCACACAAAGGCTCTGCCTTCTGACTTGCTGGAGTGGTCCTACAGTCTACTATAGTGGTTAAAGTATAATTTGATGGGCCCTGGTGCCTTCCTAATCTCTGGGCCCCCTTCCCGTATTGTCTGGGCTCTCTTTGGGCATGTGATGGTGGGGCATTTCATCAGATGCTTTGAAGTTGTATTTTCTCCCACAAAAGCTCACACAATAAATAAATTTATTAGTCTTTAATTGCCACAGGACTCCTTGGTTTTTTGGGGGTAAAAAAGGTTTCCTGTTATTGGGAGCTTTGTGAAACACTGCTATGGTTTGAGCTGAGTTCAGCTGTGCTGCACCTTACAATTAACATATGTATAAGAATTAGGCCCACAGAAGCCCTCATCTAAGAGAAAAATGGCTTGTGAATTACCCAGCAATTTAAACTGAATGTGTAAGAGGGTCTGTTTTTTGAGGGGGAGGTGGGATAAGACTGAAGCTACATGTGCCTTCTCACTGAGTTTGGAGAAGCTGAACTTCAGGGCACCAAAGTTTGACTAGCTGTTTGCATTAAAATAGGGTAACAGCAGGATAGAAAGATTTCCTGTGATTATACGTTGCCTGTGGATAGAATGTAAATGAAGGCACTGGCATGGTATCTGGTCTCACTTGAACCAGTTCTACACTAATGTATCTCCATGGACTTCATTTGAATCACTTTGAATTTACACTGGTGTAAATTGGAACAGAATTCAGACTTATATTTACTTTTTAAGGCCTACGCAGCCTTGCTAATTGCTTTTGAATTCAAGTAGTGTTTGCTATACATCTTTCTTACTCCATTGAGTTACAGATGTTTATTTCAGATTGACTGTTAAAGTAGTTTATAAAAGGTCATGGCTGCTAACAAAATAAAGGACTTTATGTCAGCATTGCCTGGTAATATACAGTAGAGTAGTTGAGCAGCACAATGTGCAAAAAAACTTGAAAAATCAAGTCTACTTCTTGTGTAGCAATTTTTGTTTGTTGTAATTGACTTATCCAAAAAAATTCAAAGCCATGTCTTTGGCTTTTTTTTTTTTACTGTGATGGGACAGACTTGGTCCTGAGACATCCTGCTGAAGGCTCATGGCCCCACCCCACCCTGCCCTTAAAAAGGGCAGTGGAAAGAGTCCTCCAAGCTGCCTAGAGCACCTAAGTTGTTTTCAGCCAATCAGAAAAAGGGCTGTGAGGAACAGCCAGTTGGGGCGCAGCAGGCAGGTATAAAAAGAACTGCAGGGGCAGGGTTAGTGAGTGAAGGAGATTTTGTGATGATTCACAATAGTAATGATAAAGTGGGGGTGGTGGATAGTTTCTATACAGAGGCTCTTTTGACTGTGACCGGGTGGGCCTGGGTCTGTTTCCCCTCATTACCTGCTGGAGATGTAACCTGGACTTTAATGTACTCCTAGAAAGGAAAGCAAGCTGTTTAATGGCCTAGCTGCAGTGCTGTGGCCAGAAAAGGTGAAGATATCACCTCCAGGGAGGGAGCCCTGGGCCTAAGCCACTGCTCAGTACCAGAGTGGGGACAATTTGAGAGAACCTAGAAGGGTTGAAAGAGAATTTGACTTTTGGACTAACTGAGGGTTGAGCCAAAGCATAGAGCTGTAAATAAAGAGTCATTATGAAGGCCACTGAGATAGGCCCCAAGTTGAACTTTTCCCCAAGAAGATGTTTATTTCACATGCAGACTGTGTGATTTGGCTGGAGGCTGACTCATTGAAGACTCCCCTGCAGTGCAGGAAGAAAGTGCAGGCACATGCACTCAGCCAAGGAGGTGCCCATGAGAGGTGGGTGCTACCCTGTTACATTTATTATTTATTTTATTTACTATTTATTTATCTTATGAGTTAACTGAGGTTTGTGGAAATCAAGTTATTTGCCTAAAGGTGTTGGTTGAATTACTTGCTCGATGGGATAGGACCCAGGAACATCCTGATCATGTAGGGAAGGCATGTTAAAAATAAAGATGATTTTCAGAAGGAATGTTTTATTTTAAGTGTTTATGTAGCCAAAATCTCTTCTTTCTCCCAACTCCATGGTTGTCTGCTTCTTAAAGCTGGCTCTGAATGATCAAGATAGGCAGTTTTAGCATCAAGTACTATTGCTTAGCCGTCCTGGTCCCTATTCCATGGTGTGTGTGTTAGTGCACAGTGGAAGGTTCAGAGAAATGTTAGTAAGTCAAAGGGCATATAAATAGAAAAGTAAATGTTCTTAGATATATGAATCCAGGCAAAATGAAGAAAGAATATATCTCCCAATACTGCTAATGGGAATTACTGTGGCCTGCATATCAACTTCTGTCCATCAAGGCAAGAAGACCTAATTCTACCTTCCACTGAGCAGAAAACTACTCAGTTTAAGGTGCCTACATTTGTTTCAGCTTGTTAGTGCATCTTCAGTCCAAACAAACAGCAAATGAGAGGGTCACCATTCATTTACCCAGTTTTTTGTGAAGAACAATATGTACTACTGAAAGCAACCCTAAGGAGAATTATAAAACAGTGTTTTGTTCGGGAAGAATTATAATATTGACATTTCATGTGTTAACTTATCCTACAGACATCTGTGAGGCTGAAGATTAAACACTGATAATTTAATTATGTTGCATTCAGCAAGCTATTGTTATTGATTGTCGTGCAAACAATATATTTTAGTCAGCAGGGATTTGGCTTAGGCTCCTATTTTGAAAAACAGTCTGTCATCTTTAAATTGTTCAGAAAGTTGGAGTGCATCTGCCATGTTGATTAATTTACTTCAATTATAGCAAGGGTGGACAAACTATGACCTGCGGGCTGGATCCGGCCCGCAAGTGCCTGTATTTTGGCCTGCACTCCCTGTTCCTTCCCCCCTCTCCTCCTCCCATCTCCACAAAGTGCTGCGTAGGAGGAGGAGAACCTGAAGCAATGCTGGCCCGGATAAAGACCCAGGGCTCAGTGCGCTGTGACTTGGGGCTCAAGCCTCATAAGTGCACTGCTGCTCCGGGTGGCCTGGTAGTGGACCTGAGCCTCGAGCACTGGGACTCAGGGCTTGAGCCCTGTAAGCCTGGTGCCAGCGATGCCCCTGAGGAGTGCTGGAGGTTTGAAAAGGCACAGAGCCTCCTGCACCCCTCCTGAGTTGTGAAGGGCAAGTCCAGTGTCCCCTCAAGGCAGGCGGGGAGGCTGCGCCCTATCAGGGCAAGAAGGGGTGGGTAAGTGCTGGAGGGGGGGCATGGCTAAGCTGTGCTGGCCCTTCACAGAGAAGCAGAACCAGAGCCAATTGGGTGCTCCCGCCTGGTTTGTAGTGCTGGGAGGGTTCATTTTTTATGTGTGCTCAGCTGCTGTACATGGAAAAAAAAGCCCAACTACAGCATGGCACCGAAGCCCTGTGCCGGAAAGGAAGCTACCATGGGTCTGATGATAATAGCCTCCTAGGAGGTCAGCTGGGCTAGTGGCCAGCCACTGGAGCAAGAACCTTCCTTCCATGTACCTGGCTCTTTCTTCCCCAGAGACCGCTCTGCTTCTGTTTGCTGGAGCAGGGCAGGTGAAATGGCAATGCGAGGGGAGGCAGCAGGAGAGAGGAGTGAGGCTGAGGGATTCCCTCAGCAGCAATACGGTAAATAAGGTGTGTGGGGAGGGAATCCTGCCCCTAGCATCCCATCACAGCTGCACTGAGACTGAAAACTGCCTCCAGCCCTGAAGGAGTGGGGAGGAGAGCAAGCCTGACTGCTGGTGGGGGGTAGGGGGGGCTATGATCCCTTCCTCCAGCTGCCTACTAGAGCTGAACGCAGGGCAGAGCAACCAGGGCTCCCAACTTCTTTGGCTTACCTGGCTGCATGGTTCACAATGCAGCTGCAGATGGCAGTTTCCCATCCCCTCAGAATTGCACTGTAAGTTAGCAAGGGAGTGTGAGGAGGAAGCCAGGCTGATTCCTGGGACTTGAGGGGCTGGGTGGCAGACTAAGGGCTGGATGCAGGGCTGGTCCTTCCATAGAGGTGACTTAGGTGGTCACCTAGGGCACTAAGGTCTGGGCTGGGGCCAGTGAGCCTATCCTGCCCTGCTCCACTCCCTGTCTGTGGCCAGACCCCTGCTTGCAGTGCCGCTCCCTGCCCACGGCTGGATCCTGGTGGTGGTGCCGCTCTGCCAGTAGCTGGGGTGGAGGGATGCCAAAATCACTGTTGGCTGGCAGGGGCAAAAAAAACTTGGGCAGGCCCTGGCCAGATGGAACCTGCTGGGATGGGAGCTGTCGTCTCCGAGTCACCTGCTGCAGCTGCAGAGACTAAGTCAGTGAGGCTGAAAAACCTGCTTCCAGCCCTGAAGTCAGGAAAGGTAGGGCTGGAGGCTACAACCCCAAACCACCATCCCTAGCTCAGCTGTCCTGCTACTGCTTGTGGCATGGCATATAGTGGGAATGACCACTGCTGCCCTGCATGGAAGAGCGATAACAGAGAAGCACTCATGGTGATTTGAGTTTGAGACCCCTGTTGTAATGGTTGCAACCTTGACAAATTATGAGATTTCAGTAGGTACCTTACATGCTACTCTTTGTATGGGTAAATGTTCTGTAGAACATTTGGTGTAGTGTGTTTTTCGCTTCTGAAGTGACTTGCTTGTAAAGGGGTTTCAGGGTCACAAATAAGTAATTACTGAAAGTAGTTATTTTATTCATGCATAAAAATAAGCATTGTTGGGGAAGGGGCAGATTCTCTGAGCTAGTCAGTGACATTCTACCGATTTCCACCAACTAAACACCTGAATCTGTATTTGTCTCACTAAAAAATGTAATTTTCATGATTTGCTCATTCACTCATTGATTTTTTTGCCTTGGTCACATTAATGATCCACTCTGCTCAGCCAGACTGATGCTGAGAGGTTCAACCATTTATCAATGTGCAGAAAACGCTTCAGTAACTTACAAGCACAGTAGTGGCATATCTTCCCATCTTTACCTGGAGCATTAAATACCTAAAGAACTTTCTGCATTTTTATTCATCATTAGCAATATCACAGCTTGGCACTTCACTATCGCTCTTGCCAGAGAGATAAGCTGATAGATGTTTAGTCATATGTCCAATACTTGCACTATTGGGGTTTCTCAAAGCATACTCTGTCAAAAATTGCTCCCATTTTGTAACAGAGAAGAACAAGACCTTTATTTTGCAGGTTATAGTTTGGCTGAACTGAGCATAGTCAATGTCTAGACTGTGAGTATCATAGCCTGTTAATATATAGAATGATGTTGTTAGCTCTTTCGACCTGAGCAGTTAGCCAAAATTTGGAATCTTGTGAGTTGGTTCCGTAAGGAGGAAGAAGTGATGCTGAAATTAATTTTCTTTGATGTTGTTCTGATTGTTTGCAAAAAATGTACGATGTCCTGTTCCCCTACACACAGTTCCAAGCCTGTTTCCAGCCAGCATTCTTTCCAAAAGTTCTCTGTTAACTTCTTCTCAGGGTCATGCAACAAGTGCTTTTCGTGATGTCTCTGGGATTTCCTTTAATTACATAAGCAGTGAGAGTCCTGTGGCACCTTATACTAACAGTTTTTTCTGGCTTAAGCTTTCATGGGCTCCGCTCCAGCCCACTTCATCAGATGCATCTGTTAGTCTATATGGTGCCACAAGACTCTCGCTGTTTTTGCTGTACACAGAATAACATGGCTATCCCTCTGGAAATTCCTTTAATTCCTTGCTGCCTTTTCTGTGTGCTTCTGTTCGCTTCTCTCACACTTAACAGCAATCACATCAATCAGACTCCGAGAAACCTCTTGGACTGCATGGCCCAGGCACATCTCACTTAGCATGCAGTCTAGTCATCGGGTCATGGCTTTCTATTGTTTCTTTTATTGCCAAAATAAGGGGAATTTAATTGTTCCTTCATTTAGCCTTAATGGAAGCAACTATCATACCCAGCAGCTTCATTGGGTTGGTATGATGCCCAGCATAACAATATTACAAAATCAGGTGGAGAGTTTACAAGGAGCCTGAAAGTGTTAGGAACTCAAAGCCCAATGAGCATCAATGGGAATTGGGTCCCTAAATCTCCTAGGTTTCTTTGAAGATGATAGACACTGTGATATTAGTGCAGGTTGGTGCTGTTCTGCTGGAACAAAACTATCCTCAAGCTGCCCTTAGACAACTCCTAGAAGAGCTCCCTTGAGAAGAGTCTTTTGGTCTTCTAGAGATGTTTTAGTGGCTCTTAGCAACTTGTTTCCTGTAAGGGGTGCAGAACATATAGATATAAGAAAAGGGCTGGGGTTATCCCTGTAGCATGCTAATCTTTCTGCTTCTGGAATATACCCTTGAACTTGTTTCAGCCTGTGCAGCTCAGAGCAGTCTTCAGTTAAAGGCATGCCCATGTGACTGTCTCTTTGCAGATCAGGTCAGGACTAATAATGAACGATGGTACTTTCCTTCTCGCCTACCATCTTGAGTTGTGCAGAGTGCTCCTGGGCTGTACCTCAGGTTCTGGGCCTGTGCACTGAAGACCAAAAGGAATAATACATCATACTGAAACCAAAGGAACCCTTAAGGCAGCCAGACTATTGTGACAGCAATTGAAATCTGGTCAATGGCTTTAACATACATATTTTATTGCTGTGTGTTATAGGTGGGAAAATGAGTCACAAATCCACACAATTTAGGCTCCATCAGTTTTCATCTTTATTTATAAATTTTGAGGCAGAATTACTGTCATACAGTTTCTGAACATATTTGTGCCTGATAATAAACAGATAAAAGAGGTAATAGCGTGACTTACTGAGTTCTGTGGTTCTTGGCAGTTCTCCTGATGGTCATCTTAGCCTTTGATCTCTGCTGTGGTCCTTCAATCTTATTTCTTCAGTTTTTGGTCCAGAGTTGCGACTTGTTCATGCCTTTAAAAATAGTTTTTCATAATTATATAACTTTTACTTTTTCTTCAGTCTGTGTGAAGCATTGTTTTATGTAATACACGAAATACCCCATTTTCTCAATTCAGCAAGCTTTGGTTTGTACAACTTTTGCTTTTTACCCTAATTTCGTGTCATGTTTCCATGTAACCTTGGTCTTGTTTTTTTCCTGTAAAGGAACTTTTAGCATTTTTACTGCACAAAAGATAGTGCATCTCCTTTGTCTTGTCAGCACTAAGCAAAGCATTATTTATCCAAGTCTATGTAAGAAAAAAATTGTGAAAACTCACCATGTTAGGCAAAGGTAGGCCAAGTTCATGAGAAAGTATTGTACTTTCCTAACTCATTCATGTTCCATAATTATAAACTATTCAAATATACCTAATAAAATTCTTATTTTTACCATTCAGCAATTAATCTTTATATTTCAAACCCCATAAAGGTTATGTTGAAACATGTATACTAAATTATTTTTTATTTGTATGATGAAGTTATAATTTTTAATATCAAAATATTTTCTCTTAAACATGGGTTTTTGGGGGATCATTTTACTTGAATTACATCTTTGTAATTTATGAAAAAGCTTTTCTCAGTAATATGTCCATTGCATTTTGAAGGATGCCTCTGTTATAACCTAGTTCAGGATATTAATTGTATTCAGTTGTTTCTTAACACTGTATTGGTTAAATATTATAGCAACTGAGAGCATTATAAAGTTATTTAACATCCCCTCATTAGTATTGTCATCATAATGAGTTACGTATACAATATGATGTTATAAAACTCAGAAACAGAAAAGATGTGTCCAACTATGTATAATTTGGAAAATATTAAATATTAGATTCAGTAAAAAAATATTCCTCTGTATTGCAATTAAACTTTAACTCTGCATAGTTGAATCAAATATGATTATACAGATCAGAAAAAAAGAGCAGGTCTCTATTCTGTTTTTACCAAGGGAACAGAATAATTCAAATGTCTTCCAAATGCCCACCATAAAATGCTTCATCAATTCTACAGCCATCGTCCTGCATACTGTAGCACTAAGACCAATATCCCATTGATGTCATTTTCATTGCCTTTTTTATGGCTGAGTTGCTTGTGGAAAAGTAGCATCCATCTCCAGTTAGAGCTGTTTCTACATCTTCCTACAATTACATCTGCTGTTCCTTCTGGGCTCCTAAAAGGGGAGGTTTCTACTCAATGCTTTTGTTCTGCATAAATTCATTTAGTTCTCTGTCATTCCTGTCACCTAGTACTTAGGACAAGTTACACTATTAGTTGCATTGACATTATTTGAACTGTAAAAGTACAAGATGATGTTTTGACCCAACAACAATTTTGTTTAAAGCCAAAACATTAGTTGCAGCAAATGGGATTAAACTACAGGGAAATGATCTGCATGGTGGGAATCAAGGCTGTGTTGTCAATTTGAGAAGTTACTTAATGACTTAGTAAACTTAGATTTGTCTATTTGGGTTTACTTTTGGATGAAAGGGGAAAATATTATACTACATGATATAAATTTAGCCAAAGGCATCTTAATCAACACCCATAAAAATTAAATGAGCAATTCAATATGTTGTAAACTGAAGTCATTTTTCATCATCCTAGTCATACTAATACTGTAGATATTTTCTGTGATGGCTTCTTTTATATTAAAAAGCATTAGTGCAGAAGTGTTCCATTCTTCTTGAAGTTCAGCTGTCTCCCAATCTCTGTTTGAAATTTCAGTCCTGTCCGGCCACACTAAGAAATTAATTTTAATGAATGTAAACCCAGCCACTGCTTTAACATGAGCCGGGCTATTCACCCTTTCACCACATTTTTATCCTGATATGGTAAAACTGTTGATGATTGCAGTATGTCAGATAAACCCAAATGTATCCAAAATAATAAATAAGGTATGCAGATTTGCAACACCTGAAATGTGTTGCATATAAATCTAATTTCATAGAGCAAACCTTTTTTATACTGTTTTGAATGAATCATGAGTAACGTTTTTTTTATCATGCGGTGAAATTCTAGGATCTGCTGAAGTCAATGGCAAAAGTTCTGTTGATTTCAGTAGGGCCAGGATTAAACCCTAATGCTTTGGAAATGTTGATATAGCAGGTTTATGTCACATACTTTGGGTCAGATTCTTTAGTAAGATTATGACTATATCAGATCAGGAAACAGGTTTCCCATCCTATGAAAAATGTTGAGATTTTCCCTTTCTTTCCCCATTTCAATTTGGGACAAATCTCAAACTTTTGCAAACCAATAATAATAGAGTCCACCGATCTAAAACAGTGATTCTGGTGAATTCAGAAACTCCTAGTATTTATGTTGACATTTTCCCTTTTAAGTTTTTAAATAAAAAAATCAAATGATTCTAAGCACCATTATTTTAAACTGAAAGAATAGAAAAGCTTTATTAAAAAATGTTAAAATAGGACCTTGAAACATTTCAAAATGTTTCTTTTAAATGAACATTTGTTGAAACCTTATATTCCTGTGGAAACGTTTGATGAATCAGCCTTTTCAGAAGAAAAAAAACCCCACTTAGTCAAAAATTTTTTCAACCAGTTCTAATTATGCTCTTTAATTGGTGCACAGGTGGCATAAACAAACTCTAATCTGACAGCAGAATATTCCCCAGACATAAACGAACTCCTAGGCATAACGATGCTGCAGCCAAATAGGCAGGAAGTGGAGATAAGGAAACTCCCTATGTTTTCATGCACAGAAGTTTTATTCTTCTACTGACGGAGAGGATGGTTAGCTGCCTTCTTTCTGCCTGTACATAAGTGGCAAGTAGGTTAACACCTTGAAGCTGTTGTTCTGCAGAAACTGGCCAGGAGCCATAGCAATCAAGCAAGTTTTCACCCTCTTTGTTTTTCACAAAACAAGTCCATATTTCTTCCCTCAGTCGCTGATCTGTCACCTCTATATGCACAAACAGAGAATAACATTAGGTCCAAAAATAGAGAAAAGTAGTAGATTGTGAAATAATCTTACAAGGAAGGTAATGGAAGTGCCATTCCATGGATATTTATTGTTAGGCTCTGCAGAATTTGATTCTTATTTTTTTTAAATTTTGATAACAGATTAATTTTTACAACTTTCTTAGAAATCTATTACATTTCTGCAGTTGTGCAAAATTATGGATTTTAAACATATTTATTTTAATTGATTTAAACATCTGTAGTACCAGGAAATTATAGGCAGTTCAGACAATTACTATTTAATGACAAACATAGAGTAAAGTTTAAAAAAATAAAGTTTTATAGTTACTAAAACAAATTTTCAACATCAGAGATAAAAATATACAGAGCAAATATTCTTCAGTTAAACTCAATTCTAAAAAGCAACGTTTTCATGACTTTGTCTAGCTGTAAATTTCTATTATGGAAATACTTTTTGTTGGGCTGTGTGTATGGTGAAACAAACAAGGAGTCCTCTAGCACTTAAAGACTAAGAAATTTATTTATTGCATGAGCTTTCATGGGAGAAAATCCCACTTTATCAGCTGCTTCAAAGGTGGGGGAACTTACATAATAGAAGGAAATAAATGCAGGGAAGTATCAGTCAGGGGAACAGGCCACACTGTAGAAGCAAATCAAAACTGTAGTTAAAGATTCAAACACTGGGGAACAGCATAGAGAGGATGATGAGGTCAAATCACCTGTTATAAAGAGAGAAAAATCCAATGTCCTTATTAAGTCCTGAAGCAATACAATAAAATTTGCAAATAAATTTGATCTCAGCAGCTTCTTTTGAAGCCTTGATCTGGTATTCATCTGTCTGACCACTACCGTTAGCAAATCGTTAATGGAGTGATCAGGAGGATTGAGATGCTAACTCACTGTTTTTAGAATGTTGTGATTTCTGATGTCACATTTGCGCCCATTTAGTCCTTTGTGCAGAGACTGTCCTGTTTGTCCAGTATATAATGCAGGGGGGCATTTGTGGCACATGATGGCATAAATCACATTGGTGAATGAGCCTTTGGTGGAATAGTTGGTTTTATTAAGTCCTGTAATAGCATCTTTTGTGCAGATATGCGGGCCAAGTTGGCAGTGTGTTTTGTTGCAGGGACATGTGCCTGCTTCAATGGTTCTGTTGTTAAGCCTGTAGTTGCTGGTAAATATCTGTTTAAGGTTGAGGGATTGTCTGTAAGAGAGGAGAAATCTGTCTCCCAAGGCTTGAGAGAGTGAGGGATAATCTTGTAAAATAGTCTGTAGATCCCTTAGGATGTGCCATAGAGGTCTGACTTGGGGGCTGAAGGTGATGACTGATAAAAATCCAATCTGTCCAAGCCTACATAGAGGGGTAATATGGGATTGTTGTAGTAATTTAGCCTACACATTTACAATAATTTTGAGCTCAGTTGTGGGAAACGAAGTAGAGTGGACTATATTTCAGTGGCACGTAATGGCCCCAAAAGAAGAAAGACTGAACTGATTCAAACAAAAAGACTCCTGAGATAACTTAAATACTGTGCTAAGGGAATGTCTTGTAAAGAACAGTGTGGGAGTAGAAATTGAGCCAAGACTAGTGAGTTGGAAACTAGGTGTATTGACGGACAAAATAATAAAGGGATTGACTGTTCCACTGATCGTTCCCTTTTGGAGCCGTAAAGGAAAAACTCTTGTGGGAAATTTGGAGTCTGATGGATGCAAATGCTGACTGAAAGACAAGTGGAGGGGACAGAGTGAGCTTCAGTACCATGAAATGGTGGGATCCAGAGTGACACAGCTGTATATTTTTCCCTCCAAATCTAGACATTCTTAGTTAGCCCAGGCTAAGAGAAAAGAACCCAGATGAAATGAAGACTTCCACTAGCTCCGGGGGAACCTCTAATACCAACTGTTTCTCATGCACGGTTCACATGGGTTTTTTTGTTCTTCACTGTGTGTCTTCTTTCCTATCCCTCTTTTTTTTTCCTTGTGAAGAGTCCGACTTAACCAGTCAACACCTATATTTTTGCTACATTGCTGTCAAACTGTGTCCAGAAAGACAGCTAACAGCAGTCAAAGCCCTGTGCTGATACAAATTTGCCAGGTCTGCGTGCTTCATAAGACCGTGTACTATGGTTGTGCTTCCCTTCCTCCCGCCTCCTTCTTCCAGAAGTGAAGCTGTAAGTGACAGTTAACACCAGAGACAGAAACTGCATTTTCTATTTTTGCTATTCTTTTCTCTCCGCTTTTTTGTGTTTATTTTTGTCTTCTAGGAAATGCGATCAAATGTTAACAAAAACAGCAATGACAGCTCCAAGCCCATCACAGAAGATCTCTCTGACTTCCATAGCAGTGCAGTACAATGATTGACTAATAATAAATCTAAATGAATACATTTGCATTTATATTTATTTAAAAACATTCCTGACACATCATGAAGCAGGCAAACAATTAGTGGGGCAGAAATGGAAATAAAGGTGACATTGGAAATTTTGAGTAACGAGTTTGTTCTAAAAAAGTATTATGTGCCAGTGGCATAACCAAGAACATCAGTACAATATTCCTATCTGAAGAATATGGGCATTGTTTTGGAGGAATCTATACTGTGATACCTTATGTTGATGAGTATGTAAAGTACCTACTGCAGAGGATCTTACATTTAGGTTTTTTTATCCAGGCTAGCTGAACCTTAACTATTCTTGCTTAGTAATGGTCAGTCTGTTCCCCCTTTTTGTCTTTCACCCTCCCCCTTTTTGCCTCACCCAACAAACCACCTCTCTTCACTATCTCAGAAAGGTGTTTCCCCTTTTTGTCTTCTCTAGTCAATGTTTCCCTCCTGTCACCACTCATTTAATTAGCATAAAGAGGCAGGGATTATTTTTATGTGGATTATGCTGAATTTGGATGATTTACTCTATTTTTATCTAAGTATTTAGTTACATATCAGCCAGCAACATTAGTATAAGGACTCCATCTCTTCCTCAAACTTGCCAAACTACGCGATGAATAAACAAGCAGTCTTGTGGCACTTAAAGACTAATAAATTTATTTATTGCATGAGGTTTTGTGGGAGAAAATCCCACTTCATAGATGAAGTAGGATTTTCCCTATGAGAGCACATGTGATAAATAAATTTGTTAGTCTTTAAGAGCCATAGGACTCCTTGTTTGTTTTGCTGAACTAGACTAACACAGCTAGTAGCCCTTTGGAATTTGTCAACATGTATGGGATGAATGACAGGGAAATATAAAAACCCATAGGAGCAGAAATATATCATTCACTATTGCTGAGTGCCTTTCCTTCCCCTTTTCTCCTGTTTCTTTCTCCTTTTCTTCTTTTGTCCTTACATCTTTGCTCCCTCACTGCTTCAGCCAGTTGTTCTTCAATGCCTGGGGAGGAGCTGAGAGTGAGAACACGCCACAGGTGACAGTCACTATTTATATGATGTCTTCTGATCAGCGGTCATGGCCTGTCTTCCTCTCCTCTCCTTTCTACTTTTGCAAAAATGCATAGAACTTGGATATTACTATTCAGGAATCCCTCGATGTGTCTAATCTAAACAGCAATGATATTGGCTGGAGGAAAAAAAACAAGAGGGCTTGTCTAGGTCCCTAGTGAACAACCAGAGGAGCATTATCATCTGCACCAGAAACAGTGCAAGCAGCTTTGGACTCAGGGAGCAATGATTCTTGCCCCCCCCCCAGCTTTCAAGAGCAATAATTTACTGCCGATCTATGCTAGCAGTTGATCTCTGTCTCAGCATCAACTAGCCTGGTAGCGCTTTTAAAGACTAATGGCTACCCCTTTGAAACTGTACTAGTTTGTATGTCAGGCATGGTGGAGCTATGGGTCATCCATTCATCACCACTCCTCGTTCACTTGTTTGGGGGAGACAAGTAAGTTAGCATTGATAGACCCTTATCATTGGACTGAGATTCTGGGTAGCCTTTGTAAGTCAGTAAGAATGGAAACGTTAAGAGCTATACTCAAGAAGATGTTTGTAGTGCCTAAGCACAAGAAGTTTTAATGTCTATACAAAAGGCAGGACACCTAAAGGGCTAATCTTGCTCTTTGAGGCCTCTGGAAGAATGTCAGTCTACTTATGAGGAGTGGAATTACTCCCAAGTTTCATGCATCTTGCCAAGTTCCAAAGGGGTAGCCATGCTGGTCTTTTTTCCCCCAAGTTTCAGAAACTTCAAAAATGACTGACTGTAGATTTGATGGAAGAAATAGGCAAAGGTTTGGAAAGGTCTTAGGTTGTCAGGTCAGGTTCTCCATTTCTGGAAATTCTACACAAATCATTTATTCCTTCTTGTAAGGAGGAAGAGTAGTTTTAATTCAGCACACAAGTCAAAATGAAACATTACATCCTATTTAAATGCCCTCGTATGTCAAGAATCCTGTTCATTTTTATTAAGTCTTTTCATTTAGCACACTAATATTACTCAAAATAGTACTGATTACAAAATCAATCACATTAAATGGAGGCTGTATAGTTTAATCTGCAAGTACAATGTTCAGTATCATTTCATTAATAAAAATGCCTGTGGCACAATGTGGAATGTTTGCCTTTCTCTCTCTCTAGCACAATAGTTTTAAAAAGCAACATTCTGATTACTATGAAGTACAGGTGAAGGACTTTGGTTAATATTCTTTAAACAGCCCATCAAAACTTGTTTCAGAGTAATTTTCTTTTCAGCCAGAAAAAATGTTAGATCTTTGAGCCCAATTACCTGAAACAGCCTTCGATTTTTGTCTGACAATATGTGTCTTTTATACAGCACAGAGGTGTCTGTTTACCAGATTAGTCCTGCAAATGAGGTAGCTGCACAACAAGTGCTATAAAATACCCTATAGTTATGTCTGCAAATCTGTGCTCACAAATGAGCAAGTCATAAGCACCACTTAATGGGGATTAGAAGGGCAGGAGCATGAGTGGAGGGGAAAGCAAAGGAATGGGGCAGTGCAAATGGAGTGGGAGAAAGCAGGAACCTAGAAGAGGAAAGTAGGTGGAGGGCAGCAAAGCGGGAACCTACATGGAAATGGAAGGTTGTAAGCAATGGTGATTAGGAAGTGAGTGCAGTGAGGGGGAGCAGAGACCTAGAGCAGGGGTCGGCAAATCAAAAGATGAGAAGTTATTTTTAAAGAATTCTTTCAATAACTGAGTGCTTTGAAAGCTGCAATGGGTGTAGCCTCCTGGAAGGGGATGATGGGCCAGGATACCCTGCTTCACGGTCCCCTGGTGGGGAGGGGGAGCCTGGAACCAGGAGCAGGCTCCTCACAAGGTCTCCCCGTGGCAGAGGACTCCATAGCCAGGAGCAGGTCACCTGCAGGGTCTCCCAGTGGCGGGGGGTGGACCTGGAGCCCAGAGCCACAAAGGGGCAGCCAAAGACCCACATGTGGCTCTGGGGCCACAGGCTGCAGACCCCTGACCTAGAGTAAGGTGACTGGAGATGGGGAGGAGAGAATGGGAAGGGTGCAGAGATGTGGGAAGGAAAGGCAATAGTATGGAGGCAAGGAGACACAGGGAACACAAAACATCTGCTGGGGACAGGATGAGCTTAATCAGGGCCACACAGAGGCCCTGCCATGTGTGGTGGAATGGGCAAAAATGTTATATGGGGAGGAAAACATTTGGTGCACCCAGCCGTTTGGTGCCCTATCATAAGTGAATGGGAGGTAAAACTGAAATAGAAGGGGGTGGAAGGATGACTTGTAAGAATAAAGGGAGTCCCTGGTTTGTATAGTACACTTGTCCTACATGAGATATGAGGTGTGCCCTTTCTTATTGGAGGTAGAACACATACAGCTGTGCTGGAGTGCAAGTCTTCACACACAATTTTTAAAATGTTACCCCAATTTTCATAAACAATTTAATATAATTGGATTCTCAGGGGAGTATCTGAACTCTTCCATCAACAGTTTTTGTCTTTCAAATGCCATTATTCAACTGTTAGAGTGTCTATTTAATACAATTATGTTCTTTCATTTAATCACCTTAAAGGATTGCTTATCCCACATGCTTATTATTCTTTACATGCAATAGTTCTGTCGGAGTTCTGTTCAGTCATCATTTTTATATTATACCCTAGCCATTAGTTTTTCATCTCCTCACCAGTGTGAAAAATGTATCTCTAGCATGAATTCCCTTAGTAATTTTAAAATCTTGTTGCATCTCACTTTGTAGTATCTTTTCCCCTGGGAATAAACTTAACTTCTTTAGATCTCAGATTCATAGTGTCTGAGTCCAAAAGGGACCATTGTGATTGTTTAGTCTGACCGCTAATATAACAGCCCATAGAACTTCACCAAAATAATTTCTAGGGGAAAAAATCTGCAGTCTCGATTTAAAAATTGTCAGTGATGGACAACCCACTACAACCTGGGGTAAATCATTCCAGTGGTTAAGGCACATTTTTGACAGTGAGATGATTATTTCCACACTGAATTTGTCTAGCTTCAGTTTCTAGCCATTGGATTGTATTGTAGCTTTCTCTGCTAGATTGAAGAGCTTCTTATTAATATTTATTCCCTGCATAGATACTTTTACTATAGTAAACTGACCTTCTTTAAACATATTAAGCTCTTGAAGTCTATCACTATAAGCCATGTTTTCTAATCATGTAGTCATTCCCATGGCTCTTCTTAGTCCTCTCCAATTTATCTTGCACTTGTGCATCACTCCTGTTTTCCTACATATCACCCTTCTGAGGCAACAATATCTTTTAGATGATGTGGGAGCCACAGACTCAATCCTGGAAATGTTTCCTTATTTGAGTAGTCCTTATACAGCTAGGCCTATTTACTCATTGGCGTCACTCCCTTGAGTAAAGACTCTTCACATGAGAAAAGGCTTGTACAAGCAGGGTCAGTACTATATGCTGTGGGACTGTCAGTTATTCTCAAGCCCCTTTGTACTATTCTGAAAGTAGAAAGAAAACTCAAAATGAAAGTAAAGGTAATTTGTTGCCACTTTAAGGGTCCCTTCCATGGCTAGGTCTGTGTAAAAGGGCCTTAATGTAAATGATAATCTGGTCAAAATGTCATTTGAGAGCTAACATGCATTCTATAGTAAGTAGATCTCTTACTATTTTGTGTTCTTATAGTAGGAGTGTAACCTGCTGGTCTTGCTTACTTCCTTTTTGCTGTTGTGTTTCAATTGCCTGATGGTTTCAGCATGTTTTGCCTAAAACTGAATCCCTTATTTCCACTATTCTTTTTCTGATCAGTGTACTGGCTGATTGTTCTAGTTTGCATACATTGTTTGGGTAATTACTGTGTACCTTTTGTGCTCAGATGAATAATCGTTTTATTTTACTTCTCTATTTAGCTGTAGTTGCTAAGCCATCAGCTGGCTCAGTTACATGAACAATCAAGGATCAAAATTTTCAAAAGTGATGAGTCGTTCTGAGTAGTTTTTGGGTGCTCAACTGAGACATCTTAAAAGGGCCACATTTGCAGGAGGTTGGAATTTAGCATTTTTTGGAAAGTCAAGCCACTTTGAACAGTTAAAAGTTGAGAACTCAGAAATGGAGGCATCTAAAATGGTGACTCACTTTTCACCCAGACCTTTTGAATCTTGCATTGTTAGTCATTATTTGCTCTGTCTCCACTTTTAGTAACACTTCTGGATTCAGAGTTCCTGTTTTTAATAATGTTGTTGAAATCATTGATAGATACTATGAATAACTGAAGTTTAAAATTAATCCCTTGTGCATTCTTCTCAAAAGCTCTTTGCAGCATAATAAGGTTAAATCTCTGCATATTTTTTGCCTTCTTCCTCTAAGTCAGCATTCCATTTACCACGTTCTTTTTACTGAGGATGCTGGGGGGGGGCAGGAAGGGTGTAACTCTAATTTAGGAACTGATCCTGCAAACTACTGTACCTGAAAAAAAGCCCTGGCAGTTTATAGGATCAAAGTCTTAGTCATTAATCTAGGAAGTTGAACTATATGAAAAACTTTTAGAAATCTAACTATACTTTATTTACTGAATGTCCTTGGTCATGACCATAACCTAGTTCAAGGACACTAGAAAGTTAGTGGAGTGTGAGCCCAGACTGATTATATTTAATGAAACAATGCTTTTTTAGATAGTTCGAAGCTTGGAACCACAAATGAAGTTAAACATGTTGGTTTATATTTTGTTGGTTTATCTTTGCTAAATCCTTTTGAATAAAGGATTCATATTTTTTATTTCCCTTTTCAGTCTTCAAACAACTTCTCTGAAGCTGGTGAAATTACAAAAATGTCCCTTTTTTTACATCAGTTTTCTGGGTCACTTTTGTTAATATTTGCAGATTTTTCCATCTATAAATGATGCATTGTCTACTTTAATTGCATTTAACTTTTTAAAAAATAAACTACTTCTGTTTATATAAAGCACCACACCAACCTCAATGGAAATTGATCCAGTAGTTTGGCAGAACTCCATCTTCTTCTACTGTAAAAAGTCTAAGATTGAATTCCACTTTGTCTTTATTCCTTTTTATCAGCACCCTCTACTATCATTTTTAGTATGCCCGTTGTCCAATGATTTCTTTTATTTATCTACTACATGATAATTGGAAAAAAGACAGTTTAATGCAGATATTTTCTGTAATTTATTTATGGACTCTTAGTTTTTAATTCAGAAACTTGTGGTTGTTTCCTGATTGTTTAAATAACTTTACCAATTTTCTTCCTTTTTGTAGTTTAGAAGAACACCTGTTTCTCATAAAGGCTCTGTTAAACCAGTGGGAGTATTGAGGTACTTTAAGTTAAGCACGTATGTAAGTGTTTGCAGCACTGAGGCATTAGACTGCTTTTGACATCTTTGCATAGTCACACTGGTTTCTGATGCTTTTGCCTCTTTATTTTCCTAGGATGATGATTACTTATAACCTCTCCAGATATACTGAAAACACTTAAATGTTTTTTCCATTGTTGACTTCCCATTTATTGCTGAATTACAGCCAACTTCATTTAGCTCATTTATGATTCCTTCAGTGTCTGCTTTTTATTTTTTATTTTGTCCTCTTTTCCTTAATATTCCATAGACATTTCAGACCTGGCATTATTGCTATTAGTTCTTAGATGATCAGCAACTTCAACTTCAATTTATCAGATCTGGCTAATTCTAATTAGATCCAGGATAGATGGGGTTGATGGTTGGATGGATGTGCAATATACTGGTTACTATATGGATATTTCTTAGATAGTATTTGCAGAATTGGGCCCTGTGGTGAGGTAAGTTCCCACCCCAGTCAAAAAAGAGGGTAACAAGGTCATTTGGGTACAATCAGCTCAGACCCAGGGCACTTGTGAAGCCTATTCCACCTGCAGGAAAGTGACTTCTTAACAGGGAGGAACAAAACACAACGTGGGACAGCATTCAGTGGTTGGTAGAATTTCTATGACAATGGAGTGGGAGCTGGTGAGTTGAGTACCATGCTGAAGATTATCTGCCACCTGTAATCAATGGCTAAATAGAGAGACCATCCTTCCTTTTGTTGTTGTTGTTCAGAGCCCAGGCTGCTAAGAGCTTAGAAAACCCGGCCCTTGCTGAGTGTATCACTTCTTTCTCCTTATCAACATAGTGGGGTAAACCCAGACTCTTTGCGGATTACGAGATCGTTGTACTTCAGAATCACAGAGTATTAGGGTACAAGCGGATTTCGGGAGGTTGTGGTATACTAAGGCAAGAGGCACTCTTATCTCGGTGATGTTCTGTGTCTGGCATGGATGTCTGTTTGGCTGCATACATGTGTGTCTGAATCTGTGTTCCCTTATGATTACCCCTGGCTCAGATCTCTATGTGGGTAGTCCGTTAGCTCAGTTAGCTAAAGCCTGGATCGGACCTTTAGCAGGAACTTTGTTAGCCTGGTGGTGGTCCGGAACCAAGGTGCTCCTTTGGTTGACACTTAGGCTACCTTTGGCTCAGGTCTTTAGTGAGAACTTAATTAGCTCAGTGATCTGGAGCCTAGGCAAAACCTGCGTGCAAGAGTTAAACTGAGGAAACACAATCGAAGAAGCCACCATGCCCACTGATGTTTGTAGGAATGAAGGTGCCAGGCTAGGCTTTATCGGAATGTAGCACAATGGCAAGCAAACTAGCTCAACAAATCTGCTGGCAGCATTTGTCCTCTCAACGCAATGGAACAGCTCAACTGATGGCAGGACTCTCTCTCACCTCTTTCAGTTGCATAAAATCTGGGCTTTTGGGCTGCTGCTTTTATACCTTGCTTGGACCTATTGTTTCGGTGCTCCTTGGGATATGAATTTACCTTGATTGGTCCACATACTCCTTTTTTGATGCCACCCATTAATTTGATAGGTCCTTGCATCCCTGAACATCTCCATCCATCCAGCTGTCATTCTGTGATTACATATACCCTTGCACTAGATAGTTCAAAGCATCTCTTCATATCTCCTTGGCACTAGGCTTCAAGGTCCTTTGCAAGTACTCTTCCACTCTTACTCCAGTTGCAGCTTACTTCTTGGCAATTTCTGTGAGGTCAGACTGCTTTAGCCTGACTCCTTGTCAACTTGACCATTTATTCAACTCAGGCCTACTGTTTTGATTTGTTTTGCTGGGCCCTAGGCCTCATTCCTGACCATTTCTACTTGTCTTTTTATTTTAACATTTTGCTTTCTTCTACAGAATAATCTAGTTCAACTCCCTGCTCAAAGCAGGACCAACTCTCAATAAATAATCCAATCTGTGGTTTTGTCAAAGTGGCCCTTATAAACCTTTACCGATGAAGATTCCACAACCTCCCTAGATAATTTATTCCAGTGCTTCACCACTCTCTGAGCAAATGTTTTTTTTTCCTATCCAACCTAGACTTCTCAGTTCCATCTTGAGACAATTTCTCTTTGTTTTTTTCATCTGCCACCACTGAGAGCAGCCTATCTCCATCCTTCTTACAACCGCCTTTCAGGTAGCAGTTATAGTCTGTTATCAAATCCCCATCGTTCATCTCTTCTGCAGACTAAACAAGCCCAGTTCCCTCAGCCTTTCTTCCTAAGTCATGTGCCCCAGCCATTCAGTTATTTTGGTTGTGCTCTGCTGGACTGTCTCCAATTTGTCCACATCCTTCCTGTACTGTGGGGCCCAAAATTGGACATAATACCAAAAATAGGGCCTCACCTTCCACAATAATGGGGAATAATCACTTCCTTCAATCAGCTGGTGGCAATGCTTCTACAAATGCAGCCCAGAATGCCGTTAGCCTTCTTGGTAATAAGGGAGCACTGTAGACACATATCCAGCTTGGTTTTCCCTGTAACCCCCAGCTCCTTTTCTGTAGAACTGGTGCATAGCCAGTCAGTCCCCAGCCTCTAGCAATTTATGGGATTCTTCCATCCGAAGTGCAGGACTCTGCACTTGTCGTCATTGAACCTCATCAGATTTATTTTGCCTCTTTCATGTGGACTACTGGAAAACCCCAAGAGATGTGTAGCTGCGGTCTCTAAAGAGAGTTTCTAGATCCACTTGCAGCTAGTAAAAGGCATCAGAGAGCCTTTGGGAAAGTGCCCAACTATGATATGAAGGGCCTGCTCTAGAGGCACAGGCTGGGATGACCTCTTAGAAAACATCTTCACTTAGTTTTGCACATATTTCCTTTCTTTCATGGTCAGTCCTGCTGACCTGATGTGAACGTGAGTTTTTGCAAGATTGAGTTTTCTGACCCCCCCCCCATGTATTATTTACTTTAGAAATTGCTCCTTTTTGCAATACCTAAATTAATGCCGAAGGGAATTTATTCAGATAAGTGGGATTCTTAAGTAAAGAAGGTTGCATATAGTAAAAACAATAAAAGCCCCATGGCACCTTTAAAGACTAACAAATTTCTTCAGGCATAAGCTTTCATGGGCCACAACTCACTTTGTGCAGATGCATCGGACAAAGTGGCTTGCAGCCCACAAAAGTTTATGCCTGAAGAAATTTGCTTTTCTTTAAGGTGTCACAGGACTTTCAGTGTTTAAGTAAATATTTTATTTTTATGAAAATCTATTAGAATCTTTAAATCACCCCCATACACACCTTTTCTTTTTACAACTTTCACAAGCTTCATGTTCATCTCTGATTTTAGGTACCCAGTAGTGCGCCACTGTGAAAGATAAGAAAAACAAAGACAAAGCAAACTTAACTTAAACATGGTATTTGTTTGTGTCCTCTCTACTCCTATTCTACTCCTGCCTTTGTGATACTGTGCATGTGATGTCAAACTATATAGAGACTATAATTTTGCAGCAAAAAGATGTGTAAGATCTGTCAGTCCAAGAAGTCATTAGCCTTTTAAATAAATGGATAAATGGGGGGCGGCTATCGACCCTTTAGTGACTGAAACAGAGCTTAAAGTCAAAAATACTTCAGCAGGGGGGAGGAAGGAAAGGTGATTAGACCAAAAGTTCTTGTTTGCACAAAATATTACAGTAAAGAAGGTCAGGCTGCTGCTTACTGCAAAATAATGATTACATTGATTTGTTAGAAACCTCTGCAAAAGTGGACCAAAGCTTTTCAGCTTTATGCCCACTTAATTTGGTGAGTGGCCTATATCTCTCAGCTTCTGTCATTTGAAGGGTATTTGCTAGGTCCTCAGCAGTTCTGAAAAATCAGGTCACTTACAGTATGTTTACACACCATTTGAAAGTGAGCAGGAACAAGCTTCCCAGTTTGGCTTGACAGACTTGGGCTAGTGTTCCAAAAATATGTCTAGTCATACTCTTCAGTCCCTGTCCTGAAAACACCTTCCTAATGAACTTTACATTATTATATGTCTCAGTGATTTTAATTTGGATTACTTACCCATGCTTAAATTTATTATGATATGTTTCTAGGTGTGAAACCCTGATGGTGGATAATAGTGTATAGTAAGAGCCTAACTTTAAACATCTAATTTTGAAAATCTTAGCCTGGACTTCTGTTGAATTTGTTTCAATGGGAATTATTGCTTGAAAACAATCACTATTTTAAGTAATGAATTGTGATGGAGCAGGGATGTCTGTGAATATTTCACCCTCCGAAAGTAAACCCCTTTTACATGGAGTACTCCTGTACATGAAGAGTTCTGCTAATATAATTATACTGGTAAAATCAGCTTGAGTGGATACTTTTAAACCAAAATAACAGTGGCCACACAAAAGCATTGCTCTAAGTTAACTAAATCAGTTTTTAATTATTAATTCAGAAAAAGTCTTCCATATAGACAAACCAGAGAATTATTTCAGTAGCCATATTTCCATGCCTCAGTAAAGGATGGAATCATGTAAAAAAGACCCCTTTTTCTTAACTGTATTGAACAGTTTTTAAAAACAAAACAAGCAAGGAGTCCTGTGGCAGTTTTAAAGACTAACATTTATTTGTCACATGAGATTTTGTGGGAGAAAATCCCACTTTGTCAGATACTTTGAAGATGGGGAAACTTACTGAATGGGAGGAAAATAAATGCAGGGAAGTGTAAGACATAAGATCAGGTCAGACTGTTACAGCTAATCAATGCAGTAGTTTAGGTACAAACACTGGGGAACAGCATATAGAGGAGGATGAGGTCAAATCACCTGCTGTAATGAGGACAAAATCCATAGTCCTTGTTTAATCCTGAAACAACGCTGTCAAATTTGCATATGAATTCCAATTCTGCAGTTTCTCTTTGAAGTTTTGGTTTGTTATTCATTTGTTTGAGTACTGTTATTAGCAAATCAACAATGGAGTGAGCAGAAAGATTGAAGTGTTCACGTACTGGTTTTTTAACATAACTATCTCTTTGGACCTTTTCAACATGCAAGATTTTAACAGCTTTTTGTTTTATAGAAATTAGAAACAGAATGCAACAATATTAGAATACAACAGTGGTAGGGTGGGGCAAATAGGTTGAAATAAATTTCAGGAGGAGGAAGGATTCAAGCTGTTCAGCTTAAATTTTATCCCTCAAATGAGTACATGATGGTGTTTGGGGGCAGAGGGGGTTTGGAGGTCAGGAGGAAGAGGGTTTAACAAGCAGTGACACTGCACAAGAATGCAGGATAGAGTCACACAGGTAGAGCTGTGGAAATGCTGTAAGAATATCTGTCTAGTAATCAGAAAAGGAGCAAGGCCTTTAGCTGGGAAAGCTCTATTCCTAATGAGATGTTTACATAACCATAAACCACATTTGTTTTCTTATTGAAAAATCTGTTGTCACTCACCAAGAATAAAACTCGTGGAAGGGAATTTGCTGGTCAAGTAGTATTGGTTGGTTTCTGTTTTTTTTTTTCTTTTCTGCTGAATTGTCAGATTCACTCCACTCTGGTACACATCAACTGCACTCTCTCCCTCTTCCCCCCCCCCCCCCACAAAAAAAAATAGAAAGAGTGATTGCACTTCAGTGCAGAACACTTTCCGCAAGTGGTGCTTGAAAACATACAACTCCATTCCAAAAGCTGGGAAGTGGCTGCCAAAATAGGAGCTGCTTGTTAGCAGTACATCTCTTTTACACATAATTTGACTGTGATTTTGAGGCAAAAACTAGATATTACATTAGCCAAAAGCCTGGAGGCTATGCTGTAGAACTTTTAAAGTAGTCCTGTACAAGGTGAGAGCATGATGAGTAAGAAACCGCTAGAGAAGATCTGCCTCATTTCAAAGAAAAATCTGAGCAGGTAACAGTAATTGATTATTCTTCAAACACTGGTATTTATTAGCTATGATAAAATATGTCTGTTGATGTGGTTAACATGAAGCTTTCCCTTTCAACATTAGCAGAGTATGGATAATGAAGTGGAAGCAGTGAAAATGATGGCCAGGGACTTGGCATCAGGGGTAGAAATTTTCTGTAGCACAGATAAAGAAAAAAATGGAGAGAAATCTAGCCAGAATTATGTATTGAGAATTCATGCATATCATAAGATTTCTGGTCTTTGCTGAAGAAGACAAAAGAAGATACTTTGTTTCATCTTTCCCGGATTATGGCTGTGAGGGAGAGAAGTGTTTTAATGTGGGTAGACCAGTATGGTCTCTTCTCCTCAGTACTCCTTAAGGAGATGTTAATAGGAAGGAGTTATTTGGAGGATTATTCTGTGGACTAACAGTAACCAGTGCTGTATTCTGCCTTCTTCAAATCAAGTGCAAGCTGGTTTGGTAGTCAAACAGGCAGTGAAATTTTATTTTTGATAGATTTTGAAAGTATTTAGGCATTTAAAGATATATATTAGGTACCTATGGGAGTCTGAAAAATCTGTTGGCACTTGAGTCCTATTGATTTCAATAGAAGCTAAGTGCCTAGGTGCTTTAAAGGGGAAACCGCCAGTAGATGTACAAATTAAGTAGGTGTGCAAATGATGTCCTTTCTGGTTTCTAACAATGATGTAGGTTATGGTATGGGTTAGTGTATAAGTAAGGTTTCCTTTTTTGTTACCCTTGGACATATCTTCATTTAAAGTATAATGTTTGTATTTAACATGAATTGCAGTAGACATATAATCTATAGGCATCAAAACATGTATACAGGCACATTTTCATAAATGCCTTTTTTTTTTGTGTGCTGTGGCTTATCAGAGAGTGTACTGTGATGGTCTTTGAAAACAGGTGTGGACTGAAAGGACAGCATTTCAGGTGTTGCTATAACTGTCTTGTCACATTTGTTTGACCCTCTTAATATTTAAAAGACTTTTTGGAGTGGAGCAATGCCAGTTCAGAAGGCTAGATGCTTGGATACTGTAACAATAAAAATGCATTTAAAACCTAAGAAGAAAGGTTGGAGGAAGAGGTCCTGGTTAACTTGCTATGGTCTCCAGCTGATAGGAGCATTTATATTATAACTAAAAACTATTGCTGAAATGTGAATCAAAACAAAAAGCGCGTGTAATTTGACTAGGAAATAGAATGCTGTGTCTCTAAAACCATCTAGAATTTTTTATAAGCACTTTTGAGGCTTGCCCTCAGTATTCCTGAATGGTGCCTTGAAATGCTAAGATCCTGGTTTTTGTCTTGTTGCTTGATCCATGGTGAGCCCTACAATGATACTACATTTCAGAGTCAAAGCTGCCTTTACAGCACATTCTTCTGCTGCATAACAATATTCCTTTAGGATACATTCAACAGTAAACCTGTGTGGGATAAGAGAGAGCCAATTCAGCTTAATAACCTGTTACTGATGAAGGGCCCAGTCCCACTCCTGATGAGTTCTCCGTTAGTTGGAAAAGGAAAGCACTTTTTTGGGGGATATAATAAAACCACATTCTCAGATGTTTTCTAGAATAGGGATGTACATAAGCACATAGTGAAGGGCTTTTCTGTATTAGTTCCCAGATTCTTAATTATTATTTCTTGTAGCTCCTTCTGGAATATTTTTTTAAATTAAAAATTAAATAGATATTTATAACCCATATCCCACTCATGATTAATATCAAGGAAACAAGAGACATAAAAAGGCTCAATGCCTGATTGATAGATGAGGTGAAGGGGGGGAAGAAAACTAAATATCTTTCTTCAAGATTTGTTAGCTGTGCTTGCCCAATCACTCTAGCCTGCAGGAGGAATTAAGAGGTTTAAGGGCTGACAAAGGTCTCTAAAATCCATGGACATGTGTAGCCTCCTGTATTTTGGGTCTGCATGTGGCCGCAAGTATCCAGCTGTGCAGAAATCATTCAGTTGTTTCATAGTTAACTTAAAAAAAAATCAGCTTTGGGCAATAAGAAAAAGATGGAAAAAATGGTTTGTGAAGTTTGTGCTAGATGATTCTATTTTTGATAGACTTAAAAAGCCTCTGTCTTTAATTACGTACAGCTATTAAATAGGAATCACATTTTATTATGGATGATTATAGCTAGAATGCAGTTATTTTTCCATTTTCTGGTTTATTTAAAGGGACACTTGCAGGTTGAAATCAGTTTAAATGTCAAAAAGCATGTCTGCTGTAATTTCCAGCTGAAGGGGACGTTGCTGCATTAACTGGGATTGACTCAACATGTTAGAATAGAGTAGCCAGAGTGACACAAGAGGGGATGTGTGTAGCCAGAGTACAGGCTTCAGGTTTCAGATACACTTATAATGAGAGAGCCCCATCTGCTGGTTCTGCCGCCATAGCTGTGCTTCTGTACTTAAATTGCTCAATGGATAGTGCAGATATATTGACTCATGCTGAAAATTAAACCTTCTAGCTTCAGTACAGAGTTATTCTTGGGTATTAATAACACTTTAATTTAAATCTGTACTGTATTATTGCTATTTTGTGGATTAATTCTGTAAATCCTCTGCAGGCCAGATATGATTGGCATAGGTCATAGGTTTTTTTTTTTTTTTTTTGTCTTCCCTTGCACTATGTCTTGGGCCACTTGGTGGTGGCTTTGCTGTATCATAAAGTTTTTAAATTATTATTTGAGGCCTTCATTAACTCAGTTGTAAGTAATGGGTCTGTTCCAGGAATGGGTGGATCAAGTACTGTGGCCTGTGTTGAGCAAGAGGACAGACTAGATGATCATATTAGTCCCTTCTGACCTTTAAGTCTGAGTCTGAGATGTATGCACATGTGCTTTTACATCTCCACAACATGCTGCATCTTAAAACAAAATGGCAGTTACCTCAGCATTTAAATGGGCAGTACACTGAACCTACTTTGGGTGTGTATTTGAGAATCTCAGTTGTTAGCTTTTGGGTAACCTAAAAATTATCTTTATCTTGCCACCTATAGGACAGAAATGTTACTGAGTGCACATGCACATGCAAGGGGAGGAACTTTCATAGATCATAGGCTCTGGAAAAACCCTACACAGAGGAGGGAGTGTTGTGCACTTCTGAAAACTATGAAGATATTAGTACATACTTCAAGGATTGGGAGGTGGAAAGAACAGGACAAGGCTTCATTCAATTAATTAGCTTGCTTTGCCCTCTTCTTGAATTTGGTTTTCTGATGACATTTTCTTTAAGAAACCATAATTAACAAGTGGACTCAACATCTGTAAACCTTTATGCACTTTTGTAAGGTAAAAATGTATGGTGTTCAACATGCTGCAAGAGGGCAGCATGCCACAACATTGGTAGAAAAGAGACTCCAACTTGCAGGAAATCTGTGCTTTGGAGACTTTCAATCTGAGGAAAGCACTCGAATATATAAACAAGCATGAGACTACAGATGTAGTACTGACCTTCACTTGTCATAAATGTATTGTCAATTTGGTTGCCCTTTTTCTGGTCAGGTTCAGATCTACATTCTGGCACAGCTCTAAGCCCATCTTGCAAACCACAAGAATCTCTTCCTCCTCATCCCAGTAATAAGTGCAGAAATATGACTCTCAAACTTTTATAGCTGGAATAATAACATGGAAAACAGAAAGAGGCTTTGCTTGTTAAGGATATTTCATCCATCTTTGAGAGAATATAGAATTTGCAATATTGGTCTCTTGGTAGGTGATGCTTGTAATTAAAGTAACAAAGCAGGAATGTAATGATGACTTCTCTTCAGTGTGAAGATACTTTTGCCAAGGTAAACTATCTGGTTGAACTGTGGTTAGAATCTGCCACAGAGTAGAATTAAAAAGCTGCATGCAGTTTATAGTAAGACTAACTTCAGCTAGAAATTTTTTCTTAGATACATGGTAATATTGGCTTTGTATCTAAAAGTATATTCTGATTCCATCTATCCATGCAAGTTTTTAGAATGAACAAGCCATACTGATGGGTGAGGGAGAGCATCAATTAAAGTTTTGCTATTCTCATTGGTGCTTAGAACTCTGAAACAGATCTAAACGTGAAATATTTGAAAGGTTTGGAAGAGAACTCTGATTCTGCATAAATAAATTACTAATAAAAGTTAATTTATTTTCCAGGGGCTAGAGCAGTCCTGGTATAATGATATAGTGAGGTGTAGAGGAAGACCCAGGGCAGTTTAAGGAAAGAGAACAGGCTGGCTATAGTGACAGCTAAGGTACAGTTGTGCTCCTCAGTGCACGTTTGACCCCCCCTGTTGCTGACAGTGCATGTGCATACAAGAACAGAAGCCTTATTATTTCTTGTATGCAAATAGTCTAAGATGGGGTTTCTGAACCTAGAAGTTGTGAACAGATGTTAGTGATCACAATTCCACCAATACTTTCCGTATTGCTCAGAGGGTAGGGGCCAAGGCTATCTGGGAAGGGTATAATATGGAAGATGTATTGGGTGGGAGGTCTTGCTGTGGTAGAGGTTGAGAGCTACAGGTTGAAGTCATCACTTTTTTTGCTGAATAAAAGTATGCAATGTTAATGAGCAGCTACAGCATGGGGTGGAGGAGGGAGACTGTGGGAGGCCAGAGACGTAGTAGAGAAGCTGGTCATAGCACTGCGAATTAAGGGCTGGCAGTTAATGCAGAGCAAAAAAACAAACCTGGACTGAGTGTGATGGCAGAGAGTGAAAGGCCACACGTGTTAAGGAAGAAAATGAATTGCAAAGGTAGGACCGCAGAAGCAATGAAGAGGAGTATTGCATCAAAGGGGAGACTTCAGATGAGAAGGTGGATGAAGGGAGCAAGGGAATGATGGCTTGCTATTTTAAGTAGCCAACAGCTTTCTGAATTGGGTGCAATCATGTGAGCTGGGAAATCCAGGACAATGCTAATTTGGTTGTGAGGGTTTGTGTGGTTTGCGTGTTGTTTGGTGGCCAGTAATCTTTTTTCCTTCTTGATTCAGAGTGACCTGTTCAATTTTGAGTCAGTCAGGTCTTCACCTGAGACAAGGTGAGTAAAATAAAAAAGGCCATAACTGTGTTTGGAGCACTTCTTTAATTACAGAAACAATATAAGCAGCATAATTTTTTAGGGGTTTTGGGACAAGGGTTAGGAATGATAAATGTATATGAGAATAAGTAACCAAAACCTAAAATAAGATATAAGGGAAGGGAGCTGGTTACATTCTGTGCTGGCCCTGTGTGCATCTGAGCCATCTAAGGGCTGCTCTAACTTAAATTGCTCACATATGACTTTATGGAAACTTGGAGGACCAGTTAATTGGAACAAAGCTTTTCATATGCTTCATGTTTACCCTGCACATCCTGTATGCCAGGGTGCGGGTTGATGGCTGGCGCAGCAGTCAGCTATAGAAAATTTACACCAGTGAAGGAGGAGTCCCTTGCCAGAAAATTCTTTGGTCCATTTACAAAAAGAATTCATCCCTTTTGCACCATCTGAGCAACACAAAGAAACTGGATTGCACTGGAGAATCTGGCTCAGAGGGATAGAAGTTATGGTGTCCTCTAGCATAGAGGAATGTCAGAACACTGAGTCTGAGACCTTGCTGCTCTTAAAGTATTGTCAATAATGGCAAGCAGACTGGCATGAAAGGACTATCAAAAGCAGGTAAATTCTCACCTTCAACCACACCCAAAGGGTATTAGTCAGTTATTGCTCAGGTAAATTCTCATGACTAAAACTCTACATTGGCTGAGAGGGAGCAGAATCTCAGATAAAGGCCAAGCTCTATTCTGATGAATTTTAAGTATAGAAAAAAGTTGTACAGCAGATGGAATACGAAATAAAGGTTGTAGCAAAGTAGGGAGCTCAAATAGCACAGAGTTTTTAAAAATATTATAGAATGGGAGGGAAATAATTCCTTAAACAAAACAACCCTGAGAAATCACAGACAACACAAATGACATCTTCATGGAAAAACTTGCTACAAACTGTGTACCCTTTATTTTTTTTAGGCCGGGATTTTCAAGGGAGCTTAAACTAGTTAGTTGTCCAACTTCCATGGAATTTCTGTGAGGATGTTCAACTCCCTTAGACCCCTATCAAAGCAGCAGCTTTTAGGGGCCATTCAGATAAGACTCATCTGGTTGGTGGTGGATAATTCTAGTGGGATTGTTTAGAAAATGCCCAAGATTTATTGCCAACTTTTCTCCCCAGAATCTTACTTTTTTCAGTGGGGGAAGCTGTATATCAAGATGAATGTAATGTATGGCCAAATTACTAAATTTACAGTTTGTGTTAAAATGGACTTTCTATTTCCTGCGCTGTTGCTAACTGAAGTCCTAGTGTTGTTTCCATGGCAACGGATGGATTGGCAAAAGATACCTAAGTTTTAAGTTACTGTATTACAGCACTTGCTTTGTGTTTGCTGATCTGAAGTTTGTTTCCATAGAATCCCTCTAGTCATATTCAGCTGCTGACTGAGAGCTGAAAATGCCATTTTACAAACAGCAGGCTAAACTCAGCCTCTGTTACATCTGTGCAAAGCTAATTGACTCCAAGTGTAACTGAGTATAATCTTGGTCCTGAGAAGTCAACAGGCTCCTGAATTCTGTCATGTTTCAAATTTTCAGTATTAAGAATGAAAAAGAATTTTGGCTGAACTGTTTCCCCCACCCCCAGTCTGTTCCTATAAATGGTATCCAGTTGCATTATAGGTAAGCAGCCTGCACAGCATGCATTGACTGAATCAGTGGTGTCTGCACTACAATGAGACACTTTTGTGGCTCACCTGTGCCAGCTGACTTGGGGTTCGGTTAAGGGGCTGATCAACTGTGGTGTAGACCTTTAGACTCAGACTGCAGCCCAGGCTCTAGGACCCTCTACCCTCGTACTTCGTGCTCAGTTGGAAGATGAGTGGCTATATCGATGATATGAGGCAGTTCATCATTGGTGATGTAAAAACTAAAGAAGGAGAACTCCGGGGAGGCCTGTTCCTTCCAAATGGCACCACTTCATGCTGATGGAAATCTCATTGATGAATGAAGTAATATAGAAACCAAAATAGAGACCACTGATGGAAAGAATAGCTTCTGTTTAATGGCTGGGGTGGTACTTCAAGGACAATTCACAAATGTTTCTTCTGATGCTGAACTACTACTGATGCTTGGAAGGAGAAGTCACTTACCCTCCCTGAGCATCTAGACTCTCTTAGGCAGTATGTAGAATTTGAAAAACCTAGAACATATCCAGAACTGACTCACCATGTGACAGCACTTGAGGAAATCTCATTGTCTACAAACAAAAGTTGTCTGAGGTTGGTTTTGGTGTCTTAAGACTTCTACCTGATGATGTCCTATGACTACCAAATGACATTGATCGTGTTGGTGAGAGAGACAAACTTCCATGTTTACACAGAGATCAGCTTCAGATCTGAGGTGATGTTATTCACATGTAGGTGAGCCCGTTTTCAACTGGTTTCAGCCACCATCTTCCAACAAAGAGGTGCATCAACACAGCAATTGCTGTGCTTATTGTGGATGCCAAACTGACTGCCACGGCCGTCACTTATATCAGCAGTTCTCAATCACTGTATGACACACAATTGTGCCATGGTACCTGGTTGTGTGTGTTGCTGGGAACTGTCCCACTTCTGAAATCAAACCTCCCCTCCCGTCACCAGAAGAAAACTGCCTGAAACCTTCTCCCTTCGTGGGGTTTTATTCCAGCAGTGTGTGTGTGTGTGGGGGGGGGGGGTGTTACACCACTGGGAGTTGTGGCAGCAGTGGGTATTTTTTGACAGCAGGGAACTTCAGTGATGGTGGGGGTTCTGCTGTTATCAGGAGCTTTGGGGTGGGATGCTGTGTTGCACAGGATTGGGCACACTGCCAACCATGAAAGCTGAGAATCACTGTTCTGTCCTACGGTGTTGAAATGTAAGGAAATGTCAGCAGTTCTAGGACAGCAGCAAGCCATTCAGGCCATGGATCAGCCTGTATATGTTGCTCAGTAAGTGAAATATTTGGTACTAGAGTGATTCATGGGGGTTGTTTCACACCATGTCCTGTTTTATTGCAGGTACAGGAAAGGTTGGGGACACACAGGATTGCTAGACCTTCCTGTTAATTCTAATGTGTGCAGTTTCTATTGAAGATCAAATGCCTGCTAGTAACCAATTTAGCTGTGTTGTGTGGCTTGACTTAGCGTCTAAGGCCATGAGTGCTCTGAAATATTATTTGTTTATTGAACTATGTGACCAGTCAGGAGATACACATGTGGTACCTGTATTTGAGCGCCAAGATGATCATTTTAATCTATAGATAGTGTCATTGTTTATCACCCATTTCTGTGGTTATAGCACCACTTGACAATTCCATATCACACCTTGTCTTAAAATAATGTAACTTTAATGTTGTTACAGAGAAGGGTGCCATAATACCCAACCTGGGTTTCAGGTTCTATCCTTTTAGTCAGTTACAGAAAATGTGCTTAGCAAGAGAACTAAAAGGCAACACTTTGAAAACTAAACTTTATTAAGAAAATGATTACTTAGGCAAACAGGCATGAAATTACGTTACACTTAAAGATGAAGTAGTGGAACTATAATTATAATGTTGTGAATCAATGAGTGGCCATCCCGGAAAATGTAGTATGTCAGTTAAATTGTGAGACCCAAACTCATAGTGCAGCTGTATAGGAAAGCTAAGGTGCAGTGGTGTCCTTTGGAACTGTTAAGTACCATACACTATGTCACTGAGATGAGGTTCTTTGAATACCTTCAGAATGATGATGCTCATTTTCAGACTAAATTATATGTGTTTCTACCTATCAACCAAAGGACAAAGTTCTGCACCAGTTGGGATGCAACAGTGACTGACTTCTGTAAGCTAAAATCACCTGGTTTTGGAGAATCATAGGACTGGAAGGGACCTGGACAGATCTTTTAATCCGGTCCCTTGCACTCAAGGCAATATTATTTACAGCGTAACAGACAGGTGTTTGTCTAACCAGCTTTTAAACAATTCTAGTGACAGATTCTGCAGTTTCCCTAGGCAATATTCCAGTGCTTAACTACCTTGACAGTTAGGAAGCTTTTCCTAATGCCAAGTTAAACCATGCTTGCTTCAATTTAAGCCCATTGCTTCTTGTCTTATCCACAGAGATTAAGGAACAATTTTTCTCTCTTCCTTGTAAAAATCTTTTATGGGCTTAAAAACTGTTATCAGACCCCCTCCCCCAGCCAGTTGTCACTTCTCCAAACTAAATTAACCCTGTTTTTTGTAATCTTCTGTCTTATGTTATGTTTTCTAGACCTTTAATTATTTTTGTTGCTCTTTTCTGTACTTTCTCTACTTTGTCCACATCTTTCCTGAAATGTGGCACACAGAAGAGGGCACAATACTTCAGTTGAAGCCTAATCAGGATGAAGTTGAGTGGAAGAATTGCTTTTTGTGTCTTGCTTATGACACTCCTGCTAATACCGATAATATTCTGAGGCTTTCATTTGTCCTTTTTTTCAGACTGAAGCAGCACTATTCAAAACTACTTATTCATTTGAAAGCTTTTAATCAGGGTCACTCACCAGAAGACTGTCCAAAAAACAGTCGCATGACTAAAGTTCCTTCTTCTGATCTTGGCTGTTGTGCAGTATAGAACATTAGCTGATGTAATCTCAGCTTCTGATAGACTTGCCTTGTCCATGCTGTGCACCGAATGAAATCGCAGAGCCATAGTGCCTTTCTAACCTTGTCAGTAATTTGCTACGGGCATGGCTTGTGGTTTATACATCTGAGGGACATAGGGCTCTCTCTCTCTTTGTAGTAGCTCAGACAGCAGAGGAGCCTTTTTGCTTTACATAAGATCATTTCACTTTCTTGGTTGACAGTTTGTCTTTTCAAAGTTGCAAGGTGATTGTCGTGTTGCAGTATAACTAGATAGTTTTTTGATTTGATTCATTTTATTCAAATAGGAAGGAAGGCCTGTTGGCTGATTCAATTGCATCCTTAGCAATCGTGCAGTCCTTCCACATATGTTCTATGTGACATCATTAATTTATTTATTTTTGATGTGCTGCCTCCCTTCAACGTTTCTTATCTGTCTTGTGTATAGTCTGGTGGGTTTTGTCACCTTCCCACGTTCAAGGAAACAAAATAACAGGGCCAGTTGCTGGAGAATGTGCTTCCTCTGGTGGCTAGAGAGGTAAGTGAATTAATGAGTTCTGAGCAGATTCAGCATTTGCTTTCTTTCCTGTGTTCAAAACAACTCAGACGTGCCAAATTTGAATTGCTGGTATGTTTCTAAAAAGCTTTTCTGTGATACAGGACTGGTGGTGCATCATCCAAACTAGAAAACTCCTCTAGTAGCCACCAATACAGTTAATCTCTCCTGGCTTCTGCCGCTATCATTGGAGAATTCTGCCCAGCACAGGTGGCTTTTCACGATTTATTTCTACATCCCTTAGTTTCTTCTTGACAGTAAACTCCACAAACTTTGAAAAGCGTGACTTTCTCTTTTTGATGCAAACTGTATAGGGGCTTGTGTCCTCCATGTCTTCGTATACTGTAACATTTCTTCAGAGGTAAAAGTGCCCAGTGTGTAGTCATCATCACCACTGCCCCAAGTACCTCTGTTTTGTATACATATGCAGACTTGTGCTAAACTGGAGCGATGTTTATAAAAATTGCCGGTTGACCAATGCCTAGTATGAAGTTATGTATTGTCATTTTTGATATTAACACTGCCCTGAGCATGTCACTGAACTAAAAAGTTTCTAGAATATGTCAAAAGCTAATACTGCATGTATTACAAATTAACATCTTGTCTCAGATTAGACAATATGCTACATTGTATGAACAAAAGGTTCAGAGAAGAATTACACTGGGAATTTGCAAACTCATACCTACCCACTATGCGGTACAACATCTGGGCATGCAATCTACTGTTCCTAATGCACAACCTACAGTGGGAGGCGAGCTGGCCAGCAAATTTAAGCTGAAAATATAGAAGAATATTATAACTGCTTGTAAGCTTTTTCTGCAGTTAAGATTGATGTGGAAACATTTCTTTTTGCAGAGTATGGATATTCACCATTTTTGCCACATGCTAAATTCCTTTATTGTTTTGGGGGTGGAGGAAGAATGGGTTTCTCATACAAAACTGATAAAAACGTTTCCATTTTGGTAGCTTTGACCAGAAAGCACCACACTAATGTGTGGAAATTAAACAGTAAAAATCTATAGTTGCAGTCAAGTTGCAGTGTTTCCAGAACCAGTGGTGTTGCTGGTGCAGGGCACAAGGGGATGTGCCCTGAGTCCTAGCCAGTGCCCTGAGTCCTAAGCCCTAGCAGGGCAGATGCAGAGACCCTACGCAGGCCTCAGGCTGGCAGCAGCAGCTGGCCCCAGCATGGCTGGGACTCAGGGCTGGCAGCGTCAGCTGGCCCTGGCCTGCCTGGGACCTGGGGCCAGGGTTTGGGGCCAGCAGTGGCAGCTGGCATCAGTTTGGCTGAGACCCGTGGCTGGTGTTTTGTGGCTGGCAGCAGCAACTGGCCCCTGCTTGGGATTTGGGGCCAGTGGTGGCAAGTAGGTTTGGGCCAGGGCTGGTGAGCTGGATCAGGCTCAGGACCGGTGCAGTAGGGCGGGAGTGGGGCAAAGCCTGTGTACATTTTTGGGGGCAGTAATGATTTGTTTTGGAACTGTGCAAAAAAGATACTGTCTCACTTTAAGCGCCATTGTTGCATCTCTCCTACAGGCTTATGTACAACCAAAAGTATACCTCATCAATATGTACATAAAATACACTTTAAAATGATATGGAGGTGTCTTTGGATAGGTGCATTAAACTCCAAAAACATGGCCCTTTTTTGTAGAACTGCCACATGCCTATTACTTAGAGAAGCTAATATTGTGACCATGACTAGAGGATCCTGCCCTTCTCTGGATTCAGCTTTTTCTGTTAGTTTAACATTCACAAGGCCTCCAGAGCTATTAATATTAACTTAGAATGTCTTGCAGTACAGTCAAATTACACATGCTTTCTCTTTCTATTGGATCTGTGGTTCTTACAGTAATTGAGGTAATTTCCTCATCTTATAATGCATGCTGCTGCTGAAATTTTGGGCTGCCTTTTTAAATTTAAAAGTGGCAGATGGGAAGAAGTGGTTATTTATCCAGCTGTGGAGCTCCTGGTCTCATGTTACTGCAACAGAAGAGTAAGTTGCATGGATAGCACAAGAAGATGTGACCAAAATATTCTAGACCAATAGGCCACTATCTAAAAGGACTACCTACTGGAGGGTGAGGGAATGGGCCCCCCAGGTCTTTCCTTTGATAAATGATATAGTCGGGGGATTATCAATCAAGGCTGCTAGCTATTTCCTGATCTCTTTCCTGTGGAGGTGGCGGAAGGGGATCTGGGGCCTATTTAGGGAGAGAGGCTGATATAAGAGTGATTTAGACAGTTGGTTATAGAGGTGGGTGGGAAGAGCTGCACCGATCCTTGTTGTGGAGCCTCCAGAGTATGGATAAATAAAAGAGTATCTAAATTTGTGGATACTAATAAAAACTAACAAGGAGTCCTGTGGCAGGGAGGTCCTCATCACCCTTTGTATGCTGTTCCCCAGTGTTTGAATCTTTACAGCTATTTTGATTTGCTGTTACAATCTGACCTGATCCTATGACTTACACTTCCCTGCATTTATTTCCTCCCATTCTGTTAGTTCCCCCATCTTCAAAGCATCTGGTGAAGTGGGATTTCTCCCATGAAAGCTCATGCAATAAATATATTTGTTAGTCTTTAAGAGCCACAGGACTCCTTGTTTGTTTTATTGAACTATACTAACACAGCTGCCCCTTTGGATCTTATAAAAACTATAATCTTTCCTCCATCACTAACATAGCTACACTTCTATTATCACCTGGGAAGAAAAGAAAATCCCAAACTATACATATTATTGTGGAGTTATTCTTTCAGTTTAACTGGTCATTTCATGCTTGAATCTTCTGTGAAGCTGTAATTTCAAAAGTTGGAAGAAATTGTAATGCATACCTTTTCAGGAGCACCTTTTTTTGTTCTTTGTGTATAGCATATTGCTGTTGTGCTCAAGAATTGATTTCTTCCCCCGTTTCCCTCTCTGATTATCCTAACATTCTCCAGCTTCATTTCTTGCTTTGTAGGTACATAGAAAGAACATAGTAGTGTAGTTTAGGAACATGGTTTTTATAGGAGGAAGTTGTTAATTGGAAGAGACAATGCATCAGTGCGAATTCATTGTTGTTTTGATGTTTGCATTATCTGAGAGTATATATTAACCCTGAATGAACTTTTTTCCAAGTCTCTGTGATTAATGCATGGAAAAAAACAAAAGCATGATTGTCATCTGGTCATCAGAAACTATTCCAGAGTGCATTACAATATGTTTAACATTTTGATTTTACAATGAACTTCAGTAAAAATCACTTCTGTATTTTTGGCTAAGAGATGTGTGGTTGTAGGACAAGGAATCCAAATATAATTTTTAAAATATTTTAGTACCTAATTCACTCCACCTTGTGTTCCTGGTGCAGTCATGTATGCCTGCCTTTACCATTTTAGTATCAGTTCATCATCCAATTTCCACTTGTTGTGCAAAAGTCTTAAATAACAACCCAAAATGAAAGGCAGTGGATAATTGGACCCATAGAGGTTTAATTTAAATATGACTTCCAGTTCTCCTGATTTAGAAAAAGTGCAGCTTAGAGCCTGATTCAGCCAATCAAATTTAACAAATTTGGTTTAGAAACTGATTTAGCTAAATTAATTCAGTTTTCTTGACATTCAGTTTAAAAACACCTTATGCTGATGTGCTTAATCCCATAAATCATTTATGACGTGGCGGTTAACCTGTTTTAAAACACCACTCATCACCCTCCTGTGGACAAACCTGTAGTCATTTGGAAGTAACATCTTTCTTACTGCGATTACTTCTCCCTGCTAGACTCTCTACCATTCCTTCAGCTTGCCCCCAGTTTACCAACCAGTACAGACACCCAGTACAGAAACACTCCTCCTGTAGTTCTTTGAAAAAGGCAGTGCTTGGTAAAATGCATTCATCTGAGGAAGTGGGATCTTCTCCCACAAAAGCTCATGCAAAAAATAAATGTTAGTCTTAAAGTGCCACACTCCTTGTTGTTTATTAAAATACTAACCATTGTAGAAATCCCCTCAAGCAATACTGTGCGCAACCATATTGTCAACAGCAGATATCCCATCCCTAATTTGTGGGTCAATGATATGGCAGTGGAAGGAATAGCAGCTTTCTCTCCGTAACATACTCGGACCTAGTGTGTGTGAGAGAGTGAGATGATGCCACTTACACTTCACTCATCTTTACTTGTGCAGGTGTGCCAAGTTTAATTGTGCTGAATGAATGTCTGAGTGCATTAAATATCTAGACATAACAGGGTAGACAAATTAAGTCAATAATGCGAAATGCTGAAGAAGAGAGAAAATTTTTATGTAGGAGGTTAGTTGTTTTTGAGTATGTGCAATATAATAAGTGATTTATCAGATATATATCTTTTCTAAATTTACATTATGATAATCTAGTCTTCCCACTGATTTGTATTTCCTAGCTGGTCATGTGTTGCTTGTCCTTTATACATGGACAGGGTTTGGCAACCCAAAAGACAAGAAGAGCCAGTTTTTAAAATTCCTTCAATAACTAAGTGTTCTGAGAGTCACAATGGGTGTAGCTTCCTGGTGAGAGGACCTGGAAGCTTGGTCAGGGAACATGCTGCAAGGTCCCCACGAAGAGCGGAGAGCCCAGAACCAGGATTGGGCCCCCCACATTGTTCCCCAGTCATGGTGGGGAGTCGAGTCTGGTGCGGGCTGCCTGCAGGGTCCCCCGGTGGCAGGGGTGCCCAGAGTCTGAAGCCACAAGGAGGCAGCCGAAGAGTTGTGTGGCTCCAGAGCTGCAGGTTGCAGACCCCTGTACAAGGATTTGAGTTTCCCCTGCTTCTAAGCTCTGCTTGCCAAGAGAGGGAACTGTTATAACTCCCTTGGTCTATACCTGCACAACTTCAGCTGGAATAGCCTAAGGGGAACCTATGCTAGCAGAAGACCAGTGCAGCAGAACAGAACTATGCCACGCCCTAGCCATCACCTATCCTTCCTTACTTGGGTGCTCGCTTGTGCTGTAGGGTGCCGGTATTGCCCATGCTGGCTTCAGGCCACTGAGGAGTCTCTCTTCACAAGTGGAGTTCTCCTGTGGCCGTTTATGGCCAGAGCTAAGGCTTGAATGTAACTGAATACAAACAAAACCTCTTAAAAAGTTGTTGCTCAGAGGATGGATTTGATGCCTTGTGGGTCTTTTTCATGCTAGCTTCTCTGATAGTTTCCTAATAAATCTGTTGTATTGTTTTGGCTATCTGGACTACCCACCAGGCTTAGACTGATAAATAATTTCCTCATGAACTACAATATATTTATATAGAGTTAACATTTAGAATGCTACAGTCACATTATGTTAGGTACTGTACAAACTTATAGCAAAAGATGCTCCCTTTCCCAAATAGTTTACAGTCCTAAGTGAGACCTTGCACTGATTTTATTCTGAAATGCATCCTTTTCTGTTCCCTAACATTTAGTATTAATTTGCCATACCAGTACATCATGACATTCCCCTTTGTAATGGGATGAAGAGAGCTTTAGAAGCCATAAGAATTACATGTAGGTTATCACTGTTCCATTATCACACATGTGGCTTTAAGCTCCTTTGTTTGCTTTTATTGAACAGAAGAATTTTCATTTATCCTCAATCAGATAATGTGGTTAGGAATTCATAGCTTTAGGACGGCAGCAAATCTTCGTTATATCATTAAGTATGATTATCATATTCTTCCCCATGTTTGATTGCTGAAGCTAAACCAAAGGAGTTTCTTGTTTCATGTGTGTTGGGGATTCCTTTTTTAAACTATTAATTGAATCACAATGGCTAGGTTATTGGTACAAATGTACAGAATGGAACATGGAAAAAGATCTGCTAACAAAACTCTGGGTTCACCTTCACTTTATCCTTTAGCCATTATCCTCCGTAGCAACCCATACATTGATTACAAAGATTATCTGACACTGTTATTCACTAGGACAGTGGTAACATGTTGTGCTGTCACATGTGGGAATAGGAATTCTGGTACTGAACTCAGCCCTAGATTTCAATGCTGTAAGCAGACTTTCTCTGCTGGCCGCCTTTGGCCACACTAAAGTTTTGCAGCAAACTTAAGCTTGCTATCAGGCTAACAATCCTAAAAATCAGGTGGCTGTGCATACAAATAGCTAGGAAGGTAATAATCAGACTTGTACATTAATTGATTGTTACAGTGGGAGGGTAAACTCTTGATCGTTGACATTGGTAAAACAAGAAGTCTAGTGGCACTTTGAAAGACTTACAAATTTATTTATCACACGAGCTTTTATGGGAGGAAAACCCTATTTAAATAAATTTGTTAGCCTTTAAAAGTGCCACCAGACTCCTTGTTTGTTTTGCTGGACTAGAATAATGCAGCTACCCTTTTGGAATTCAATATTGGTTGTAGGCCATAATTCAGAACAAAGAATGGGGCATGTTACTAGAATTTTCAGAAATAATTTGTTCAACTGTATGCATGGCCAAAGGCTGTTATGAAGATAATCCTAGATTAGAAGCCAAATATGATAAATCAGTTTGTAGCTAGGGAGCATCTAGGTTCTAATGATCTGTGTTTTTTTTGTTTTTGTTTTTTTTTTTTAAAGGAAGCATCATGAAAGTTGTTTGTGGGATTTTTTTTGTTAGTTTTTCTGCTGGTCCTCCTCCTGTGCCCCTCATCATTTTTTGCAAAATTTCCTAAAAACTTTTTTAATATAGTGGAAAAATCTACTTTGGAAATATAGGGGAAACCTTAGAACCCTCTCAATATGTGATTGCACATTCGTGGGAGGTTGGGGGTAGAGAGTGGAAGCTCACGCTCCCATCTCCTCCTATTCTTTGCATTTTCAAACTGATAGGTGAGTGGCAGATTTCTGTCCCTCATCATTAGTGGTTTGTGTTAATCTCTGAAGCTGGACAAATCTGTAGAATGGAAGAATTGTGTAATAATTTCCCGTGCACAAGTCAGTATCTGTATGAACAACAGTGTGGTCACAAGAATCAGCATGCTCCTTTAGAAGCATGTCTTTTACCTTAGCCCTGCCATCAGTGACTGAGCTCTGTCTTATTCCCATACCTGGATGCCCATTTTGCAGTATTAATAAAAGGTTGTGGTGGAAGCTGGATAAAACATTATGCATGTTAACCATTCATCCCAGGGCTCTTCCATGCATGTAGGCTTGTTTCCACACTGCAAGAAGGGAGACCACATGTTCTCCCAAAACCCTCATTCAACTCTTATTGAAATCAGTGAGAACTGGAACAAGCCATAGAAGAGCAACAGATAATTGTGCAGCTACGTGGATATATGGAAATTGTAATAAATAGTAAACAAAACGATTAAATGAGTGCATCTACCAAAGAAATTGAATTTATCATTGGAGCACCAAAAAAGACAGCAAATTCTGCATTGCAATACAATTGCAATATACACATTAGACAAAAAACAAAAGGGAACACTTGTCCAGTTTGAATGACACCAGGGAGCTGATAAGATGGGATGTTAAAATGATAGATTTGAAAAACAATTACTTTGCTTCCCAATAAGATGAGAGTGTTTCCTGACATTTCAGGATTTAAATGGGCAACAGCCAGTGTGAAGCTGTCCTAACATAGATGGTAAACATGAAGCATTATTTGATGGCAGTTCTACATGTAGGTTAAAATTGCAAACAGACAAGCTGGCACTTCAACATAAACATAGTGAATCTTATACAATATGTACCATCTTTTACCTAGGCTCTCATTTAGTAGTGTTCAGCAATTCCAAATGGCAGATTATTATCAAGACAGAGATCTATAAAAGCAGTATAGGATCAATCTTGCATTGCAAGGAGGATGGACTAGGTGATAATAGGACATATAGTGTGTCCATTTCTAATTTCAGTACAACCTGTTCTAAAAGAGAGGTTAGTCAAAGGTGGTCGTGTTCTTTCCTCTTCTTTTATTATTCCATTGCTTCTTGAGCTCCTGTTGTGTCTTCAGGAAAAAGATGAAAAAGGTCCTTTACCCTTCCTGTGCTGGCCATGGATTACAATGGGTTCCTGAAGAAGAGCTTGCACAGTAGTCCATCAAATCCTTTCCTTATCTGAGGCTCTGTCAAGAAGATTGTATTTATGGCTATCATGTACATTTCTATTTTTATTCCATGTTCCCTCCTTTCACCTCTCCCAGACTGCTTATTCTCTGTTTCTGCTGTTCTTGTTCCCTATTTTCACTGATGGCGCCCTCTTCCCTTTATATTTAATGGACCTTTCTGGAAGGATGATCTCATGTCAGGTTAATTTTCTGGACATTTTAGCAAATGTGTCCTAATCCTGTATGCAGCCTTCCTTATGCAGATTAACTAATTCAGATAATCTGTGTATGCTCTTCCTGTCATTGGAACAAAGTTATAAAAATCATGTCACTTCTGCATGCATTTGGTGGAGTAGAGAAAGCAAGCGGGATAGAATTTGGCCCTGTTGTTTTTTTTAAAGACAAACAAAATTAATAATCTGATACAATTTTGGTGGGGAGAAAAAGAAAAGATTTTTTTTTTCCTGTACTGAAACCTAAAATTCTATTTCTTACTCCAAAGGAAACTTTCATGGTGGTTGTAAATCCTCCTGAATGATGGAGTTTTCTGATGTGTTTATTCACCTTTCATTGCCATACCTATAATAAGAATTGGGTGTCTTGTGCTATTTTAATGATAAATTGTGTGTCTTGTATTCTTTTAATGATAAATTAAATCATTTCTCTCTCTAAGGATCAGAAAGTTTTCCCGTTTCCCTGAAAGTCTGAATTAGCTTGATGTGTGAAAATATAAAAAGGTACTGCACAGAATGTGCTTCACTTATCAGATTGTTAATGACTAAACATGTTCTTCAGCTGTTTCTTTAGAACTATTAACAAGTAGGATGTAATGCATTTCCTTTTATGGACAAGAATTGCTAGTGATCATAATGGGCTTCAGATGAAGAAGATAATTAACTTAGGATAATATATTTTCATTGCTAATCACAGGCAATTTTCAGCGATAGTAATAACTATGGCTTGTCATTTCAGACCTAAATGAGGTAACAGAGGACCAGATAAAATCTGTGTAATTCAACATATACTATATATAAACTATAGCGCGCGCGTGCACACACGTGCGCGCACACACACACACACACGCACAAGTAATTCAATATATATAATGTGGTAGTTCAATATATCACATTTATTATTCCTTATTGTTGCAGTATTTGTGTAATGTGAAGTTGTACAGCATGAAAATAGGATTCTATAAAGTTACTGAAATTCAATTTCTTAGGCTATTGTTGCAGACTGAGCTTTTGAAAAAGCTGAAATACAAAATGAGGAACAAAGTTAGTAAACTGGTCTTTATTGGTCAAATGTCCAGCAGAACTTTCTGGGCACCCAAATAACCATATCTTCTTTTTTTCCCCCCTTAAAGTTCCTGCTAATTGGGTTGTATGTTTGTGATGGGTGGTAAATCCTCCTTTGTTTTTTACTTCATTTAAATTTTACATCCAAAATAGTTTTGAAAGGAAATCCTTCATTTCAACTTCAATCATATAAAGTAGATGCTTCTTTAGAAAATGACAAAAAAAAACCCCCAAACAAACAAAACAAAACACACCAACAACCCCTGACCAGTTGATCAGAGAAGTATGTTGGAGACTTTGATTAAGAAAAGGTAGACTGGTCATGCAAGTAATTTGGTTTTGTGGAACTGATGTACAGATGAGTCAGATCTGGACTTGATATTCTTCTGATTGACTCTTGTGGGTAGACCTTCCCTACTTAATAGTATTTTCTGCTTCAGCCAGTCTACAATGAAAAGACTGAGTGGAAAGACTAAAGAGACTATGAAGAGAGAATAAATTTGGTAAGAAAAGGGAGGTTTTATTTCCCAGTCTCTTCATGTTCTAGAGTTGAGAGATTCCTTGCTTTTTTTGTCTATGCTACCTTTAAATTGTGTGACTGGTGCTTAGATGCCATGTGAATATGCCCCTTGGCATTACTCTGGATGAAAGATTTTGTCATTGATTTTATTGTTTTTATTTTAATAAACTGTAGAGACATTTGAAATGTACTTTTATGAAGAGGGGAGGAGAATACTTATTATATTTTAAACTATATTTACATTGTAAATTTTATATTGTTAAATGTATATTTTATATTGTAATACTTTGTTTAAGAGCTATGTAAAGCTGAAGTTTCAAGTTGTAAAGCTCTAAAGCGAAGGTTAAAAATTCATCAAGATGGGTGACTTGTAAGCAACCTTAAGTACCCATCAAAAGGGTATTGAAGTGGTAAATATTCCTTGTAGATAGTTTTCAAATACTTTTTAAGTAGACTAGAATCTTTAATCTTTTTTATATCCTGACTGAATTGACCTCATTAGCATTTACCTGCCTCATAGACTGTAACTCACCCTCATGTGGTTGTGTGTGTCAAACAAACTGAAGTTTCCACTTCATGCATCTGATGAAATGGGTTGCAGCCCAGGAAAGCTTACGCTCAATTTTTTTTGTTAGTCTCTCTATATCATTGGTTCCCAACCTGTGGTCTGTGGACCACTGGTGGTCTGCAAGGGTGCTGCAGATGGTCAGGTGGGAGATAATTACTGCAGGTAAATGTATTGTAGGTACATGGACTGTGATGAGTGCAATATGTTTGAGTGAGTGTAATAAATTATTAGAAATAACTGCATTTTTAATACCCCTTGATATACAAGTTTGACTCCTGTCTACCATAGGCTATGTTAAAAATATTTAAAGTGGTTTGTTTACATGGTGGTCCATGAAAGCTTTTGATGATGATGTAGTGGTCCACATAAAGGGAAATGTTTGGAACCACTGCTCTTTATAGGGCTCCTTGCTGTGTACCTGAACTGCTAATTGGACTATAATCCTTTGAATTGATTTCAGAAAGACTTCAGCAAGTCAGCAGCCTTACCAAGTCTGCTATGAAGCTGACCTAAGGAATCAAAATGTGTGTATTTTGATATTTTCATCATTTAGAACTCTCTAATTCACTTTCTCTTCTATTAACAAATCTTAGTTATTAAGGATTGGCTGACTGTGGTATTTGGGTAAGATCTGAGATTCATATTGACTTGCTAGGAAGTTCCTGGTCCTTTGGGATTGGTGAGTCTCTTAAATATGGTGATTAAGGTTGTCAGTAATTCCTCTCAACATTAGATTAGGTTGTCTAGATGGGAGTCAAGGACTGGAATGTGTAAAGTGTATTTGTCGTCTTGTTAGTGTGATACTGCAGAACTTTTTTGTTACTGGCTTGGTGATTGGTTAATTGTAAAATAAACCACCAGTTCTTGGGGACTGTATGCCCTCTTTCTTGTAGTGTGCTCTGAGTGCGGCATCTGCAGTGTAGCCCACCGGACACCATGATCACAAGCAAGGTCCGTTCAAGTATCTTACAGATTTAAAAAATCTACAGTGAACTTATGTTAGACCCTGCACAAGGGAGGTAGTGTGCAAGCCCATTTTTGCTGCAATATTTAAAAAACAAAACAAAACCTTTTCTAGCTACCAACATACCCTCTGTAAGTCTATGCAATACATGTGTAGCCTGTGAAATATGTCTGTTTTCCACTCAGTTGACATTCAAAGAGTACAGGTTCTTTCTAAAATCAGATATTTTTAGTTTGCTGAACAATATATATGATTTTTTCATTACAAAGTTTATTGAATGAAAGACCAGATAGAAATGAGTTTCTACTCTAAGTGCAGTAAATATTTACGGCTCTCAGTATAAGCAGCTGGGTGTCACCTCTTTTACAGCAGAAAAAAATGGTGGACCAAGGATTCTTTCCTTTGCACAGCCTCACTCAGGCTATGTCTACACTTAAAATCTTAGTTCAGACTTGGTTAGTAGGAGCTAAGCAGTTTGAAAGTTAGTTTGAACTAAGTGCTTTTTTTAGTTCAAACTAATTTTTAGTTGAACTAGCTGTGCTTTTTTTAGTTAGAACTAACTTTTTAGTTCAAAATAAAAATCGCAGTTAGTTCAAACTAACCACTAGTTTGAACTTATTTAGCTTGAACTAGCATGACTATAATATGAAAATTAAGGCTTCTTAATTCGAACTAAATTGCTAGTGTAGACATCACCTCAGAGATCTTCTGGTCCCTATCTTCTTTACAACCTCTGTTGTGTTATTTAAAATAGGCCAGTTATGTTTTTGGGAAAATGTCCTTTACTCTCCTCCCTTTCTGCACCCCAAATCAGTTCTTTGACTCCCAGAATTCTGTACACTCAAGTTGGGCAACGTTTTTTTTTTACCGAAACTTTTTTCAGCAAAAACTGCAGATTCAGTGGCACTGAAACATTTTGTAAAATATCCAAATTGCTTCAATTGGGCTAAAGGAAAAAGTTTAAAAGAAATTGGAAAAAATCAAAAACTTTTTATTTTTAACATTTTCAGATTGAAACTTTTTAAACCTTTTTTGAAATGACTTATTTAAAAAATCCTTTAAAAATTAAAATGATTTAAAATGAAATGAAACAGTTTTGGGCAAACAAAATATTTTGACCTAAGACTATTTTTTTTCAAAATGTTATCAGAAATGTCAGTGAATTTAAAAAATAATCTGTGGGTTTGTTCTCCTTCCTCTGTCTAGCTCTACTTCAGAGCCACTGCAGTATTATCCTGTACATCATCTTGATTAAACTACATTTAATTACACTGAGTACCATCTTTTTCTTTTCAGTTGATTATACTGTGTTATCACTGCATAAAACTAAAGGAGCATTTGACTATGAAATCTCCAATTGTGAATCCAGATATTACATTTTCTCTGAATACATTTCAGAACTAAAGTTTAGTGCAGTTGAACTGAAATAAACAAAATATACCACTAGCCCCATATTAAGTTTGTGACACGCATCCAATCCATAATATCGCATGCCACTTCTTTCCTGTTGTCTGTTGAGTTATAATAGTTTTCACTTTAGTAAAATAGCTCCACAACATGTTGTTGTTGGTCTACTATTCTGCTAACTCTTTTAATGTATTTTTAATTTCTGTGATGCAGGTAGTGCAGGAAGACGTTTTCCTTGTATGTGAACTTTTTTCCAATCTGCACCAGGCAAATGCCATTTCCTAAATTTTCATTCCCACCTCCCTCTTGATAGTGTTGACATATTGTGTGATCAAAATAGTACAATGTTCAGGCAAATCATAACTGGAAATTCAGTTTGAAGGTTTTATTCTTCTGCTGTGTGCTGGTGTCATAAAGCAGCTTTTTCAGGTTAAAGGATTTGTATGTGCCTAGATGAGATCTCAACCTGGAAGAAAAGAAATGTTGCAGGTTAAGCTTGTCATCCAGTTGCTTGGCATGAAGCAGTGCTGTCAGTCACACCCAATAACTTCAGAGAAGAACCCTGATGCTCTATTACAGAATAAAATTAATTAAATGAATAAATAAGAGCATTCACCATTTGCACCTGCCAGTGTCTGATACAAGCTATCGGAATACATGACAAATGATGGAAATGGGGAACTTATGTGTGTTTTATTAAGCACTGTGCTCTAAGCACAGCTTCTCATGTGTGAATTAAATAAACCAGTTTTGCCATCTGCTAGAAATGAAAAGGGTGAGGGTGTTCATGCCCAGGCTGCCTAAAACAGTGTTTCACAACCTGTGGGCCAAGGGCTGAAAGTGGTCCGTGGGAGCTTTCAAAAGCTTCTTTCCTGCTGGCTGCAGAAGGGAGTCACTACATAACCTCAGCGGAGCGTGTTTTCATGGGGCTAAAAGACTGGTCCAGGCTCTTTGCTGCAGCCAAGAGAATGGGATATCAGTTCTCCTCTTCCCCTGGCTATAGCAGGGAGTATGGCAAAGCACTCTGCCTAGATCCATAGGCACTGGGATCCCTTCTAGAGCTAGAGAGAAGGGAGATCAGTGCACTTCTTCCCCAGCTCCAGCAGAGAGTGGTGTACTTTCCTGGGTCCCTGGGTGCTGGCTGGCACCAGAGGGGAAGAAGCACTGATTTTCAATCCTCCTGGCTGCAGAAGGGAGCTGCTGCCTAGGCACCTAGGTGGCACACGTGAGGCTAGTTTCCTTGATACAGCCAGGGAGCTCAGTGAAAAAACAGCTTCCCTGCTGAACTCCTTCCTTTTGGCTGCAGGGGAGGGTGGGAGGCTGCTGGCAAAGACTGATGGCGCTTTAGGATTGTGAAAATTGTATCTGTGGCCCTCCAGTCAAATGGCTGGGAACTGCTGACCTAGATGCTGTGAATTTTGAGAGAAGGCATCTGACAAACTTCTTGTGGGACCCCTATGTAACGTTCACCCAGGCTGCCCTTCATTCTGTGATCAAAGCTGGCTTTTCTTCCCATTCAATACAATTAATGCTGGATGGCCATACCTTTCCAGGGCTATCTTTAGGGTACTCAGAATGCTTTTCTGGCAGGTCTGGCAAGAAGCAGAAGGATGCGTCTGATGGAGGGAACTGAACTGTCCTGGGATCACACATGGTTATTTCCCACTATGGGAGGTAGGAGAGGCAGCTGGGAAGAAGAAAGGGGAGTGAGCAACTGTGTGATGGTGCTGTTCACAAGAGGGATGGAATGAGATTCTCTGTACTGTATCCTGTGTGATCACGTCAGTGCAACATGACTGCAAGCTGGATGAAAAATTCTGCCAAGCTAATTTGGTGGCTTTTTACACTCCCTTTGCCTTGATCTAAATGACCTGGTAAGATACAGTGCCACAGAGAATTGGGACCAGAAATTTTTGTTTTCAACTTCAGTGAGAAAAGGATCAGTCCCTTATTCTGAAGGACGTGGCATACTTTTGCATCCTATTAATTCATTACCTTTAGGAAATGAATTAAATATAGAAACACAGGGAGTGAAGATAATTCAAAATGAATTCATGATGACAAATGATATTATAATGAATTAGAAAGGCACAGTCATTTGCCATAAAGCAGAAAATAAGCCAGAAATTCAAATAACATGCATTTTGCCAATCATAAAATGCAAAATACAACTCCATCAATAACTAGAAAATAGTCTATGCAGAACGATAGAATAATGGACACTAATAGCAGAGCTGCTAACAAGAATGTACTTCACATGCCCTCACGCTTTTTTAGTACAATGTCTGGTTAAGTTTGTCCTATATTTTCTGGATTTAAAGTACTGGCAGGGCATGGAAGAACTTTGTTTTCTGTGCATCAGATTTTTTTGTTCAATAATGATTTTCAGCTGGATGTTCTATGAATATAAAATATAATTTACAGTGTTTTTATTGATAAGATGGCTAGATTTTATTTCATACGTGCTTAGCAAATTACTTGATTCCGCTACTAACTAAGGGAAGTAAGATTCTGAAATAATTTTAACTGTCAGTAAACAGATGTTATGCTTTAACAGTCTAGTATCCTTTTGGTTATTGGGAAATTATGTACTTACATGAAAAAGAGAATTTTTCCAATAGAAATATTGTTTCCATATTCTACTCAAGTTTATAAATCACTTCATCATTTTATTACACCAGATGTGGCACATTATGAGCTCTAGCCCAAATATATTTTGAAAACCAAAGCTTAAATCATGCAGGGCATGTAACCCTAGTTTGCATGTTTTTGTGAGTAGTGTACCAAGCCATTTAACTATTGAAGATGCTTCTAACTGTGCTTACATCTTTTCTGGGTTGTCATCTTAGGATCTGTCCTGGAAAACTGTAGCTCCCCTGACTGTTGCCTCATGAAAACACTGAAATCTGGGAATAAGCTTGGAATGGGCTAATTGCTGTAAAGTGCTTTTCTGAGCTCATTAGTTTCAAAGGACGTAGAATTGAACTTGAAGGGGTCCACTCACTGAGTCGCAATCTTCCTCACAGAGTGCTGTTGGGGCAGGACAACAATATGCCTCTCCTAACTCTGGGCTCGGGGCAAAACTGCGACTGAGCAAATTGTTAGAATTTGGCTGTTCATGCTCAAATTCTTCTTCTCTCCTTGATTTAGTGTCCAAAATTATCCCAGTGAAAAGGTTAGTTATTTTACAGTGATGTACAAAAGCCATGAACACCCAGCTCATTTGTAATTATCCCAGAATTTAACCTATTCTCAATATATGTGAAAGAAGGGAAATATTAATACCAGTTTTTAGATTGTAACCCCCTTATCTCTCTTGTTTGTTGATGAGGCCTAGAATGTGTCCATTTAGATCCAAAAATAGCAGGCAGTGCAGCACTTCCCTCATCTTACAGAATGTGAATGGAAGAAAGTCTGTGTTCAATATGTATTTCTGTTCTGCACTGAAACCCATTGAATAACTTGTGAAATGTTGGGAATAGTTGGTTTTGTTAATGTGCATGCAGTACTTTTGTTGAAAAACAAAAAAATTAAAATTCAAGGTTGCTAAGAGCTTTGAGCATTCAACTATCACAGAAAGCTCATTTAAACTTGCATGCTACCAATTAAAACACAGTCTTTAGTAGGACATCTGGATTCCATATCAAGTCTTTTTCTTCCCCCAAAGTGAAACATTTAAATTTATATGCAATATTACATCAATATTGACTATTCAACAAACAATTATAAGATCATCTGCATGCCAATAAATATGAATCAGACCTGTTGGTATTAGGGCAGTATGCATGTGTAATAAGAGTAAACCATATATAGTTTACAGTCTATTCAAAATTCTTACACCAGGGATGAAGTTGATCCTAGGTGTGGTTTTATTTAGACAATCTTGGAGAAAGAGGAGATGTAGTTTAACTCTGGTTAGTTCTTCAGTGACCACATCAAATCATTTCAGCTTCTATCTTGCACATTTTTGATTATGATGAAATTCTGCCAATGACTGAACTAAAGCTATTATAATCATTCTAAGATGGTTCTCAGATAAGGTGTGTGTATATATCTTAAAACGCCAGTTCTATGCCTCATGACTTTGTGTTTCTCAGCACAGATGACCAATTTTTCCCTTGATTAGCAAAGTGTATAGTTTGCACTAAAAGTTAATTCATCATTTCAAATATAATTGTAATAATTTCAATTTAAAAGCAAATCAATATTGGCATTAGTTACTCTGAGAATATAAATTTACATTAGAATTCCCTGATGTGCATGTGTGTTACATTATTTGCTTTATAATCTGTGGATTCAATCTTTGCTTTCTTAGTCAGATATATTTACATAATCCTACTATTGGTTTGTAAATGTCAAAGAGCTTAATGGTAAACAAAGTTTGACACACCAAAATTAAAAGCTCCTAATTTTCAACTTCAAATAAACCCTTCTTGCCTGGTAGGTACAATTCCTTATAAAATGTCTGTACCCCAGAGAGTGTTACCTGTAAAGACTCAAACACAAGATTTTCAGCCTTGGGGCTTTTTAGGACATTTGATAAAATCTCTTTATTTAATTTTAATTTCATGAGTTATTTTTTTCAACCAAAATGGACTATCAGCTTCTTCTGTGTAGTCAATTAAAATCATGACACTATCTTGGAATGGAATCATAAAAAAAAAAAAAATCTTCTGGATTCTTATTCCTTGTTGGTTGTAGACTCAGTTATGAGCTTTTTAAAAATATAAATGTGCTTTGACAGCTCAATGAAAATGTGGGTCCCCACAGAGACAATTCATTCCCACATCCCCTCCTTCTTGAAGGCACAAGAATCACAAAATCTGTCTTTCTTTCTCAAGCTCTTGTAGCACAGAGTGGAGTTTAACTCTTTAAAGAGAACAATATACAGAAATGGAGGCTACTAGAATAGATGATGCTCCCAGATCATTGTCTGTGTGCTGGGAATGAACAGAATAGGTGACTGAGGCTTCCTAAGAAACAGGAGTACTGAGGATGTGCCAAAGCCAGGGCCATGATAGGAAGGGTACTTTCTTGTTCCCCGAAGTCTCATAGGCAGGGCTGGATTAGTGCAGAGGCTAACAGGGCTGAAGCTTTAGGCACTGGGCAAAGTGAGCCTCCAGGCTCTATCCCCTATAATAATCTGGTGCCCAGCTGGTGCTGTGGGCAGGGCAGGACCCTGGGGCCAGAGGCCAGGCTCTGTGCTAACGCCCTGCCCCTGGGCTGGCTGGTCCACCCGCAGGGGTGGGGTGGGCCAGCTTCTGTTTGCTTTGCCCAGGGGTCCTCTGCTCTAGTTTGGCCAATGCAGCTCTCCAGGGTCTGTGGCCCTGTGGGGCTGCTGCAATGCACATCAGGTGCCCCCTCCCGAACTTCCAGGCAGACAGACTAGGGTGGGAACGCCCTCTGGCCCCAGACCTCCCAGCAATGGGGGGGCAGGGGCCTGGCCCATGAAGTGGTACCCCAGGCAGAGGGTATGCAGTGGGGGCCAGCCTGGGGTCCATGAGCTGGTTAATCTGGCTCTGCTCACAGAGTACATCTACCAAGCACCTGGGAAAAGAGATTCCCAATTTGGCGCATGTTAGCTCTGCTCAAGCTTGTGTCTAAAACGAGCAGTGTGACCATGTTTGCGCAGGTGATGGTTTGGGCTAGCTGTCCAAAATCCTAGGTTTATGCTTGGACGGCTAGCCTGTGTTGCCATGGCCACATTTCTGTTTTTAGGTTCTAGCATATTTGCATCTATCTAAATTATCCTTCCCAGTCAGTATGTTGACTTGCCCAACTGCAGTCATCACAGAACAATTTCTGCAGAAAGCAACTAGCTCGCTAAACCTGAGGATCTGGCTGACGACTACTTTTTTTTCCTCTTTATTGGTCAGTCTGTCACTTGATGATATTGTGTTCTTCCCTTTAAAATGAAATTCAGATGTAACTATTTCAGAAACGTAATGACACCCATCTTACAGCCAGCTGGATCTTTCTAAGTAGATAATTTACATAAAAGCTTTATATATTACCTTGGCTTGATAGTAAAGCCACCAACACATTGCCTCAGACAGCAAAAACCAGAAATCTACCAAATTTCAAATAAAGAGAGAAGGTCTGGGAATTAGTTACTAAAAATTATAGAATACAGTATTTAGTCATTTATTAATATTTAGTGAATTGTGTTGCTTTTCTGTCAGTCAAGCCACACATTTTCCAAAAAAGTTTTCTGCTGGTGGATGCTGAAATGTGTTAATTTTTCACTGCTCCCTCCTATTTTAGGAGTTATTCTTATTTCTTGCCTTTGTGTGCAGTTTTTGAAGATTCCTTAGGATGGTGATATGCATCAATACAATTTTAATAGAGGTGTGTCCTTTTATAAAAGTCTTCTCATTTACCTTAAGCAAATAGTAATTCTTAAATTCTTCAGGATAGTATTTAAGCATAATATCTTAGGAAGTACTGTTTAGACACACTAACTGCGTGTCTATAACTAATTAGCAGCCATAGAAGTTATAAGTGTATAGGCATGAAATTCATTGGATGTAAAGTGAAAGTAATGCCACACCCACAAGATGGGGTCAGTTCACACGGCTGAAGTGCAGACTTACTACTCCAAGATTAAAAGAGCAGCTTTAAATCCAAGCTGTTAAGGCTATTGGGATCAGCAGCGTTTTGGATCCTTGGCTCCTACCCTGGCCATGGCATTCTCTGAGATGGATGTTGGAAATCCAGTGGAATTTGAGTTGCCTGACTGCTGTCCTACAGACCTAGCGGAGCCTCACTTTCTGCTCTGACCCCCCTGTAGCATGACATCTTCTTCTGGTTGGCAGAGATGAATAGGACTACAGAGAAATCTTGCAGATGTCTGTTTCTGCATACTATGGCGTATAAGACAAAATGCACAACATGTATTCATGCAACTGCACATAGATAATTGTGAGGGGAACAAGAAATTATCCTTGAATGTTGGGGGATAGACTTTTTCATTGCTGGGGGCATATTTTTATACCATCTTTCCTACCTGCTCTTTATTATTTTGATGACCTCAGTTGATTATGTGGGAGGTGCTGCCAGTCAGACCAGAGGCCATTGACTCCTTGGCAGGGCCCCTGAAGAAAGCTGTTCTTGTATAAAGCCTTCTGCATGACTGCTTATCTCTCCAGGCTTAGTGAGTATGATATATGGTAGTTAATTTTAGGCTTTGTATGTAACGAGTATTGCTGTAAAAACCTTGCACATTAAACATTATTGCTCTGCAAATTGGGCGTACCATGTCTCACTGGTACTCACACGGATCACTAAGCATCCAGAATCAATAATGGACTATATGTGACCATTGTGAGGATACCTCTCCAGGAATGGCGACTCCAACAAGTAGCTGCTCTCCCATTCTCTCTTCTCTATTGAGCAGCTAATTTAAATTATTCAGAGACAGCCTTGGCTGTGTCCTCCACTTGAGCCAATTTCCCTGTCAAATGGAGATCATACACCCTTAGAATGGAAACTAAATAGTCAATATGATAAAGGTGTTTTCAGTGAAGTGTTAATTTGCTGGTTGTGGAACAGAAAGTACAAAGAGAGCAAACTACTTGAGAGTATGTTGCAGTTCTGATCTACCAGAGCTCATTGCCAGTTGCCTGGTAGGTCTGTTCATCATTTCAGTGCATTTTTAATTCTCTCTGATTAAATGTACTTTCCCTGAATCACATCTGCCTTCTTATCTCAGTGGAGAAAAAACAAATAATAAACTAAATGATTTTCCCTCAGTGCCCTACTACAGTGTCTCAATATTGACCTGAGATCACCAGCTCTAGAGGAGGTTAAGGCTCAGTTTCATGCTTAACCTCTTGGCTGAGTCTGCAAACATGGGTAGCAGTCTATCAACTGTCAGTAATTTTTTTTTATGTGAACATTGGTCTTTTAGGAAAAGGATAGAGTTACCACTCAGATAACACAGGCTGTTGTGGAGCCTTGGGCACATTTTGAAATGGTCAGCCACAGGTAAAAGGCCATGTATTCTACTGCTAGCCCATCTTCTGATGAAGCAAAATGTAATATTAACATGGATTGAGGTTTTCCTGTACATTTTATATTCTGAAGTTCTGTCACAGCTACCAAGAGAGACATCTGTTTCATGTCGTGGAGAAAAGTAATTTACTCTTGAGAAAACAAAAAAACCTGAATATACACAAAGAGGAGATTTCCACTTATTAATAGGTTTGCATACCTGATCAGTTTCAAAGTGGGGATTTTAGGAGGGGGAAGGAATTTGTGATAGGTTTCTCTATGGTACTTTATTTATGGATATTTGTCCCCAATGTATCTTAAAGAATTTCTTGCTTCATGGAAGAAAACTAATATGAATCCAAACATTACTTTCTTAAAGAACAGTAATGATTATTTGCACTTTTTCCTCCCAAGCTCACAAGTTTGGAGGGATTTTTAGGGCTTTTTTTTAAATACAAAGGCTGTTTTGGTTTAACTTATATCACTTTATTTAAACCAGTACAGCTCTCATAACTGGATTCTTGTATGTGTTTAAACCTTATTACAGTAGTTCAGCTTGTAGCTGTTAACTGTACTAGCACAAGCTAAAATACAAAAAGCTTAGTTTAAACTGCTGAGTATCTACATCCAAGTTGCTCAGAATAAAACTGAATTGGTTTAAATTCATACCTCGAAGAAATCAGTTCAAAATGTGTGAGCAGACTGGGACTTAAATAGGAATGAAACTTTCTCTGCAGTGTAACTTTCCTGGGCCTTGCAAACTTTATTTTGTGATAACCTGCATCTATGGGCCAAAGAACTACTAAATCTCTCCAAAACAAGCAAGGAGTCCTGTGGCACTTAAAGACTAACAAACGTATGTACTGCATGAGCTTTCACGGGTGAAAATTGGGAAAATTTTCTCTCATGAAAGCTCATGCAATAAATACATTTGTTAGTCTTTAAGTGCCACTGGACTCCTTGCTTGTTTTGCTGAACTAGATTAACATGGCTACCCCTTTGGAACTGTCTCTCTCACATGACAATTGTGAATTTGTCAGCCCTGTCACATACATCCACCCCAGAGATAATTTCCTGCTCTTGGCTGGGCCTCAGGCAGACGTGTAGCTTTTTTTTTTTTTCTCCCCCTGGCCACTAGAGCTGTTGGGGAGCTGTGTTTCAGGTAGCCAAGTGGTCTCTCTGCTTTTCCTACTACTGGATTCCTTGTGGAAACAGCAGGCCAGTGTGAAGTTGTCAGGGAGAAGGTGGCGGTAGCCACAGCTGAGAGGGAGATGGAAGCAATGGGCATGGGGGACAGAATAAGAGGCAGTGTTTTCCCCAGGAATTGAGGTTGGGGGATGGAGATTGAATTGGGGGGAGGAAGGTTTTAGGATCAATGAAGTATGAGACTGTAGGAGTGAAGTGGGGGCTGTATGGCACTGTAGTAAAACTGAAGACTGTTTTGTGACCATTTTATTAGATTATTTCATGCAATTGGCTACTCAAGCCATCTATGAAGCACTGTATCTATATCCTTCTGGGGTTTTTGTTTTACAAAGGGTTCCTACAAAACTAGATGACTAGGCAATACAATGGTAGATAAAATTCAGTGTTGATAAATACAAAGTAATGTACATTTCAAAACAGAACCCCAACTATACATATTAAATGAGTGTTTAACTTAGCTGTTAACCACTCAAGAAAGAGATGCAGGAGTCCACTGTAGATAGTTCACTGAAAAATTCTGTTCAGTGTGCAGTGGCAAACACAAAAGCTAATGGCATGTTAGGAGCCATTAGGAAAGGAAAGGAATAGACAATAAAATGGAAAATATTATAATGCCATGGTAGAAATCCATAGTACTCCCACATTTTGAATACTGCATGCTGATCTGGTTGTCCCCTACCAAAAATCTGTATTTTAGAATTGGGAAAGGCAACTAAAATGATTAGCAGGGATTAAGGTATAATTTGGCAGGCCCTGGAACCCTCCTAAATTTCCAGGCCCCCTTCACTCACCCCAGCTACTGTACCCCACCCCAGCTAATGCCCCCCAAAGCCTGCCCCACCACCCTAGCTACTGCCACCGGCCACTGTCTCTCCACTCGTCCAACAAACCTTTTCCTAATCCCCTCCTGAACCCCCCCATCTTGCCACTGTCCCCCCAACCCCTCTCGTGCTGTGCTGTCTTTCCCTGCTGCTTTGGATTGACCCCCGCCCCTTCCCTGCCAGGCTGGCTCACCTGTCCCTGATCGCCATCCCCCAGAACCCCCTGACCTGGCCATCATGTGGAGCAGTCCTGGCCCAGGCTGAGGTTCCTAATGGGACCCTGCTCTGACTGAGCATGCTCCTGAGCATGCTCAGTCAGAACAGGCTCAGAGTGGGAGATTTAAAATCTCCCAACCTGATGCAGACCAGGTCACCTCCGTACTGTGGGAATGTGGCAGAGCAGCTTTCCAGGGCCTACTATTTTTAGGGGCTCAGCATTCAGTGGGCCCCTAAAAATAGAAAATGGAGCTGGAATGCTGCTTTCCAGTGCCCACTATTTTTAAAAGGTGGGCCCCAGAATGTAGCATTCTGGCTCCATTTTCTATTTTTAGGGGCCCTAGAACACTGGAGCCTAAACACAGTGGGTCCTGGAATGCCATTCTGGTGCATTCCAGCTTACTTTAACTCCTGATGATTAGGGGTATTGAACAGCTTCCACCTGAGGAGAGCTTAATAAAACTGGGACTTTTCACCTTGGAAAACAAATGGCTAAGGGTGGATATGACAGACGTTTATAAAATTGTGAATGGTATGGAGACAGTGAATAAGGAAATGCTAGTTAATACTTCACATAACACAAGAATTAGGTGTGCCCCCAATGAAATTAATAGACAGTAGGTTTAAAATAAACAGAAGGATTTCTTCTCATAAGAGTCAAACTGTTTAACTCTTTGCCAGAGGATGTTGTGAAGGCCAAGACTAGAAAAGAAAGCTGTATGGAGAATAGGTCCATCAATGGCATTAACTGGGATGGGCAGGATGGATACGGTACTATTCTCTGAAATGTTCCTCATCTCTTTTTGCCAGAAAGAGGGCCTAGATAATAAAGGATAGATAGCTCCATGACTGTGCATTCTGTTCATTCCCTCTGAAGTCCCTGGGACTGGCCACTTTCAGAAGACAAGTTACTGGGCTAGATGGATGTTGGTCTGATCTAGTATGGCCATTCTCGTGCTTGTATGTGTAAAAAAAAAAAAAAAAAAATTAGTACAGAAGTTATCCAGGATAATGACTCTCAAGATAGTTATAATGAGAAATAATGATCATGGCAAATAAAGCATTTTCAAGATCTTGGCCTAATAGGAAACATTTATATAAGTTTCCCAGTGACAAATCAAGCATTCTGGAGGAAAGTCACTAAAGCACAGTCCAACAAACAAATATTCCTTTAATGTGCCCCTCCCTTCTCCTACCATCGCACCTCATTCACCTTGTGGTCCTCCTTGGTGACTACTGGAGACCAGGTTGGGAGTGCGTTCACATGAGTTCAGTTTCCAGGGAAAAGGGGGAAATAAGGTACCTTGCTCATTCTTCTAGCTGCTTGTCCCTCATTTTGGTCGCTGTTGTTGCTCAGGCTGTTCACTATTTCAACTCCAGCACCATTGTGGATAGTCACCTTCTGCTCCCACTTTCACACCCTGTCCTGGCCTCTGAGATTTGAGGTTTCAGTGGGGGAACTTATACTGATGGAGCCTGGTAGTCTTTCCACAGAAACATACCCTGAGTATCAGTGATTTCAGCTATAATGGTCACATAAAATAACAGAAGACTGTATTGAGCCTAACTAACAAGCACTATTTGACCATTTCAAGAAGCTAGAGCTGATTACCAATCAGATAGTGCTTGTAACTCAAGCAGAGCCCACAACACCAGGCAAAACATCCGTCCCCTTCCCACCCCCTCCTTTCTCTCAACTGAGATCAATCTGGCATGGCATCTGAACTCCCTTACTCCTTAGTGAGTTTAGTTCAGTCATTTATGACCAATGACTAAATTGATATAATCTTGAGGTTTGAAAATTTGGTTTAATTCTCATTGGAACAAAACCCAGACCATTTAATGGTCTTAAAAAAAAAAACTGTGGATATATCTGCTTTTTGGATTGAAACCTGAGCTTTTCAGTTTGAGGTGGAATGGAGGTGCTATATCTGGGCTGGGATACATAAGCCCAGGTTCAAGCCCTTACTCTGATCAATTCAGAGAAGAGGTATTCTTTTTTACTCCAGATCAGTCTTGTGTCTTATCTTGCTCTTGTGTCTATAACATCCTAGGGTTTTGCCCAAACCAGCAGGCTACTGAGTGAGAAGCATAGACTTTTACTCAAAACCCTCCAGACAAAAATGTCCAAAGCCCATGTGTCTCAGTGAGATATTTTGGATTTAGTGAAATAGCATATTTTGAAGAAATGCCATTGTGTAGAGAATGTTCTCACCAGCCCTACCGGTTCCTCTTGATAGGCCCTCGCCTCTTCTTGCTTCACAGCAGACCCCTCCTCAGGCTACCTGGGTTCTTCCTTTCTGTCCTACCTTACTCTGTCCCAGCCAACAGCAGTGCTCCTAGCCATTCCCTTCTTCACACAATAACAATCCCTCTTCCAAGTCCTCTCACCCACCAACTCTTCCTCCTAGTGGCCCTTGACTCCAATATTTGTCCCCCAGATCCCTCTTTGAATTGAATTAAGCTATTCTGAATCTGAGGCATTTATAAGCTATGTCACTGTCCCTCATGCTTTGGGCCTGCCTCTGCTTCTGATGGCAGTGGCACAGCCAGCCACACACAAACTGACTAAGGACAACCAGGGGGCACACCCACTGTCTTTAGGCAGGTTGGGGGCTTTTCCAGTTTAACTCCCATTCAGTCAAGCAGTGAGCTATTCTGATATCACACAAAGAAGAGCCAAGATAGGCTGGTGGCTGCAGGTCCCCTGCTAAGGTATTGTGAGTGATGCTCTTGAGAAGGGTCAGTTCATACCTCTCACAGCCACTATTTTAGCTAGATATTGTGCCACCAGTTACCTGGGGGCCAGGTCTTCAAAGTTTTCTTTATAACTGTGAGGGCCAGAAACTATTCTGACATCTCCAGATGGCTCAAGAGTTGGAGCTCTAGGCAAACACCTGTGCCTTAATCCAACCCTAGAAAATCCTTTCCTACCCTCACAGAAGTGTTGTGAAGATTATTTAAACAGTTTGCTAAAACTCTTTCAATATGCTAATGTTGTACCAAATATTACAGATAGAAAACATTTTTCCGCTGCTTTGAACCCATTTTTGGTCTAATGTCACAGACAACGCATCAGTTGGGTATCTATTGTCCTCTTTCTACTGCATAGTCATTCTAATGGAGACAATGAGCCCGCTGAACTGTGACATTCAATACAGTCAGAGCAGTGGAGTACTACTACTGGCTATTAAGAATGGTTTATATTAGAGTGAATTAACACAGAGGAGCTTTGAGCTTTTCCAGTCTCTCAAATTACTTGACAAAATTCTATTTAACATATTTAGACTTTTTTTCCCTGAAAGAACTTAAAAAAACTCCACCTTTTTCTATTTTTAAAGTGGAGCACAGCCTCTGTATATGGCAAACACTCTCAAAATGCTTGAGACATAAATGGCTGCCCTATACTTCGTGTCTCTGTGGTCCTTGTTTCTTTTTTTTAGTGCCAAGCATGAATAGAATAAAAAGCTTGTTCCTGTATACTCTTTTAAACATGAATAACCGCATTGCCTTCAACAAATTTTACCAGTAAGAGTTATTCATACAGAGTAAGGGTTTTCCAACCAGCAGCTTACTCTGTAAAATATAAGTTTGGATCATGGATAATGATAGGGCACACAATAGCATGCTTACAGTAATGGAAATTAGTTTACACGTTCTAAATTTTGTCAGTAATTCTAGTCTTATGTATTAAGACTGGTTTCTGTGTTTTATTAATATTAGGTATTAATAAAAGCAAGCAGAAGAATTCATACTGAGATTTGAATCACCTGAAATTGAATGCTCTCTATCTACCTAATAATAGACAAGATGTTAAAATTAGCTCTGCATCCTAATAAAGTGTTCAATAACAGTTAGCATTATGACCTAGTTCTGACTCCATCTTAACTACAGGGAAAGAAAAAGATGTCTCTGAAAGAAAAAAAAAGAAACAAACCCATACCGTTTACCACCAACATACCTGATTGATCTGAATTCTGCAAAGGAAAAGGGTTGGAACAAAAATAAAATATATATACCCATAGTGTATCTGCAATATTGCCTCAGGATAATCTGTTGAACTATTTTATCATTCTGGAATGCATAAGAGCTAGCTAATATTGTACAAATGAAATTACTACATCAGAAATATGAGTGTCATAATTTAGAAGTAAGGTGAAAAATTGCAAATGTGGAGAACATGCAGTGCTAGTAATAATAATAGCTACAGTTCAACTTGGTTTTATACGTTTATTGGAAAGAGTTATATTTCTCAAGAGAATTTAGAGTGTGCATTTTGTGACCAGTGCTTCAGGAATGTGTCAATTATGCAAAGTGCAAACTGTATACTGGAAAAGGTAACTTTTTAATTCATACTCTTCATTGCACAGCTTTGCAATAGAGCTGCTAGTAGTTCAGATCAGGATAGGCTCAAGTATGTACCCTAAAAGACAAATGATACACGTAGAACAGTAATATGCATAAATCACATCCAGGTGAATGAAATCCTCCTGAGAATATCTGTTGAAATTAAATCTGTTGTACTCAGTATGAAATTTTTAAAATGTATCCCTCTTCACTGAAGTTTGTACGGGTTTACAATAAAATTTTTAATTTACATATTAGAATAATAGACTTGTGGGAAATCTCAAATGAGAACACAGAAGTAGTATAAACACAATAAAACTACTGTTGACAAAACTGCATTAATAAGGAGAGAAGCCCTGTTGGTCTGATTTATATTATGGACATTTTTATATACATAATATAATGAAAGCATGGTAGTCCTATACGTCAGAGACATCTCTTCTTATACAAGTACACTTTTTCCCCATAAATAATGTTATCTGCTGATTTAACAAGTCACTTATTGACAGTAATATTATTGTGACAGTTTCCATTCTGAGGAGGGTGCTAGTACAGATTAGGATGTCGCATTGGCCTTACTATCTGGTGTCAGATTTTGGGGTGGGAACAATGAGAGAGTGTCATAAAATCCAATGTCATTTGCAGTACTTTGCTGCAGAGGTTGAAGCATGACACATACTGCTCCCTCACTTTCCCTCCTTCAGAGTCCTCAGAAATAAAGACTCATAGGGCTATTACAAAAGAAAGCACCATGCATGTACACCCTAACCAAGTCCCATAACCAGAGCCCAGACAGACTATCAAATATAGCCTTGGCATTCCTCCATGCTCCAGCTCTCCAGTACAGCAGGGGGATCCTTCACCACCTCATCCTCACCCCACCTCATCAGAACAGTTCTGGCTTCAGTGCCCTGGCTGTTTCTCTACTGCTCCCAGCCATCAGATCTGTCCCACCTTACCCAGCTGTTTGCCTCCAGACGGTCAGAAGACTGGCCCCTCCACTGGCTTCCTAGAACTCAGTTGTTCTCTGTCTCAGGTTTTGGAAAGTCAGAAAAGTAACATCCTAAAAATCCTCCTTTCTGAGGAGGGCTGCGGAAAGCTGTTGCAGCTTTTCCTAGGGACCTTCTCTGGTCTCCTGACTACAGGTAGCTCTCCTTGGTCCTTTATAGCACAAGATGCTGAACTAACCTGAATTGGCTGGGCTGGGAGCTCCTGCTCTGTTTACAGGGGCAAGCCAGCAGTCATGCTCTTACCAGTCCTCCCATTCCATATTCCATAGGTAACCTGTCCATCACTAGCCCATGCTCTTTTATTTAAAAAAAGGAAATTTCTCTACAAGAAGTTAAGAGCGTGTTAAAGTTGCTGACAAAGCACACTATTTCCCTACTTTCCTGTTACAAGGATGTAAGATACTAAAAATATTCCCTTTTAAGCCAGTGAACTTTTTTGCTGCTTTTATCAAGGTGTAAAATTGTACTCAATATCCCTTAATTTAAGATGCAACTTTGAGTAATTTTGGGTGGAGGAAGGGAAGTTGAAAGTATTTGCTTTAAAATGATCAGACTGGATTTTCAGTATTTACATTCTCACGGCTGAGGCTACAATATTAAAAAACAAAAAATGACTGCTTAGAATGCACTATAAAATTTAAGCTTAATTAAATCGTCTCATCCAATTAGCTTTGCATTCTGAGTTCTGTGGCTTGTGGAAAATGGATCATGTATGCTGAAAACTTCATGAAGTCCAAGTTTATAGGTTCATCTAGTTTGTTTGTTTGAGCCACTAAGTTACTGTCTGACTTCAGGTGTTTTACACATGAAGTATCAAATAATATATCTTTTAACCAACCACCTATGTTTGATGGGGAACTCACAGGTCATACAAGAATACTTCCTGGGACTCTGTGCTGCCACCCTTTAAATCAGTGACTCGTATGTGCAATTCCATGCCTACCTAGCTTTGCTCACTTTAGTCTGAACCCACAAGGAGAAGCATCCATATTTCTTAACATGACTGTCTGATCTGGGGACACAGGAGCAACAGGAAGAATCTGAGCACACGCCCTCTTCTCCACATCTAGGCTGGCCTGACCACAGTCAAGCAACAGATATGTTATTTTAACCAGTTTGCTGATTTATGTGCATAAACAAATAACTTATGAATAAACAATAACCAATAGTGAGCTAATGCCAGGATACTTTTTCAGAACTTTCCCTTCCAACTTTCCCTTCTGTCTTAAAATGATGATTGTCTCTACTGCCAGGGCAACATACGGTCTGCCAGGTACCAAAGCTGGGAGAACTCATGCACCTGCTTTTGCCTCTCAGTTTATAAAACAAATTCTACACTTCAGTAGGGAGAGGAAAAATAAGAAGAAATGAGAATAAAAAAAATTCCCATAGCAGCTGCAGCAATCTACGTTAAATCGATATTTGTTTTATTTTTGCCCACACTCTTGTCTTTTAATAAATCACTTTCACTTTGTACTGTATTTTCACTTCAATATATAAACAGACTTTGTTTTGAATGGCGCTAAGAACCTTTGACTTCAATGGGAGTTGTGAATGCTCAGTACATCAGAAAATATTCTATGTCATACAAGCCTCACTTGTCTTGAGTGATCAACTTGCATTTAAACATCTGTCTACGTAAGATAGCATGATAACTCTGTATGAATCTCCATTTCTTTGAACATGTTTCAAGTGTTAGGACTATTAGAAAATGGAGCCTGAGCACTGATATATTTCAATATGATATTTACATTGAACAACCACAAATATTTGACTGTAATGTGAGAACATGTAATGGGTTTCTGATTTCTTTTAAAAGATGGATAATCTTCCTGTGATATTTTTTTTTTTGAGGAAGCAAAACAGATACTGTAATATAAATTTGGAATGGTTCTCTTTGTGCATTTATTTATGTGTGTATAAACTTTTTTCCTTCTCCAAGCAGTTTGCCTGTGTTTAATGGCTTGCAGCTTATTACTGCAAAGATGAGAAATTGATGATGGAGCCAGGTATTTATTTGATGCAATCTATTTTATTTACAAAGAATATGTACAAAGTGCTGTTTCTTTGAACACAGGATTAAGCTACAGTAGGTAGGTGATTTCCTCACTATGCTGAACTTCCCTTCCAGTCAGTCCTCTGCCCAGAAAACACTCTTTTGGCTTTCTTTCAGAGCTATCACTAAACATTTAGTTGCACTCATTTAGCCTGCGCTTACTGGGGGACACAGACTTGGGGTGATTCTTCTGATGGAAGTACCTTTCCACAAAATCAACATTTTCTGCAGGAAAACTTCAAATTTATAAACTTTTTCTGTTATGAAAAGTGAACTGAATGCTCCTTTGTTGAAAAGGAAGAAAGTAAAATTGTCAGGAGTCTTCCGGGTGGGCTATCTTGCAAGCCAAACAAATCTACTTAATTTCTCTAAAAATGGATTTTTTTTTTTTTACTGGAAATCCATTCCCGTGAAACAATTTCACACTATTCACTTTTTTCATCCTAGTTAAGACTGATTTTTTTTTTAAATGCAACACTTTTCATGGGAAGGGATTTCCATTTTCAGGTGAGCTCTGCTATTGCACTTAAAACGTGTCAATGGAATGGAGATTTAAGCAACATTGTTGATGCAGTAGATGCTGATGTTTTACAGCAGTGTACCTACAATTGTGTAAATATCTACTTGTAGAGAAAGGACATTTCTTGAAAAACTAGAATGGGCAAAATTAAAAGAAATAATAAAAATAACCAAATTTAAAATACAAAGAAGTGTAAGTGACTGAGGGAGGAATCTGCTTGCTTTCAGTTCTTCTTCTTAGTCTTGGTCTTCATCTTCTTATCTTCTTTTCAGTAGTGCAAACTTTGGTGTTTATAGATTGAGTCAAAAGTTTATCCATACTTTGTCCCAGACATGTTGCTTCCTGCTAGCAAGGAGCTGTGATGTCATTTAGGAATCTTATGCAAAGACTGGGAATTGAATATATCCTTCCATGTTTGATCTTTACAAGAAGTCCTCATTTTTTAGTAAACAATTTTTTTAAGTGGAAACATTCTTGCTTTTTCAAGATTTATCATATCTTATTACACAATATTTGTATTTTCCCCCTGAGAACTTTACACTAGAGTACTCTGGCTATAAAGACGATTTGCTTATGAAGCTACTTGAAACTTGCTAGAGCGCATTTTTCAGTCATTCTTAAGTGCAAAAGAAATGAACTGGGTTGAAAAATTAATTTAAAATAGTATGGAGAAAAAACCATAAGTCTATTTAGAAAATTTGTAATAGAAGAATGAAGAGCACCTTCTCTAGAACATCCAGTTAAATATAGGAAATGTCATTGCTATCTGATGCCGATTAGTTTTGTGAAATATCTTAGGCTATGTCTACACACACATCATTATTTTGAAATAAGGATTTTGAAATGTTATTTTGAAATAAAGTCATTATTTTGAAATAAGTTAATTCAAATTAACAAAATGTTAATTCGAATTAAGGAAAAGCCTGTTATTGAAACAGCTGTTATTTCGAAATAAAGCTGTTTGGACATGTTGTTTTGAAACAACATGTCCAAACGGCCTTATTTCGAAATAACCATTTCAAAATAACAGCCGTTTCAAAACAATCGGGGTTTAACCTGTTTTGAAACAGCCGTTCTTATTTCGAAAGGACGGGATCTGTCCTTTCGAAATAAGAGAACATCATGTGGACCAAATAAAAGTGCTGTGTAGATATACCCTTTAGTGACATCATTCCACTTTCTAATGGAGAAGTGTTCACATCGCAAGAACCACAACCAAAATTAGTCAAAGAAGGTATTGCAGCTGGCAGAGGTCATAGTTTGAATGGAAATGAAATACTCATTTTTTCTCCTAAAAATACCTTCTACATGTCAGGATTGAAGCAGGTTGTTGAAGAGGTGTGTTGAATCTTGGTCTGCCAATGTCCCTGTCTTTGTGGATTAAAGAAGAGTTAAATCTCCAGACTGTAGATCTAAACTCCTTAATAAATATCAGACTCATTTCACCAAAAAAAAAAAAAATCATTAAATAAAACAAATTGCCAAAAACACAAAAGAAATATAACAGAAACCTTTCTTATTTTGCTGATTTATCCAGCCTTCCTTCCTATCTGTAGTAGTAGCTATTGTTTGGGAAGTGACTAGAATGTGGCTGGAGAGTTCAAAGGGCTGTTTTTCACACTGAAATGCAGGGGAGCCTGAGTGTTGAATGGATCAAAAACTAGAATGTTTTGTAGCCACCTATCTGCTAGGCATCTATGTAAGGACAGAAAGAAGGGAAGCTGGGGTTAATTCTTGCTCATGAGGAATGGTGAGTTGTCTATGAACATGTATAAAAATAGTTTTCTTAATATTCATCCCTTGCTCTATATGCATCACATTTAGCCATGCTTGCTTTCTGAAAGAACTCACTTTTAAATTGAAACAATGGTCGTTGTTTCGATTTAAAAGCATCATGTGGACATATCCATCGACCTTTGCTCTTTGTGGCCTTCAGAAGTAGCACAAAGAGCAAGCGTAACTCCTGAAAGCATGCCCACTCTGAAGAAAGCATTAGCATCTTCCTGATGGGTATCACAATCCTCAGAATTTTTTGAAGCCAAGCAACAAACTGTTACTGATATCTTTATAATTATTTATAAGTTAAGTTCTGAGGATGTAAATTTTGGATTGGGCACCTAACTGCCACTTTAGGCATCCAGGTACACTTTGGGAATCCTAACCCCCTAGATATGCAATTCATTTCTGAGTGTGGGACTTAGACTTCTAAATACAGCTGGTTGAAATATTTTGGGCAAGACTTATTTGCTGAAAAATGCAGACTCAGATCAACTGAACCATGTTACAAATTTTTGTCAATTTTGGGGAAATGTTTTGGTTGAAATTAAAAAGGCAAAATAATAGTAAATATAATCCATGTTCCCAAAATATTTAGATGTTTTCAGAACAAAATATTTTGATTTTGTTGGGGGGGCTAGATCAGGGGCACCACTGGCACTGAGCTTATGGAGCTTGAGCCCTGAGTTGCAGCGTGCTGAGTCCCAGGTCTTGTCTTGGGCCAGCAGTGCTTGTGGGCTAGATTCATTTAGGGGACTTAGGCATCATTAACAAAAGTGACCAGGAACTGGCAGTTTTAACTTTGCATAAACAGTTAATGCCCAGAAACAAAATGGTGTCATTTTGTGTCAAACTAAATGATTTGCTTGACCCAAAAGATTTTTTACAAAGAAAAGATTCAAAATTTGGACTCAATGTAAACAGATGCAGTGATGTTGCAAACAGCCTTAAAAATGTATCATCCACCTTTGTTCATTACAATGTGATATTAACCCTGAAGCTTACCAGCAATATAAATGGCAACATGAACAATTTCACTATTGAAAAGAGTATAAAAGAAAGGGGTTTGAAGAAAAGATAAAGATTCGAAATATCTATAAAGAGTGGAAATTATTTTGGCACGAGTAGGTAGAGCTTGGATTGTGGGTACTGCTATTCCCACTGATCCTCATGCAAATCTTTGAGTGATTTCAATGGGAGTTTTATTTAAGTAAAAATTGACGGATAAGGCCGTGTTATCACAGATTCAGTAGGGGATGAATCCAAATATAGGGTAAATTCTGTAGTGAAATAAATGTTATATGTTGTACAGAAATGACATGTTCTGCAGTCTGTAAGTGGGAAAATAGTGTAATTTACAGTAGTCTGAGGGGCAAACGGATATAGAAAATGAATGTAACATATGCAGAATTCATGTAAACCAGAAAATGAAGCTAACAAGCTGGAAAAAGCAGCTCCTCAGTAGATCAATACCTTATCTTACAACCCTCTGTTAGTGTGTTTTCCTGGCACAGTTCATTCCTTACCCTTCCTGTGTCAGTTACTTGTTTTGCACACCTTCTGAATATCAATGTGGCATAGGTCATATGACTTTACCACTTGCACACAACATGTCACTGACAAGAAAATTTAGATCACTACAGAAATTAGTTCTGTGAGTCAGACTCTAGGATGCTGAAATGTATTTTAAGCCTTGAAGGGAATCTCTTCAAGTTGTTCTCAAATTGTACTGGAATCCTTAGTTCCCTTGATGCCCTCTCTGGACATTTGGAGCTGAGGTGGGAGTAGCAGATGGATTCTTTTCTCTTTATTTATAATTTTGGGAGGATTCAGCAAGGAAATAAAAATGTAGTGGTGATTGATCTTTCAGAGAAAATGTAAAGTGACATCTATAGCACTGTTATATGTTGATGTTGAACCTCCAGAATGCACTTTTAGAAGCAGTGGATACTAACGTGCTCACTGTATTTGCTCAAATGGCACTGGTGAAAAGACTTAATCCAAGTCAGGGATGCATACTTAGTCAGGGAATCTTAATGAAATCAAGTAACCCATCAGGGCCCACTCCTGCAAGCATGCATGTGCTTGCCCTTACTCACATGAGTCAGGACACGATACTTCAGTGAAAATACTCGTGGCAGTCAAGTTAAGCATGTGTATAAGTGTTTCCAGGATCAGAGCCTAAAATAATGGGCCTGACCCAACTACTAATAATTCTCATTTCTCAAGTGTTCATTCAGGCCCTTTTTCTCTGCTTTGCATTATACACTGTGCAATAAAAAAGGCTATTGTAATTTACTAGAGAATCAGGCACCAAACCCTAAGTGGAATGGTCATTTTATTAGATAAATGAGATTGTGGTACAAAACAGGCACTCCATAGGCTGTGGTAATAGTAATAAGTAGTAGAAAGATTACAGTGAATTTGGAACAAGTACTGTATGTAGTGTGTTCAGTTATGTACTACCCTCAAACTATTGACACAGTATTGTTGAAAGGTCTACATTCAATTGCAAGATACTTTACTCATAAAACAGATTATGAGCATCAGTCTTAGTTTATCGTAGATCACCAACTCATGGTGCACAAGAAGGCATGTTCCTCCGCTGTATTTGTATGCACATGGCTTCGTATGGGAAAATGACTGGGATATTGCTTTGTGAAAACACCTGTGTCCTGTCTCCATATACTCAAGTATATATTCGAGCAATGTGGTGCATGTATCTTCTGTGATGGCATCAACATATTTTTGCTTTTAGATCAGTCACTGTATGTTCCATGGAATTGGCTGAAATTCTTTTGTCTAGAATTTGCATCAATTAAATTTGTGTGGAAACTTCATTTTTTTGGAAACATAGCCTTTTGCAAACAACTCTTTGATTTTCTGAATGTCGTGTTCTTGCAAACATTTCCTGTGACTTTTTTTCTTTTATCATTGTCTTTGCTCTTACCACCTTTTCAGGATTTGTCTTCTACTGGCAATTTTGACTGGCCAGTTCAGATGCATTTGAAAACTGATTTTTGAAAATAAAAAAAAGATTGAATTTCATTGAGAATCAAAAATTGCTTCATTATGAAAACTAGTACAATGAAAATATATTTCTATTTCTTGCAATTTAAAAAAAATTGTGACCAGTTTCGGTAAACACACATCAATCAGTGTCTCCATTGTCTGCTCTCGTTTATTGTTGGGTCTTCCCTGAATTCAGTCTCCATATTACACTAAACTACACTGGGGTCTAAAATGTCAGGAAGTTTTCAAATAAAAGATTAATTTTTCTCACTGTGCCTTATTACTGATAGAAATGGAGTCAACTCTGCCAAGCAGGTTTTGCAGTCAAACTCCTGCTGTATTAACATCCAGGGTAATTCAGCATTTCAGGAAATAATGTTGAGCAAGGAAAGAAGTATTAAAGCCCAAGAAAGGAGAGAAGAGAGTCCAAGGTTTCAAGTGGACTGCTGAACTGAAGGCACTGTATGGGCTGCTGACTCTGTAACAAGAGATGCTAGATTTGTAGCAGGTGGCCTGTGCTGCACACTTGACATAACCAATCCAACTGCAGCTGGTGCATTTGCTGGAGCAGTGAAAGCTATTGCTTAGGAACTGGTCATGGGAGGATGAGGGGGGCAGCTATGGGAACAGTGCCACTGCCAGGGCCTTTGGGGAAGTGGTCATGCTGTTAGAGAAGAATCTGAAGCCAGGCAGAAAATGAGTTGGGTTTTATTTTTCATCGTGTGTGTGTGTGTGTGTGTGTGAGAGAAAGTGGTAGCTGCATACTAAGAAATGATCTGGCACCATGTCTCAACTTTAGATTTCATTAATCTTTTTGTGCATCTCTGTTCCATCTGTCCGGTCTTCTGTGAAAGAGAAGCATATGGTCACTTCCTCCTTCATTTTACACTAGGTTCAGACCATCTTCATGAGGATTTTTTAAGTTCCTCCATAAAAACAGAGAAAATATGCAGTCACAGAGAGAGGTGTTGTAGTCAGTAGCAGCTGAGAGTGATTATGCTGCTGTCTTGAAAAGCAAACAAATCATGTTTTGGAGATCCAGATGTTCAGTATAAGATGCCTCTGGCTCCCAAATGGGGCTTATAAAACATATTGTATCTCTGTCATCAGGGCTGAATGTAGCCTGTTGTCCCTGCTGGATAGTCACTAACCATCACAGAGAAATATGTATAAAATGTTGGGTTAAATCCTACCTTACCAGATGAGGGTCAGAGATGAAGCTTGGCAAGCCTTCTGCTACAGCAAGCCTGCCTGCTTTGCCCAGGTTGTCAGGAATGGATGGGAGGTGTGAATGCTGTCACACTTTGTTGCATCATTGAACAGTAATGGCGTGCTTGCAAGCTGATGCAACTTGCTGCTGGAAGCTGCAGACTAGACAGACAGCTCTGAGGTCTGGTGGCAATGAACGTGGCCATTAAATCCCATATCCTGTTCCTCTGGAGATATGGAACTTGGATTGAAAAAAACCACATAAGAGCTTTACTTTTTATGCAAGCGCTGATGTCCTTTGCTGGATTGGGAACATGATGTGCTGGCTGGAATATTAACCAATCTGTTCTCCCAACATTTAATATTATGGAGAAACCCAGATGTGTTGATTTGGGGGAGGGAGAAAAAGGGTTTCCTGTATGATCTTCTACCTCTGTGGAGTTACAGTGAAACACAGGGAAAGGTTTAATTCTTATTTTGATTTTTTGTTACAATAACAGGGGTGAAAAGAAGTCCCTAAAACAGACTAATTATGTCTGAACATTTATCTGTGAATCCATGACACCCCAACTGTTCGTTTAGAATTGTTTTGTTTTCCTAGTGGAGGCCTGGAATGGTGATCTAGTGCACTGAAGCACTGTACTGAACATGTAATTGTTCTACAGAAGACAGATTCCTCTGAGTGAGTGCTACAAGGAAAGAACTTATTGCAAAACTCTGCCGATCAGTTAAACCCTAATTTCAAAGTTTTGGTACAGATGAAGCAGATTTTGAGAAATAGCTTCTGTACCAGCTCTTGCACATCTCCCCTTTCCTCCCAACATACAAAACAAAAATTCTATGTATTGAATTGTGGGCCTGTCAAATTATGGTGTCACTTATACCCAAGATAAATCAGGAGTAATTTCATTATAGTCAATGGAGTTACAGTGGCATACAACTGTCTGAAGAGAATTGAGCTTTTTATGTAAATATGAGATTAATGCACACTCGAACAGCCAATTAAAAAACATCATCCACTTGTTTGTTGGAGTCTGCTACCTTTCCCTTTCTTGCATTGTTATTTCTGAATGATTTACTGTGCTCTCCTTTTGGTCAGCAGCTTTTCATTGCCAACATTCAGCAATTCCTCTGACACTGCTGAAGATGAGAAGGAAATTTCATTTTTAATTTTACTGAAAAGCAAGGCAGGTAAAATTTGGCTCTTCATGAGTCTCCCACAAATAGAGATCACAAGACTGGAGTCTTTAGCAGAGATATTTGCCACATCTTTGCTAATAACTAAACTATTGAATTTGCATATTAATCGAACCAAAAAATATTTTTATACAGTGTATAAATTAGGTCAATGAAGTAATTCAAATGTACATTTTTATTAAACTCTATTGTTTATCCATGTAATTATTAAACAAAAGACCAGAGTTACTGACTCCTAGTCAATTTCTGACTTAGAACATTAAATTGTTAACTTTCATCTGAGGAGCTTTACTCACTGAAATCTGACAAATCAATTTAATGACTGCACAGAACACAAGGAAAACAGAAAATATTCTTGAAGATGAATCAAAGAAAATAACCTTAATGTAAGAGACAAAAGATACCTTATTCAGCCCAAAGAGAGACACGCTGTTGAGCACACAGTAGAAGAAACTTAACTGGTTTAGAAGAGAATCCCGGGGGAAGGAAGGGAAACAGGGAAGAGACTGTGTCCCTCAGATTTTAGGGCTCAGTCGGGACCAGGTTAATCTCTGAATAAGTTAGAGCAGCTCACACTCCATGTCTCAGGGGGCTAGTATGGCAGCAGGATCACAAGATTGTAAACAGTGGCCTTTCCCCCTTTCGCCCAGGTCATGTTGCCTAATGAAGAATTTGGGTCATGCAGACCCAGTGCGTTGCCTCTAATGATCCAGGGATTCTACCTGAGGGGGTTTAGTCCTCAGCAGGCTGGCTAAGACAGCTATATGGCCTTCCTATGTGTGTATGTTTGTGTGCATATTTTGTATACCACCAGTGCAACCATATATTATAAGACTAATAATTTATTCTGAGGAATGATGAGTATGAACATGTAATGTAATGATGAGTCTGGATCTACCTATGGAGAGCATAGAGCTAAACAAGTATTGTAGCTGGAGAGATATGCAAGTTTCAGGGGAAAGGGGCGTTAATAAAATATTAATCATTTTAGTTTAGCACATTTTCTAATCTAATCACTGTTACAGAGGAAGAAAAGCATTTCCCACTGCCACTTTTTTGTAATCATGAGTTGGGGTTTAAAGCTTTAACCTTTTTCTCACATCATTCATGTCTGGAATAGAAGTATTTCCCTGGAGGCAAAAACACCATTTCATTAAGGTGAGTGTATTTATCTAGTGAAATAACCAATCCCCATGGATGACAACATGGTGTCATTTGCCCAACAAAACAATTTACATTATTTTTATTTTATGATTCTTGCTAAGAACAAGATTATTTACTCAAGTAGCAGGAATGGAATTATAATACTTTCAGTTAAATATAACCACTATCCAACGATTTCAAATATTAATTAAAATACACCAGAGCTACAGTGAGCTATGTACCATCCATAAAATTATATTTCATACACAATTGTACAGTGAGATGTTTCTTTCAAATTAAAGTAAAACAATTGACATGATACACAATATGTTTGATTAGTATGAAAACAATGTCTTGGGGTTCCCCCTACTCTCTCTACTTTGATCAAGTCAACATACATAGCAATTTACAGGAACTAGTGAAGTGCTTTAAAGTTCCATTTGTAATAAGTACAATGCATAGTGATTCTTTTTGCAAAAGATGAGCAGTGAAATATCATACAGGTAAACATCAGAAACTATATTATGGGTGTACTAGCTATCACTACTCAAATATAACTAGTCATACTCAGTACCTGCTGGGAAATACTTTATTTCCTGCACCTGTGTTTAAACCAGTAAAATGAAATAACACACTCTTTGCATAACACACTCATTGCATATTATTCTAAATCTATATCTGCTTTTGGACTATTGCATTCTGTCTCCTCTCCCCAACAGTCTCCATTATACCTAGCCTTATTCATATACAATTTTCTAGTCTCCTAGCACTTTAGATATATAGCGGATAGAGGGCAAAACAACAAAAACAAGAAGAAAGGAGAAGTAGAACTATAAAAGGAAAGCAAGTCTGTAAGGCTACTTAGCATTCACACTATTTATTGCCACAGTTTGTTATAGTAGCTGTCTAAGAGTTCTTGAATTAGTTAAATGGGTCCTGAAAGTTGGTTATTGCATTTTAATGGCTTTATATCTTTGTTTACCACCACACTTCTCCTATATAACAGTGCTGGCTGAAAGATGTATGCACATCAGGATAAAATAATCAGATTCGTAAATAAATGTTGACATTCTCTAGAGGATTTGAGGAAATGTCATAAGACACTACAAAAGCATAGGTGCAGAAAGGGCCAAATGCTACAGTAAATGTGAAAGTAGAAAGCATTTTCTAGTCAGAGCTAAGAGGATTAAAGGGGAAAAAAAACATTAAAGAACTTTGAAAATCTGAGATTACAGAATTATTGGGTTCTCAAAGATAACATGGCATCCGGCTCAAAGCCTAAAAATACTGTGTACTTTCTGAACCACACAGAGCGGAAAATAGCTTTTACATTCTTTCTGATTCTATCTGTTCTAAGTTGCTTGAACAGTTTGGGCTTAGAGTATATACTGTAAAATTTTACTAGTTGTGTGATGCAGAAAATTTGTGATTATTTGGCAACCAATATTGTTCATATGTAGTTATTTGAAGGGGGAAGGTGACTCAAACCCACAGGTAAGTCAAAATGAGGGAGACCTGGGGGAAGGGATGGAACTTGTGGGGAACATGGGCTATAATAGCGGAGATAAGAAAGTCTAGTAAGAACTGGGAAGAGGGAGTCAAATCAGTGTCTTAGGTATCCTAATGAAGCCCTAATACCTGAGGTGCGTGGGGAAGGAGGACACTGGGAGAAAATGCAAGGAGGAAGATGCAACAGGAGAGGCAATCAGCAGGAGAAAGTAGGGCAATCGGCCCGGTAACTTAGGTGCCTGTATACCAATGCAAGGAGCCTAGGAAACATCATCAAGAATTGGTAGTACTGAAATAGACAAGGAACTATGATGTAATTGGAATAACAGAGACATGGTGGGATAGCTTGCATGACTGGAGCACTGCCATGGATGGGTATAAATTGTTCAGGAAGGACAGGCAGGGAAGAAGAGCTGGAAGAGTAGCACTATATGTAAAAGAGCTTTATGACTGCTCGGAGCTCCACTGTGAAAGTTGAGACAAGCCTGTTGAAATTCTCTGGGTTAAATTTAGAGGAGAGTGCTACAAAGGTGATGTCGTTGTGGCTGTCTGCTATAGACCATCAAACCAGAAGGAGGTGGTGGGTGAGGCATTCTATGTGCAAAAAGAACAGCAACTATGGAAGGTACCCAGCATGGCTTAGCAGAGAACTCTACAGTGAGCAGAAACACAAAAGGGAAGCTTACAAGAAGTGGAAGGTTCGATGGATGATTAGGGAGGTGTATAAAGATATTTCTCTGGCCTGCAGGGATAAAATCAGAAAGCCATAGGACAGTTGGAGTTGCAGCTAGCAAGGAATGTGATGGATAATAGGAAGAGGTTCTACAAGTACGTCAGGAACAAGAAGAGGATCAGGGATGATGTAGGTCCCTTACTGAATGGGGCAGGTATCCTCATGGAGAATGATGCGGAAAAGGCTGGAGTACGTGATACCTTTTTTACCTCAGTCTTCACAGGCAGGGTCAGCTCCCTGGCTACTACGCTGGGTAACACAGAATGGAGAGAAGGAAGGCAGCCCTCGGTGAGGGAAGGTCAGCTTAGGGACTGCTTAGAGAAGTTGGATGTGCACAAGTCTATGGGGTCAGATAAACTGCATCCGAGGGTGCTGAGGGAGTTAGCCGATATGATTGCGGAGCCATTAGTCATTCTCTTTGAAAACTTGTGGTGAATGGGAAAGATCCTGGGTGACTGGAAAAATACAAATATAGTACCTATCTTCAAGAAAGAGAAAAAGGAAGACCCAGGGAGCCATAGACTAATAAGCCTCACGTCAGTCCCTGGAAAAGTCATGGAGCAGGTCCTCAAAGAATCCATTCTATCACACTTGGAGGAAAATAGAGGGATCAGGAACAGTCAGCATGGGTTCACCAAGGACAAATCATGCCTGACCAACCTGATTGCCTTCTGTGATGGGATGACTGGATCTGTGGATGCGGGAATAGCTGTTGATGTGTTATAACTTGATTTTAGCAAAGCTTTTGATACTCTTTCCCACAGTATTCCTGTCAACAAGTTAAGGAAGAATGGTTTGGATGAATGGACCATAAAGTGTATAGAAAGCTGGCTAGAATATTGGGCTCAGCGTGTAGGGATCAATTGCTCAATGTCTAGTTTGTAAGCAGTAACTAGGGGAGTGCCACAGGGGTTGGTCCTGGGGCTGGTTCTGTTCAGTATCTTGATTGATATATAGGAGAGGATAGATTGCGTGCTCAGTAAATTCATGGATGACACCAAGCTGGGAGGAGTGGAGGATAGGTTGGAGGGCAGGGATAAGATTCAGGGACACCTAGACAAATTGGAGCATTGGGCCAAATGAAATCTCATGAGTTTCAAAAAAAGATAAGTACAAAGTCCTGCACCTAGGATGGAAAAATCCCATGTACTGCTACAGCCTGGGGGCTGACTGGCTAAGTAGCAGCACTGTAGAAAAAGACCTGGGGGTTATGGTGGACATGGGAAGCTGGATATGAGTCAGCAATGTGTTCTTGTTGCCAAAAAGGGCAAAGGCATATTGGGCTGCCTCAGTAGGAGTGTTGCCAGCGGATCGAGTTATGTGATTATTCCTCTCTATTTGGTACTGGTGAGGCCCCATCTGGAGCACTGTGTCTAGTTTTGGGCTTCGCACTACAGAAAGGATGTTGACAAATTAGAAGGAGTTCAGTGGAGAACAACAAAAATGATTAGGGGTTGGGGCATATGACTTACAAGGAGAGACTGAAGGAACTAACCTTATTTAGTCTGCAGAAGAGAAGAATGAGGGGGAACATGGTAGCAACCTTCAACTGCTTGAAAGGGTGCTCCAAAAAAGAGGGAGCTAGGCTTTTCTAAGTAGTAACAGAGGACAGAACAAGGAGCAATCGTTTCAAGTTGCAGCTGGGGAGATCAAGGTTGGATATTAGGAAAAACTTTCTCACTAGGAGAGTAATGAAGCATTGAAATAGGTTACCTAGGAAGGTGGTAGACTCTCCATCTTTGGAAACATTTAAGGCCCAGTTAGACAAAGCCCTGGCTGGGATGATTTAGTGGAAGGGGTGCTGCTTTAGGCAGGGGGTTGGACTAGATAACCTCATGAGGTACCTTCTGGCCCTATGATTCTGTGTGTATTGATAGTTTTTTTGTTTTTTTTTTAAAGTATAAATTACATTATGCCTTGAATTACAAGGGCAAAATGCTGCCTTTATCTTAAAGAACAGTGTGGTAAAGTTGCTAGTGTCAGATGCACAAACACTGGAGTTGGTTTGCTGCTGCAGAGTAGAATACATCCAGAAAGCACTATAAGTATGGGCTTGATGCAAAGACCACTTTTCAAGGACTTTGTTCCTCAAGCAATTAAGTCATATGTATATATGAAACTCACCAAGGTACTTGGGTACATGAGTTGTTCCACTGAAGTAAATGAACCTGCTCATGTGCTGAACATTAAGCATGTGCTTAAGTGGCTTGCTGGATCAGGATCTTAATAAGAAAATAGTATAGATAAAATTCAGAGAAGCACCATCTTATCTGGAGTATTTGGAATGATGACATTACAGTTCATTTCGGAGATACCATGAATCAAGAACATTTCAGTGAAGTCCTATTTGTGAATTCATCCTGTAGGGATTTAGGGAGCTAGAAAAGAACTAGCATTTATTCATTGGATATTAGTGATAGTTTTTTGCATTTGATGCTTTGATAAATTTTACAGATTTGGGGTGAAATTTCTGTACCCCTCTGGTCCTTTTAAGGCCACATAAAAAGGCTAGAGTGCCATAAATGCTTTTTAACTGGATGGGTGTGGATCCACCCAGTGCAGGCACTACAGACACAAGCTACCTCCCAAAGGCCTCTGTGCAACCTCTGGTCTAGGAAATACGCTGGAGGCGGGAAGGACATGCTGGGGATGGGACCAAAACATTTTGAGTAGCCCTGTGTGCCACTGGGAAAGGCTGTGATCACTTAGTCTATATTTAGGTACATACAGACAAAAAAAAATAGACAATATTTAGCTAGATGCAGCCACAATCTCTCTATATACAAAATATCACTTAGACAATATTTAGCTATATTTTGTATTCCAAAACTAGCATGAAAAAGCTCTTTTCATATACAAAGAAATCTGCATTTAAATATTTATTTGAGTGAGGCATCAATTTGTCTAGAAGTATTACCCATTACATGACAAGGCTAGCTTCTGTAATGAAATAAGGAGAGCTTTTGAGAAAGTCCTACTTAATTAAGCATCTCTGGGATCTCATCACTCATGTGGGTGCTTTATTAAGTTGTGTGCATCATTTTTGCTATATTTGTGATACAGCAACAAAGGCAACCTATAAAATATCCTATTTGTCAATGGAAAGCAAGTGACTGACAGCATGTGAAGGGTAAGTAATGAGAAGTAGTTGGAGAGAAAAACAAGGAGCATTGAAAAGCAAGCCCAAAACTTTCCAATAGGTTTTAATAAAACATAGAAGCACTGAGAAGCATTATCATCTTAAAACTGTTAAACCTCTGTGGGCAGCTTAGCATTTGTCTAAAGCATCTTCTTCGACTGAGCAGTACCACATGATGTGCGCAATGAATCATCAATGCTGGCATGCCATTGCCAACAAAATATTCTTTTTTATGTTTTTAAAAAAAGAGGTATGGTGTTCAGATACTATATTAAGTGTATGTAGGATGTTTTTGATCAACAAAAAGAAAAAGGAGATGGCCTAGCGAGAGAAGTGAGAACAGAACTGAACTGATTTGTAGATGTACTGTGGCCATACCTTCAGCCCACCTTCTCATTGTGGTCATGGAGATGGGTGTCTCCATGGAACCTGGTTCCTTATTAAGCAGGCAGTTCAGAGTCCTTATGCCGCGTTTCAACAATCTTCTGCCTGTGTAGCAGAGCTGATAATTTGTACCTTCTGAGTCAGCCTGGAATAGAAGAGAGCATTATACCCTTAAGATGCAGAAGAAGAGCACAAGGGAAGTTTTAAAAGAATCAGTAAGGAGCGAACAATCTAGAAGAGTAAATCTGATGATAGCTAGAGATGTGAACCAACATTTTAATATACATTGAGCCCATTCTGTAGACCAGGGGGATCATTATTGATGGACAATTACTTTTTAAAAACTTCTACATAGTGTAAAAAAACACCTAAGCTGAAAAATAATTTGGCTGCTGATTGTTCATGATCTAAATGTTAAAGAGAACATGGAAGTTGTTAGTATATAGCACAAGATTTTTAACACCCAGCAAAATTTCTGTTAGAATAAACAACTTGTGTTACGGTTGCACTTAAAATAATACTGAACCTAACATTTAAGAAGGGACAGAAGAAAAATAAAAAAGAGAATGAGAATAAATCAATACCATTATTTTTATCCACTTCTTATTTGCTCATCCACTTTTCAGAGAATCGTAGACTACAGAGATGAAGAAAGTATATTAGATCAAGTTCTGTTCATGGCATTTTCCCATTTTTTTAGTGCAGTCAGTCAGTGTTTGTTAAATAAAATGATGGGATGTCACCACTTGATTTTGGAGACCGGCCACAATCTAATATATATCTCTCTGCCCCACTCCATTGGAACTGTCTGCCTGTTCCCTCTGTCTCTTCTCTCCAGTAGAACTTTGAAGTCAGCTTCAGCAATAATACCTGTAATAATATCCTGTCTTCTGTTACCTTAATAGTTTACCAGGACTGTATCTTGCTTTTATCTTGTCCCCTGTGGATTCAGAGTGCTTAGAGCAAAGGGGAGTTTCACTTGTACACAGGACCACAATGAGGCATTTTGGTGCCTGGACTGAGCAAATGTATTTGTGCCTCCTTAAGGTGACACATGGTAGGGGCATAGGGGATCAGAAGCTGGCAGATCAGAAACACGTAGTTGCCACCCAGGTAACTTTCTTCATTGTGGAAGCTGGGGCTCTGCCTGGTTACCTGCAGCCCTCCCTGACCTGCTCCCTGAGCCACTCTGCTTCTACATTACTGGGTACTGACCAGGAAAGGTGTAAGACACAACTCCAAGCTGCATCCCTTACTCACTCTTGCCTGTCCCCTAAAGAGCCTGACATTGGTTAGTGAGGCCTCCTGGAGCCAGCCCCTATCCATAGAACCTGCTTGCAGGAGATGCTCCCTGAGGGGCTCACCACTGTTTCCTTGGAGCTCCCATCTCCTCACCATCAGAGTATTTGCAGTTTTCTTAGCTCTTGTGAGGTTGTTTTTGTGTGTTGCATTATAGTGTGCAGGGATTGGTTTAAGTACCTCTTTTTATATATGCATAAAACAACATAAATAACTGATAAATTCTTTGGCCCAAACTCTAAGCCTTGATTGGTGATTTTACACCCTTTTGGAATCATTACATAAGGCTGTTCTGCACCCACAGGTATTCTTTACCTGCATTTTGGCATAAGGTTTTGTTAAAACATAAATCAGTGGTAAAGTGCCCTTGGAAAATGTTGAACTGCCTATGATGATGCAATAAGAAGTCAATTTAAGATGGACGTTCTGATAGGGGAAATATGTTCAAAGCCCCAGTATGGTTGGTACCTCTTTGTTTGCTCAGGAATTTCTCTGATGAGTTTATGGATATACATCTCTTAGTCTGGAAGTGAATATTGAGCTAGTGAAATGCAGTGGATTGACTGTGCTGAAAACTGATGCCTCCTATCCCCCCCCCCCCAAAAAAAGCATGTACTTCATTGATCACTGCAGTGTGAACTTTGCCAAGCTACTTTGCTACTGGGCTTCAGCTCATTATGGAAGAGAACATCTCTGTGGCCATGCAGTGGAGGTGATGGTGTGTGAGCTAGGCCAGAGCTTGGCCTTAAGTTATGTTTTTGAAGGACTATGTTATTTGAAGTTGCATAGATTTTCCTGCAAAATTATAAAATAACTTACATGATTACTTGTACCATGCTGTAACAGCATAAAACAATGCAAACAAGGAGCTCTGTGGTACCTTTAAGGATTAACACATTTATTTACTGCATGAGCTTTTATAGGAGAAAATCCCACTTTGTCAGATGCTTGAAGAAGCATAAAACAATGACATTTTGCTACATTACTTTTTATATTTACTGCAAATAATTATAAAAAATAAAGCTGAGTACAGACTACATACAAATACTGGGAAAAAGTTTCATTATTCAGTATACAAGGTAATTTATTTATATTGCAGAGAGTAAATTGCAGGTACTTGGTAGAGTTTGTGGAATGAAGCTAGCATTTTACATCTCTGGGAGGCTTCCAGAAATAAGATTGTAAACATAGGGGAAGGACAGTCTCTTAGTACTATGAAGGTTGTAAGAAGAGAATACTTCAGGGACAGTCTTTCTGTAGCACAGAAACTCTACCCATGCAAATAAGTTGCTAAATAACAGAAAATTTAAGGTCGGTTAGAGAGCTGCTACAGACAGACATGGCTATACATTGAGATGTTCCCCACTGAAGTGGAGTTGGTGTAATTTGTCTTTTGTAGGATATACTCAAAAATGAAATGCAGAAACAATTTTTAGAATGCAATTTTCAGATCTGTGAGGAGGAGAAAATTTAAAAAATAAAGTTGAACAAATACTTTGTAAAAGGTGCACCGGTCCCTGACTACAAATTAAGGCACCCACCCAGCCTACATTCTTAGCTATATATTTTAAATTGTTTCAGCACTAGTCTCTTTTTCTTGCTGCTGAAATTTATTCCTGGTTCTGAATGTCTTCTCCAGTTATAAATATTACAAAAGTGACTCTGCTTGATATTTTTATCAAATCACAGTAGGCTTCATTCTATAGGACCAGGATAAATCTTTAAAATACTGAGAAACTAAAAGAAGTAATACTTGGATGGAAAACACAAGAGGAGACTGCACTGACTTACAGCAGGTTCACAGGTCTAGCCAACTACCTTGATTATACAACCCTTGTTCACTTGAATTGTACCAAAATATGAATTATAATTTTTAACATCACTCGGTAATGTCCCTCGGTTTTACAATAGGCGTGTCAAGGTCACATTATTTCTGTTTCATCATAGGGTACCTTTAAATACACAAATCTTATTACATGCACAGGGTATAAAGTACTTAGCAAAGCAAAGAAAAAAATCACTCTGAAGTGAAGAATGTAGCAACTGGTATGTTTTCAGCAATGACTTTCCAACTGTGTGATGTGCCAAAACAAAGCTGCACATCCAGCAGAGATTTTTAGATGTTCACCAACCACTTCATTCAGGGCCATGTTTCCTTTCTAGAACTTCCCCTCTCTGACCTCCTCCTTTTCGTTTTTCTGAGGAGAAATCTGACTGGGGATAGAGATCATCTCCTGAACTTCCATAGGCAGAGGGAAACATGATCAGAGGTGTTGCTTGTAGTCGATTGTTACTGACCCCTATTGTGAGACAAGGAGCTGTCTTTTTCATCCTCTCCCATGTACTGTGATTGAGCCCAGTAAGTAAAGTCCATTATTTTACTAACATTTCTACCATCCTTATTACATGACATTCAAGGGAGGTTCTTAGACAGCTGACCAGTTCCAAGAGGACCACTCTCGCCTGGACAAGTCAAAGTAGCCTAAGGGTCACTCTGATTTACCCCGTGAGCCACTATGGTCCCTGAAGTTTGCATAGCTCATGTCTGTCCCTTTGTGCATGTGTATGGGAAGATTTTGATGGCTCACTAAAAGGGCCAGGCACCACTATTGATAATGTAAAAGTGATGATGATCATACATGTTCCTAACAGCAGCCCAAATCAGTAGGTTTTAGCAGGGCTCTGCAACAACCATAGCATATCTAAGTAAGAAGCAGGATAGGAGGTAGTTGAGGCAGTGGCATACTCTGGGTCTCCAGCACTCAGGGGGCTAATTCTTATATATGTGCCCCTAGTTCTTAGGCCTCACGTCCTGCAGGAGGGGTCCCTGGCTCCCACCAGATGGCACTGCTCCCACCAGCAGTGTTTCTGTATGTTAAGTTTCTGGTGCTGGCTGGGCACTGCCACTGGATCACATACCCAGCACTTACACAGTGCCCTCCTCTCCTGCTTAGAGCCCCCTGTGTCCCCTGCATGCCCTAGACCAAGAGGGCCTAGCAAGCACGCTCCCCATAGGCTGGCACCTGGAGGGGCTGGCCCTGCTGCCTCGCGCCCTCATCCATCAGTGCACCACTGGGTAAAAGGGAGAGCTGACCCGATAAGATCTCTGTTGACGTGCCATGGTCTGTGTTTTAGGGGAAGAACAAGCAACTTTTCTGTATTTGGGATATGACTGTCAGGATCTCAACTCCTGTACATGTGGATTCTGAAAAAAACACATCTGGCTGACTGGTAATCTGAGGAATCCCCTTCCTTAGTTCATTTTAGCTTAGTTTCTGAAACTGCTTGCCTAACAAGCTTTTTTGATTGACATGTCATTGTGTACTAACAAGGATAAATAAGGAGGAGACGTTTTGGTCTAGTTGGTTCTCTTTTTTGGATACAGTTTAGGGTTCTCAGGATAGCCCAATCAGAAGGCTGTCACTACTGTATATCACTTTAGAGCCACCCCAAACTTGCATAATTATTAAAGGTTAGAGGTGTTTTACTAACCTGTGTGTAAGTGCTTGAGATACTATAAAGTGTAGCTTTAAGTGAGAGCACTTTTGTGTTGTACTGTTTGTGCCATTAATCCATCAGATGTCTGTTTCTCCACTGATTTATTTCCTGCCAGCAACTCTCACAGAATAAGATTACCAAGAGTTTTGGGTTGAAAGAACCTGGGTAACACAATGTCTCATAGTACAGAAACATTTTACATTGTACTCTGTGCAGAATTAAAGATTCAAGACCTCTGATTTTAATTACTGAAACTAAATAACATATCATAATTTACAGCAATTGTAACTTTCCTGTACATAAAAAATGCCATATGTGGAACTGGAATCCTACTCAATAGTGATCTCTCTCCCCCTCTGGGCTCAGGAAGAGCTTTATAAATTAGTTCTTCCGTAATCTCTGTTAATGCAGCAACTTTCAAACCATCATTAATAAAAGCCTTTCCACTCAGATTTCTTACTCAGTTTACCAACTGTTTTATTCTTTGACTAACTCCCAACCAATTTGTCAGAAAAACATTTAACAATCCATAAAAGTTCCAAATATAATGAGTCTGGAAGAGAGAGAATCATATAAAACATCAAGTGAAAATGTCAGGGGAATGTTTAAAGAATGATCATCAAAATGTTAAACTTGTGAAGCTGCACTTCTCATACTAGTACTCAACAGCACTGGATTATTACACTGGTTCAAGGAGCAATTACTGAGCCTTGCTTAAATTGGGTGTGTTTATCTGAGTCATCCCAATCAAATTATTATGGTTTGTTATTTGTATTGCAGTAACTGAGCAGCCCCCGCTGAGACTGGGGTCTCATTGTGCTAGGCACTGTACAGATACATAGCTACTCAGAAAATTCCCTGAATTCAATCCAAATAGACAAGACAAAGGGTGAGAAAATGAAGCATACAATGATTCCATTGTATGTTTTGAGAACTAAGGCACTGACATATTAGTAATAAAGGTTACACACAATCTGTGGCAGGGCTAGGATTTATACCAAATTTCTAGAGTCCTAGTCCAGCGCCTTAATGACAAGATTCTGCTTCCACTTCTACTTATATGAGCAAGTGTTCACTTGGTGCCGTAAACAAAGCTTTGTTGTTTATACTTCATTGTCTGTCTGTCTATTTTGAAATAGATAATACACCTTTCATGTCTGTTAATGAGGAATGCGATGGGATTGATACGTTGGAAGCAGATAACCTGGGACAAATCCCAAACATACCAGAGTAAATATTTTGGTAGACTTAAGAGTGGGAATTTTTTATATTACAGTCAAGATGCCCACACACATGAAGATCAAATGAAAATATTTCATTTTGAGAGGTGCAGTAGGGATGCTGGGATTCTTTTAATCTTTTATACTACTGTTCAGCCTCCTGAGACTCAGGTTTATGTCTACATTACAAAGTTAGATCAACACAAATTGAATCCACGTACTACCACTATTAGCATACTACTTGTATACATACATACTTGGCTTCTTGCATCAGTGCTGCATGTACTCACCAGGACTGCTAGTGTCAATGTACAGTGCAGCACACCAGGGTAAATATCTCTGTGTGCCACTTAACATCATCTAGAAGTGTGTTCTGGGAAATTTTTGCTATGAATGATGGAACAGAAACTAATCGTGCAGGGCGCATGGGAGCCAGAGACCAAATGCCCATTGTGCTGTTTTTCCATCCCATAATGTCATCTGTATTCTATAATTGTTGCACCTTTTAAAAAGAAGTTCCACAAACCTGTGTGCCACTTTTCACTGCCTGCTATCACCAATACATGCACAGCTCTTGCAGCTCTGCCCAGTGTCATGAGCATTGCAAACACAGGAATAATGGTTATGGTGTTTGCAGAGCACAATTTAGAACTGCAGCAACAGGGGACATGACCATTTTGTGGAAGACAGATTGTTGTAGGACACAGGGAAAATTAGTTCAAGGTAGTTGTTAGTGTTTACAGAGAAGCTCCAGACAATGGAGCATCACTTCTGGGCCTGACTGGAGGGATCAGATTGTAATGAAGGTTTGGGATGATGAGCAATGGCTGCAGAATTTTTTAGATGTAAACAGCCATATTCCTGGATCTGTGCATCAAGCTTGCTGCAGTCCTCACCTGCAGAGACTCCAGAATGAGAGCTTCATTGGCAACTGAGAAGTGAGTGGTGGTCACAATGTAGAAACTTGCAGTCCTGGATTTCTGCCTTTCAGCGGCAATCATTTTGGAGTAGGAAAATCTATATTAATAATCATCATTCAAATGTGCAAGACCATTGCATTAATCATCTCCTGCTGTGCAAGAAAATAATCCTCAGCAATGCACAGGACATAGTGGAATCTGAACTAAGGGGGTTCCTGAACTTCAGTGGGGTGATAGACAACACACGTCTCAAATTTGGCACCTGCCCACTTTGCCATAGAGTGCATCAGCAGAAATGTGAAATTTTCTATGGTTATGCAAGCTTTGGTATGTCAGAGGATACATCACTGAAATCAGTGTGGGCTGGTCAGGTAAGGTGCAGGACACTTGCATCTTTTGCAAATTAAAGGGATGCTGACATTGTTTACTCAGACTGAAACTCAGTGAGAAAAGTATACCAATACTCATAGCTGCCTGTTGTGTCTCGCATAATATTTGGGAGGCAAAGGGGGAAAAGTTGGTGCTGGGGCAGAGGTGGAGCAGCTTTCTGCTGAATCTGAAACACAAAAATGTAAGGGCCATTAGAAGAGTTCAACTTGGAGCTGTGTGGTTAAGGGAGGCCTTGAATGATCACTTTAATGTTCAACCACAGCAATTGGACTGTGCTTTGACAATCTTTTTTTTTTTTTTTAAGGGACATTCATGTTTATTTCAGTCCATATTTTGTCTGCACATATACCAATGCCTTACATACGTCAAAGTGTGGGATGCTGAGGCTATCTTTGATATCCCCTGCAGTGGACTGGTAGGGGTGCAGCCCTTGATGTGTTGTGTAATGTTGGGACATACAGAATGCTTCTAAAATGGAGTTTCCTTTGGTTACAAGAGTAGGTAGACTGAAGTCACAACATATCCCAGTGCAGCTCTGTTAGATTTTTGGGGCTTACTTCTGTTAGCTTCTTTCTCCTCCAGCAAAGCAAACAAGGAGTCCTGTGGCACTTTTAAAGACTAATAAATTTATTTATCACATGTCTTTAAAAGTGTCACAGAACTCCTGAACTAGGTTAACATGGCTACCCTTTGGAACTTTCCTTCTCCAGTGTATCAAACACATTCATGATCAGATGCAGCACTGGCTTGTAGGATTCCCACAGACATGTCCTCCTTAGCAGACTTCTTCCTCCTAATGATGGTCAAACATTCCCTGGGTGTGGAGTGTATATCTTTAGCAAGGCTGACATCACAGCAGTTACAGATAAAACACACAGATTCACCACTCTATTTATAGTCAGATTGAAAAATGAAAGACAAACTCTAGAATTCTTTTTCCACTCATTCCCAGTAAACTTTCAAATAAGACATGATTACTGCCACTTCAGCTTTGGAGCATCTGTACTGCACTGCTCTCTGGTCCCAGCTGTGGTTAATATGTCTTACCATGAGCCGGGTTGGGGATGGGAGAACTGGGAGGGAATTGTTCAGCTGCATGATACATCTTTAGCTTCTCTTGCAAAGGGCATGAGTACAGAGGAAAACCACTAGGAGATGGCACTATATTCCACTGGCACTGGGATTTTAACTAGTATCTTACTCTTGAGCAGAACAAATATGCAGAGAGGACAGGTTCTGCTGGCACCCTGAAGCCCTCGGGGTCCATATGCTGCTTGCCTGCTTCCTGCAATGGTGTCTGCATGTACAAAGTGTTGATTGTGGAGGAAGAAATAAGGAGCCCATCCCTACCAGCGTTTGGGACTGAATTGCAGAGTACCTCCATGAATTTTTCCTTGAGCACCCCTAGGATACTAGGGAAATCCCTCTGCATGTAACAAACTGTTCTGCATGGGCCTCCCAGCCTAATCACATAGGGGACTGAAAAGCAGATAACCACTCTCTCTGTTGGTTGTGATTCTACCTCTAAATCTCTACCTTTTCCAGGACTAGTAAAACTATGAAAAGTCAATACTTGTGTCTGTCAAATTTGGGGCAGGGGCAGGTGACAATGATTATAGTCACACATTGTAATGTTAAAAAAAAAAAAAAAAAGCTCATGCTTACCTGAAGTTCCTTCACATGTTTCAGGCACCTCTGTGCTTGCCTTGTAGGACTGTCCAGACTTCAGAAGAGTCTGCAAAAGATCTTGGCTACTGGTAAAGTAGAGGTGGTTCCCCTATTCTCCTCATTCTCTTGGTCCTTCTCCTCCTTGCTGTTTATGGATTGGCTCAGGCTCCTCAGAGGTATCCACAGTGGATGCTGGTGGGATGTCTGGTATGCAACCCATTGTAAAAGTAGCAGTATCCATGCTGACTATTGGCCTTCGTGTATGGCTGGTGTAATTCCTCCACTTTTGTTTGATACTGCTGCTGAACTCTGTCCCACCCTTTGCCAGTATCCACTGCGCAAATCTGCTTGTAGATGTTTGTATGTCTATGACTGCTCTTTATCTGTGCCTTCATGGTCTCTTCTCCCCAGAGGCCCAGTAGATCTGATAATTCTGTCTATTTGAGGCAGAAGTGTGTCTGGAATGTGTAATTAGCATGGTTGGTTGGGTGGTTGTGCAACAAGAAGGAGCTAGTAAATGTGGCAAGCTGGGCAGTGGACTTCAAAACTGGGAAAAGAGTTGTCAGTGTTGGACATCATGGAGGTTCTGAAGGACTGCTAGATTTGACATAGATCATTCAGTGATCATGTAAACACTTGCATTGTGTCCGTATTTTGCTCTGGCTCTACAGTGTTCAGGAAGGTGGTGTTAATACACTGCCAGTCATAATAGGCTGCCTATGTCATAGGACACAAGTTTAACAGTAGACATATGCACAACTTGGTTGACACCAGGCAGCTTAAGTCAATTTAGCTTTCTAGACCAGATCAGGCCTCCTTTGGCATGAAAAAATATACAGAAAAATCTGAATGTCCTGGGAGTCTTTGTTACTGGCTCCTCTTGCATGTTAGGTTTGGTTCTGCATAGTTTCTAGAGACTGGTGAAGTACAAGATGGATCTTGCAAGAATTTGATCCAGGGGTATTTGATTGTGGGAAAAGAGATGTATTTTTCTGGTGGTATCGTCACTGCCCTGAACTGGTCGCACAATTCCTTGTGCACATTGATTTGGTAGATCTCATTCCATCTTGAATTATGCATGGTTTTACATTACTTCTACTTGTGGTGTGCATCATTTATGTTCTTGGTGCAATATACTCCAACTATTTTTCTAACCTCAAAATTTCTCTCATGGCAAAAGTCATAGGGAATTTTTGGTCAGGCTTGATGACACCATCCACTGTGAAACCCACAGTGATACTTTCCATCTATTTAGGTCTACATTTGTGTTTTTAAAAGAATCAAGTTCCCACGTTCTTTTCCAGACAGCAGTAACAGTGCTCATTAATCCTCACAATTTTGTTGAAACCTACCATAACAAACTGTTGTTTATGCACAATGGAGGAAAAAACAATCCATAGAGGAAAGTGATTTCACTTTGCAGCTTATAGTGTGTGATTATCTACTTAAGCAAGTAGTACAAAATAATATTAAAAATGACAGTAAACTGTGAAGGAGTTATTTCAAGCAGGAAGGCATTTCCTGAACAGCCATACGATGGAAAACTTTAATAAGGGACTATGGGTATGTCCACACGAGTCTTTTATTTTGAACCAACACTGGTTGTTTCGAAATAAAAAACTGAATGTCCACATGACGTTTTCTTATTTCAAAATGACAGGTTCTGTCATTTTGAAATAAGAACTGTCATTTCAAAACAGCTTAAACCCCATTCATTTTGAAACAGCTGTTATTTTGAAATAATGCCATTTGGACATGTTGTTTCAAAACAACACCATTGTTTCGAAACAACTGTTTCAAAACAACATGTCCAAACGGTCTTATTTCGAAATAACCATTTCAAAATAACAGCTGTTTCAAAAGCAGGCTTTCACTTAATTCGAATTAACTTATTTTGAAATAATGATGTATGTGTGTACATAGCCTATGAGTAACTGAATAAAGCTTGAGGCTGCTTGTAAGGTATGTATACTCATGATGAGTATAGCAAACAAGGAGTCTGGTGACACTTTTAAAGACCAACAGATGTATTGCATGAGCTTTCATGGGAATGAATCTGTCTTCATCAGAATCCTGAAGATGGGGAACCTCCAAGCATCTGATGAAGTGAGATTTTCCTCCCATGAAAGCTCATGCGATAAATAAATTTTTTAGCCTTTAAAAGTGCCCCAGAACTCCTTGTTTGTTTTGCTGGACTAGACTAACATGGCTACCCCTTTGGAACATGATGAGTATAGGTCTCTTGCTCTTTTTTACTTCAATTAGTCCTCCTTCTCTATAGGGAAAATGTTTGGAAATCAAAAGTTACTGTCCAAGGTAGTTAACCTTGTTGCTGCACATCAGCTACTCATTCTTGTACTCAGAAGTGCCCTGAAATAGATATACAAGTGCCACTTGTTCATCAGTGCTTTGAGAAGAGAAAACCAGACATACAGAACTGATCCTCTGGACAGGTAAGAGAACAGGTACCGAAAACCTTCCCTAACCACTGCTCAGAATGTATGTCCCATGTTCAAAGTTACTGGACTTCCTGTGAGGATTCTGTGACACCTGCAACTGCTGTGTTTAAAGATTTATTTGAATTGTCTTATAATGTTTAATGAAACATTGTCAAGTGGCTAATCAGTTGGGGATGCTGGCTTCTCCCTGTCTTAGGAAGAGCCTGTGTAGTTTTTCCTCTGCCTCCTCATCAAAGAAACACTCTTCAGGAACTGGGTAGACAATCCAGACCCTACAACAGAGCAAACTGTGACACCTTCCTGCCCTGTTGTATTGGCCCTGAAGCTCTGAGGTGTATAAACATTACAAGCCAGAGTTATATAGAACACAAATTTCAGGGCAATCTCCATGTAAATTGAAGTGGAATTTATTGAGGTCAGCCAAAGAATCTGGCCTGGAACTGGATATAGTCTCCTACAAGCCCAGTACTCTTTTCAAAGCCTCTGTCCCAGAGAACTTAAAGAACATGTGTGCCCTTTACCACTACAGGATTTTGGGGCTTGGCAGGCTGCCTACTCCCTGAAATCCTTCCTAGAAATGGGATAAAGGCAGTGATCATTTTTAGGAGCCAAACCCTCCTCCCTGAAGTATGGAGATGGATAAGGACAGTTGTTTATTCTCACCAGCTGATGGAGAAAAGCAGCTGCTGAGGAGCTAGACTGAGACTGTGAAGTTCATTGGCAGATGAATGATTGCTAACCTCACCGCGTTCAGAGCTAAATGAACCACCTTTTGTCTAAGCTAAGAACAGTAATGCTCTTACTCACAGCAGTCAGCTTCACTCTTCTGCATGTAGTATTAATTTAAATAACCCAAAGCTTGGTTCTTGCAGGCAGTTAAGAAAGAGTAATATATTCTACTTGTCATTTTAGTTCTTGCGATGAGTGCAGATGCTATGAACTAATGTCAGAACCTGCATAGACAGTAAATACGACAAAAAGCATTGAATAACTGTAAACAGGACATTTAAATTAAATTTCCAAATAGCTGTGACATTTAACTATGAATCCCTCAAACAATATTTGCAGATAATTTCTCTTAAATGGATACTGTCAACTTGAATCTTTAAAAATTAACAATTATGGTGGTGGTTGTTCTACTTCCCTGCTGCATTTCTAAGGGTTTTCTTTGGCCAAGAGCAAACTAGCTAAATATTCTCAGGAGCATCCTTTCCTTCTCTTTCTGATTCTCCCTTTGCACCGTCTTCAATTGTATTTAGAGCTTTGCGCTGCTGTTATTGACAAATAACTTCTTGTACAACTTGAGATGGAGGATATACATAGGATCCCCACAGATCAGTCCATTAGTGACAGTACTGAGCTCCAGAAAACAATGAAACAATCTATACTGAGTGACAGAATTTCAAATGGTCAAATTCAGTGAAGCTCCACTGAAGTAAGTTAGTGAAGCTGCCTTGACAATAGCTGATGCTCTAGTCCAGTGTACTGTCAAGTGTGCAAAGTAAATAAAATGAAAAAAAAAATCATTAATCTCTCTAGTCTAGTAATTTGGGTAGGTGTAGAATTATCAAAGAGGAATGTAATTTTGTTACATATGGATGGAGCCTTTTTGAAAATTTACCCTAGTGCTCAAAGCTTCTGACGAAGTGGGATTTTCTCCCATGAAGGCTCATGCAGTAAATAAATTTGTTAGTCTTTAAAAGTGCCACCGGGCTCCTTGTTTGTTTTGTGAGCTAGACTAACACAGATACCCATCTAGTGCTAATCTACTTAGGTTCTTATACCCCCATATCTGAACACCTTCCAGTAGAGCCGTAAACAGCAATAACACCTGCCAGGTGCGGCTCACTGTCTCCCCAGGGAAGAACTGTGTACGCAGTGCACTGTTTTGGTTTGCTATGTATCCACTGCTGTGTGCTTTAGGCTGAAGTGGTGACTTTGCACTAGGAGTGGACGGTGGTACGTTTCATGGTGGCCCTTGGCTCCTGTTCAAACTGAGAGGTATCTGACTATATTTATATTCAAAGCTGCCCCATATGTGAATAGCTCCATTCACAAAATCAATTTTCAGTCAGAGATTAATTAATTATTTTATGATAAATAGAACCTGACAATTCTACCCTGGTTTTATATAAATATAGAAATCATGTGGAAAGGGAATGCCTTTCATAGACTTTTTCAGTAACATATCAGCTCATGCTCATGGGTAAAATGAACACATATCCATGGAAGAGATTAGAATGAAATGATCTACATATGCAACTTTAAAACTGGAGTTTTCATTAAAACAATATATGCTATTTCTTACTTAATGGTGTACACACAGAATGTTTCAATGTACCAGTTTGAAGAGAGTCTTATGGAAAAGATTTACTTTTAAGAGTCTGAGAATACCTTACCAATAAAAGAGAATGTGATTTTTTTCATTCATATAGCTTGAATGATAACTAATACCTGCATTATTTTGCACCCAAATGCTAACCTTGACCCAGCTAAATCGAAGAGATTAATTATTTAAAGGGTGAAGCTTTGTGTACAGACAGATAAGATCACCCTTGCAGCTGAAAGAGTATGGCTTCATTCCCAGGGAGAAAAGAGATTTGACTCAATTATCTTTAAACAATGCATTTACTAGTTTTTAATTGCAGAATTGTACAGGGAGCTTTCCCAGATTCCATGGAACAGTGTAGTACACAGCAAAGGATACTGAAAGATCAAAGCTCTAGACAAAACTTTTTTTGCTTTTGAGATGGGAATTAAAATACATCCAAATTAAAATGTCAGGAAAACATTTTAATAGAACAGTTATAAAAAAGTTCATATGAGCAAAGAACTCAACCAATATAATGCAGTTATTGAAGTTGGCACCCCACAAAATCTGCTAGAGTGCTCACAGTACAGTTCCAAATTTGTAACAGCAGAAAACACCACTCACTCCCTTATGCCAAAAGACAAGACTATCAAAAACAGTTAGTGGACAAACCAGTTGCTGAGCAATGGCGGCGCAAAAATCTTCCTTGCATTCTTGAAAAATTGTCCCTGGCTGACATCAACAATGCTGATGGAACAGGACTTTATCTGAAATGGCTGGGTGACAGAGAACATGAAGAAAAAAATGAAAGGCTAGAAGGAGGAAAAGCTTCAAAGGACAGCGTAACTGCTTTTTCTGTACCAATATGCATGGGACTGATGAAGGCCTGCCATTCATGAGTGGGAAAGCAAAATGACCCAGATGCTTTCCAGAAGATTTCAGTGAACTTTCATTCAATTATGTCAGTTCAGAGAATGCTAAGGGGACAGGGGAGATTTTTTTTTTTTTTTTTTAATCAACTGGCTAAAAAAGTGGTATCATCAGCATCAGTTGCAGGGCTGTAGGACACACCTTTCTGTTTTATGTATCAGGATAACTGCCCCCTCCCACCCCCAAAGTGGTTCTTACTAACATTTGTCTCAGATTCTTATCCCCTCAGTGCTGCTTTGAGGTAACCTATGGATCAAAATGTAATTAGGAACACAAAGGACATTACTGATTAAAAATTGCAAACCTGCTGATTGTTGATCTTGATAGAGACCTCAGTGTAGATGTTCAGACAGTCCAGAAAATTGTAAATTTGCTAGAGTATGCTGAGGCATGGCAAGATGTAAATTAACAACAATCTTCAACTGTTTCAGGAAAGGTAAATTTGTTAGGCTAGTGTAAGGTTTGCTAGATGAGGATATTGAAGAGTTTGATGAGCCCACCTGAACAATGTTCCATTTCTAGTCAACATGGAAAAAAAAAAAGGATTTAGCTGCTGTACATGAGGATTTGCTTAGAATTGGAGAGCTAACTGATGAAGATTTACTGAGTCCTGTAACTGTTGAAAAGCCAGAGAAACAAGTGTAACCCTTCTGCCAGGGCAGGCTGGCAGAAAAAGGGCCTGGTTCTTTACCTAGGGGCTCCCAATAATGTAGCACCACCAACCACTTGAGGCCCCACCCAGATTTCTGGGAAATCCTGCACTGTTCCCTGGGTACCTGAAAGAGGTAAGGCTTCCCCACTCACAAGCACGAGACAGAGTGTAGTAAACAGAACTTTTAATAGTAGTAAAACAGAGTGTAAAAGGCCAAATAACAGAAATCAGTGCTGATCTAGCAAATCAGTACAGAGCAAAGTTCCCAAGAACCCACACTGCATAACAGAACATGCAAGGTAAACTCTCTAGCAAAATGGGCACTGATCTAGAGAATCAGTGCTAACTAGGCTCCCAACCAACCCTAGGCTACGTAGGGAGTATCTTTCATGCCAGCTGTCCGCTGACACCACCTACTGGTCACTCACTCCATCCAATAACACCATTTGCTGGCCCCACCATGCTGTCTGCTGGCTCTGCCCACTGGTCACTTGCACCGCCCACCTCACCGCTGGCTGCTCTCACCATCTGCTGGCTCTTCCACGCTGTCCGCCAGCTCCGCCCATCGGTCACTTGTGCTGCCCAGCTCGTTGCTGGCCGCTTTCGCCATCCGCTGGCCCAGACATGCTGTCCACCAGTCACTTGCGCTGCACAGCTCACTGCTGGCTGCTCCCACCATCCTCCGGCTCCACCCACTGGTTACTCAGGCTGCCCAGCTCGCCGCTGACTGCTCTCACTGTCCTCTGGCTCCCCTTCAGTGATCTCAGCTTAGAGAGAGGATTTTCTCTCTAGTGATTTTTAGCTCAAAGAGAGTTTGCTTCTCCTTCTAGTGATTCCAGCTCTTAAGTAGCTGCAAACAGCTATTTCTATCTAAATGACAAAGGCCTCAGAAGAAGCCTAGCCATAGCTATCATTAGACAGGGGAAGCAATAGAGAGAGAGGCCAAAATAGCCCTAAACCCCCACCTCTGTCTTTCAACTTCTTTCAGGATGAAATATGCAGTCGCCTTTCCTACAAGCCTCTTCTTAACTAAAGCTAGTTTTTACCCTTGAACTAACCCAGATAGGTTTGAAACAGAGTAGCAATTCACAAAAAGACAGTATTTTATATTTCCTCTCAGTAGAATTACAGATATTGACAGATGTGTGATCAGATTAACCCCAAATACCATTACCCACTATGCACTGCACCCAATATGCTAGTAATACCTAATTGTGCTCTTTGTGTTCATGCTAATAGAGGACCCATGCAGATTAGTTCCCCCTTCAGAAGCTGTTAGGCACAGCTTCTAAACCTGCTTTACACAAGTTAATGTTGAATAAACAACATAGTCAAGAGGATGATTTTGGTGAAGTTCCACCTCTGACTAACTCCAAGCCCTTGAAAGCTCTGAACATACTTCAGGAGTTTTCACAAGCTAGAGGTACTTAGTGACAGGGTCTACAGGTCTCTTTGGGGCACTGAATCTCACCTTCAAACTAAATTGTGAATCAGAAGAAGCAGAGCAAATTAACAGTTCATTCACCAAAATGCCTTATTTTATCCATTCTTAATTTACAAGTTGATACTGTATTAGTATAATACACTTGGAATGATACTTTGTTTGATTATTGCAATATTATCATTTGCTTAGCAAACACCCTTATCCAGGGTGACTTATAGTGCATACAAAATGTTGCAGTTAAGAATGAGTACAAAACATGTTTACAAGTAAAAACAAAAGTGTGTGTTTATTGTCAGTGTGTTTATTGTCATTGTGTGGTGGTTTTTGTTTGTTTTTCAAAAATAAAACTTGACTTGTAACATTGACTCAGTTAATGCCAATTTCTTAATATAGTTTGGCAGTAGGCTACAAATGCGCAATACAGACATATTTAAAATGTACAGTATGTATACTGTCACATTATAGCAACGATAATAAACATACATCACATTCTTAGCATGTACTACAGCTGTTTTATGTATCAGAAAGAGCAGACTGCCTTTGATCAGCCAACACTCCTCATAGTTGCAAAAGCTGCTTACTACCAGGATAGCAAAAGTGCACTGGTTTGTTGCTGCTAACAAGCATTTACTGTATAGTAAATGCTCATTAGTAGCAACATACCAGTAAATAACCTTTTTATAATTTTTTGTATATTAAACTCATAAGCCTTTGTGTATCAACTATACTCCCAGAATTCTTACAGTATTAGCAAAAATGATGTGAATTTTAAGGCCTCAAAATGCTGGATCTTAAGGTTAACCTACTGGGTAAGCTGTGTTAAAGAACATAGATACATATTGAGCTGTACCTACATTCTTGGTTCCTCTGTGAGAAGCTAGCTGTTCAGGGAATAAGACACCTCAAAATTAATTAAAATTGTCTACAGACATACGTTATAATAAATCACACTGGATAATTCTTGAGGGGTGATTATGATCCATTAAGGTTCTGTGATTGATAATAAATACTTGTTTTCATTACTGGATGAAAGAATGACCTAGTGCAAGATGTTTAACTAATTAAGAACTTCAGGTAACTACACGTATCAGTATGATGATGAGGAGCACTGCCAGGCTGGGAAAACGCCTGTGGCTCAAACGCTAAGACTTGGGGCTTGCACATCGCTGCTGCAGCTGCCACTGTAGGTGTCCTGGTGGTGGACCTAGGGCTTGGGCCCTCGGACTTGGGGCTCAAGCCCTGTAAGCTCAGCACCAGCGATGCCCCTGATGATGACCATGTTAGGAATCCCTTTTGTTTATCAACCAAATAAACTGATGATCACAAAAGAAATTCCATCTGTAATTAGGTAACATAGGACAGTAAAGAAAAGAAAAGAACCCCTCCCACACACATAATGAAATTAATTGTGGAAAAGAAGTTTTTTCCTTCCCAAAAGGAATTTATTTGACTCACTCACACTCTACCAAAGACAAATTTTGGGAATTAGATTGGGGAGTGTATTGTGCCAGCATCTTATTACTTACAAATGGAAGAACCAGGGGCCAGTTTTTCATATTATGTAAAGTGTGGTGAAGTATGTTTTCTTTCTGTTTAATATGCTATTAATCTTTGATTAATTTAATTTGAGCGTATTATTTTGACTCAAACATTATTGTTGTTAAATTTAAGCATACAACACTTTTTACCATAATTTTCCCATGTCTCAGTTTCCCATTTGTAAAATGGAAAATCCTCATCCCATGGGGTAGTGTGAAAATAAATTAATAGTTTCTGAAGCCTCGAGATAGTATAGTGAGGATTGCCATAGAAACTCCCAAGGGCAAATTAATAGTTTTGTATTCGCTGTGTTCTGTACAGCAAACAGTGTACAATGAATAAGACCTGGGGCCACATATTGAACAATAAGGATAAAATAATATTGAAATAGATGCTCATTGATGCTATTTATACATTAAGATTGTTAAATCAATTTAACTTAAATTGATCTAATTAAATTAAAATAAAAATCATTAAATCAAATTAAGTTAAAGCGATTTAACATAACCATACTAGAAACCCAAACTAAACAAGCATGTCCATGGACAGGACTTGCTAGTTCAATTTAGGAGAGGGGCACCATAGGAGGTGTGGCAAGACGGCCCTCAAAAAGGGCCATGTCCCCCACCCAACATCTAGAAAGAGAAAGGCACCCTGGGAAGGAGAAGGGCAAACTGTGTTAAATAGAAATAACGGTTATTTCAACTTGTGGCTGCACTGGGTTATTTTGAACTAATAAGATGAAAATAACCTTTGTTTCGATTTTAAGGCAGGTTTTACCATTTCAATACAACCTTTCCTTATTTTGAAACTGATGGAGGTTCTTATTTTGATCTAAGGAAAGCTAATGTGGCCATACGCTACTTTAAATAGATTTAATCATCATTATTTCGATTTAAAGTGTAAGCGTTGACATAGCCTGAGTGTCATCTATTCTGTGCACTGAATGAGGCAGGAGCCCTATGGCGGGGGGGATGGTGTTTGATCATGTAATTAAAGACAATATCCTAATGCATGCAAACGAGGGGGATGAATTAAGGTTGAAGAGAGCAATGGGGCAAAGGGGCTGCTCCAATTCCTCTAGCAAGAAATTATCCTGAAAAACTGAAATGATCCAGCATGTATTTTTTTTCTCAACTTACCTCTGTATATGAGCTATTCATTTCATTCTTAGCTATGGTATGTGATTAGAATTAAGGGGTCAACTCTTGCAACCTCTAGATATTCAGTAACAAAGCTATCACTAAGTCAGAGGGAGCATTCTCTCAGAGAGGACTGTTGGATCAAGCCTGCAAAGTTTAGAGATCCCTTAAAGGAATGTAATCTATTCTACATGCCTCATCCTTGAGGGGTGTATTGCAGGGTACTGGCAACATCTTTCTCTTATTCTTGGGGCATGATTTGGGGCAGACAAACTGACACAGGATGACTCTGAGTGGGTACACAGTGTGTAAGATCATATCTCCAGGAAAAGCAGTGGTTTACACCCTAGCTAGCAAATGTAGTGCAAAATAGTGCATTTATTTTATATGCTGAGGATCAGACGGTGCTGCTTACCAAAATGTGTCCTCAATGGCTATTGCTTGGCATCCACCTTTCTCTAAGAAAATTTTAAATCTTGCAGCCTAAGAACAGAGCTCCTTTAGTTTGTTGATAAATATTTGTTTGAGTTACTTAGGCCTACAGTTCCAAGTGTCTGATCCTGGCTACCTTGGCAGGAGGTACTAGAGCCTGGTCAACAACCTTACAATTCAGATTTTAGGTGTCTCAAGGTAGATACCCCAAAATGGAGATATCCAGAATTTAAGATCACTGTTGAAAACATCTACTTGGAGTGGTTACAGCCATTTTGTGTTCCTCACCTCCCACATGTGTATGCAGTTCTGTAGGAGTTTGGGAGTAGGCAAGAAGACTGGGGAGTGAGGGTAGAAGCAGGTCATCGCTAGGGCAAGATCATAGGGAAACATGACAGGTGTGTGCAGGGTGAGATACAGACAGGAGTACATACAACTATACTAACTCCTTATAGATACGTTCTGTGGCTGCTACAAAGCAGCCACCATCCCACAGAAGCAGGTTTGTAATGGAAACATGATCATAGGGCCACTACAGTTAACTGGAAAGGGGACCATTCAGGTAAATAGCTTCTGCCTCCATAAATCTAGGGTTAGAGTCTTTCATCCTTAAAGATCATGACTCAACAAGTTACCTTCAGTATCCATGTCATTTCAATCCTCTATCCCAAAACTCTTTCCTTCTAAAAGAATGGGTTTTCCGGAAAATCTGTGAGAGCGACGTCAGAGTTTCCTTGCCTTACTCTAAACTCCTGTGAATTCCTGAGTGTGGGATTATCTTGGTCAATTATATTTAATAAAATTCATACACACAAATGATTAAAAACCCAGAAATCTAGTCATCAGGGACAAATATATCCTCTTTTTTCAATATGAACAGGGGGCCACTGTAATGATGAGCATGACTTTTAATAATAAAGTATGAAAAGATATTTAATAAATTTCCACCATAACTGAAAATTTCCTTCCTTTAGCCAACTTGCTTAATTTTGATATTGTGATGATAACGTTTTTTGTGTATCATATATTAACAAAAGGACATGTATCGCGTTTGGTCTGTTTGCTTGGTTTCTAAAGACAAAAGCATTAATTCCATTTCACTACAACCCCAATCCTAGCAACCATAACTCTTCCACAGAGCATAATTGTGTGTTTGCAGGTTTATTTCCTTTAAGGTCTGAAAAGACAAAACAAAACTTGGCAGTAGCGGTTGCAAGCAGGTGGCAATGGATCCTGATAGTCTGCTGTGAATAGTTGATGCTTGGTCAGGGATTCCTTCATGTACCAGAAAGGTAGATAAGAGGCTTGTGTATTTTAAATAACATTAGCATGTCTAAGACTATTTCACTTCTTTTCACACCTTATTCTGGGAATGTTTTTAAAAGTTCTTTTCACATGTGTACAGGATTGTTAGATTTTATTCATTTTATTTATTTGTCTTAAAGTTAAATAACTTCAAAATTTGTCAGCAGACATCTTAAGGCTAAATAGATGATTTATCTGCCAAAAATTGTAAAAGACTCTTAAATGAATGCAAGGAGTAAAATCTGTACAATGGGAAATGCAGACTATATGCAAATACATTTTACATGCAAGCACCATTTACGTTAATGACGATGACATTCTAATTTTCTTTCAGGGCAATCAGTTCCAACTGAGAAAATAAATTAACTTCCCTTTTCTCTTCATTTGTGGATTAATGTTTGTTCACAGCCACAGGACACTTACTGGTGTCCTGACATTGTACATCCCAGTGCTGTCTGATTCTCTTTTTAAACTCTTATTAATTTTGGTAGTTACAAAGCCTAAATGATATTAAGAACATATAGCTTTGAAAAGTGATGACCACAGAGCTTAAGAAACTAGTCTTCTCAAAATATTTAGTAATGAACAACGAAGTATTATACATAACTTTTAAATCCTAAAATCCAAGTTTAAACTTGAATGTAATAATTAGGAAAATCTGTCTCCTGAAATTAACTTTTCTGGGGAAGATTTTCAAAAGTACAATGAGGATTGTTTCAGCTCCCAGTGAAAGGCAATGATAGTTTTGGCATCTATCTCCTCTTTATACTTTTGACAATCTTCTCCCTAACTTCCTATGTTGGTAAATGGAAGTCTGTACTTTGTTCACATTTTCATCTAACATATTGCTCATTGTAATTATAAGACAATGAAGTATATTACTGTGCGTTGAAAAAAAAAGATTTCCATATTCAGTAAGCAGAGCCCTCTATTTTATTTTAGCCTTTGTGGGAGAGAAAATGGATTAACAGGCAAATGTTGACTGCCTCTTTTAAAGTGCAATAAAAACACAAACACTATTTAATTTCCATTAAATAAATAAATAAATAAAATGCCTGTAAAAATGTTGTAAGTACAGAGTGAAATGAATTTTCTTGTGTTAAGTTGTTAACTATTAAGTGTATCTGAAATGAGGCACTGATTGTGAGAAACTGTCTATGGGTATTAATCTTTATCATTAGTGCAAAACAACAGCTAAATGAGTCACAAATTTATATATCTTAGTGTTCATCAAGATTGCACAATTTAAGTAGAAGCACAAACAAGTTGACCACTAAAACAAACTGACACTACCTGTTTGGTTTCCTAATTACATTTCTAAAAGTACAGCTAATACCAAAGCAATCCTTTACTTACTTGCTCTTTTCCTTGCATTCTGTAGATGAGTATATTAATAATGACAGATATTGAAGTAGATATTCAGATAAATCCTGTTTTTTCAAGAAAGTCCCATTTTGTATGCAGCTGCATTCCATACTGTAGAGAAGCTGTATCTGTAGATCATTTACTCATCTAATTCAGTAACAGGCAATCACAAATTGATGTCAGCAGCAGCAATCAGCATTAGGAAGTAGACTTTAATAATGTCACTCCAGAAAGAACATGCAAAGGTCTGATTTACTATTTATATGCAGATTTGTTGATGCAAATGAAGGGAAAGAGATGAAGAAACCTGACACTAGTCTTCTTTTATATCTTTTTGAATTTTTAAATGATCATAATGCAAATACTTTTAAACATGGAATAACTAGTGCCAACCCTTTCCTTTATTACAAAGTCATGAGAGAATCATCAGAATGGTTTTGTTTATCATTTTTAATATGGTAGCAGTTAAAAATAAGACTCACAGTTTTCATGACAGGCCTACTTCAATCTCTCACTGATCGCACTGAAACATTTGGCCTTGTTCCTGCAAGCACGAATATCTTTACTCACATCAGTAGTTCCAGTGAGCTCAAGCAGGTCATTTGGGGCAGAGACACTTAAGTCTGGTATCTGCAGTGTATTTGTTTAATATTGAAGATATTATGAAAAGACATCTGCAAATTAGCTACTGGAGGCTGCATGAGCCTGTCTGATCATGGCTTGACTACAGAGACTGATGTACTCTTAGAGAGAAAGAGAAAGAAAGCAAAGAAGTCTCTTACAGAACATAATGAACATTACAGAGAGAGTTCAAAACCTAGAAAGAACATTTAGTACAAGAATGATTATATTCGTCTTTGGGGATGCCCATTATAAATCTGATCTTTCCAGAATCCTTGGTAGGCTCAAGCTGAGCTGTGTGCTCATGCTGTTAATGAAATGTACTATGCTTTAACTCCTGACAGACCTGACAGTTGCATGCTTCTCTTGACATTACAACATGGGGAATATTCTTCTCTACCTCCCGATCAGACATTTAAACAAACTATATGATTTTAAGAGGAGCATCACTTCACTACACTGTGTGCCAGGCAAAATGCTGTGCTAAGGCCTCCACCTACATGGGAAAATTGACTGACATAGCTATAGTGGAGCTAGCTACTCCACAACTGCTCCATGCCTGGGCACTCTATTATTGAACAAACTGTGACTTTTCTTTCAGCTTAATTACTCCACATTGTGCCAGTAACAATGAGACCTGAAACCAGTGCACCACAGCAGCTGAGTAGTATCTTAAACATGGGGCTTATATTTTAAATATTCACTTTTCTGTACTGGGGAATAGTCTATTTATACATTCTGCAATATTTTAGATACATTGTATTAAAACCTCCTGGCACTCAGGAGGGTACTCTCAGGGGATATTGAATGACCATGGGGTATGTCCACACAAGTCTTTTATTTTGAAACAACACTGGCTGTTTCGAAATAAAAAACTGAATGTCCACACGATGTTTTCTTATTTCAAAGTGACAGGCTCTGTCATTTAGAAATAAGAACCGTCATTTTGAAACAGCTTAAACCCCATTCATTTTGAAACAGCTGTTATTTCAAAATGGTTATTTCGAAATAACGCCATTTGGACATGTTGTTTTGAAACAACATGCCCAAAGGGTTTTATTTCGAAATAACCATTTTGAAATAACAGCTGTTTCAAAAGCAGGCTTTCCCTTAATTCGAATTAACATTTTCTTAATTTGAATTAACTTATTTCAAAATAAGGACTTTATTTCGAAATAATGATGTATATGTGGACATAGCCATGGAGAATTAAGTACTCTTTCACTATAAAAGCCATCCTGATAGAACGCAGTTGGTACACAGGGATGCGTCAGTGTGGGGAATCATAGAATCCTAGGTTTGAAGGGACCTCACAGGTCATCTAGTCCAACCCCCTGCCAGAGGCAGGACCACTCCCACTAAACCATCCCAGTCATGGTTTTGTCCAGCCGGGCCTTAAACACCTCCAAAGATGGAGACTCCACCACCTCCCTTGGCAGCTCATTCCAGTGCTTCACCACTCGCCTAGTAAAAAAGTTTTTTCTAATATCCAGCCTCGACCTCCCTAACTGCAACTTGAGACCATTGCTCCTTGTTCTGTCCTCTGTTATTACCGAGAACAGTCGAGCTCCATCTTCCTTAGAGCATCCCTTCAAGTAGTTGAAGGTTGCTATCAAATCCCCCCTCAATCTTCTCTTCTGCAGACTAAATAAGCCTAATGCTTTCAGTCTATCCTCATAGGGCTTGTGCTCCAGTCCTTTAATCATTTTGGTTGCCCTCCTCTGAACTCCCTCTAGCGTGTCCCTGTCCTTTTTGTAGTGGGGAGCCCAAAACTGAACACAGTATTCTAGATGTGGCCTCACCAGTGCAGAATAGAGGGGAATGATCACATCCCTTGATCTGCTGGTAATACTTCTTTTGATGCAGCCCAGTATGCCATTGGCCTTTTTGGCAGCAAGAGCACACTGCTGACTCATATCTAGCTTCCCATCCACCATGACCCCCAGGTCCTTTTCTACACTGCTGCTGCTTAACTGAATGTTTCCCAGCCTGTAGCAGTGCATGGGGTTTTTCCGTCCCACATGCAGGATTTTACACTTGTCCTTATTGAACTTCATAAGATTTTTATTGGCCCACTGTTCCAATTTATCTAGGTCTCCCTGAATCCTGTCCTTGCCCTCCAACGTGTCTACTGTTCCCCCCAGCTTGGTGTCATCCGCAAACTTACTGAGAGTGCAGTCTATTCCATCATCCAGATCATTGATAAAAATGTTGAACAGAACTGGCCCCAGGACCGACCCCTGGGGCACACCACTCGTGACTGGTTGCCAGCTAGACATGGAACCATTGATTCCTACATGCTGAAACCGTTGATCTAGCCAGTTTTCTATCCACCTTATAGTCCACCTATCCAACCCATACTTCCTTAATTTGCTAGTGAGAATGCTGTGGGAAACTGTATCAAAAGCCTTACTAAAATCAAGGTATATCACATCAATGGTTCTTCCTGCATCCAGAAAACCAGTCATCTGCTCATAGAAGGAAATGAGATTGGTCAGACATGATTTACCCTTGGTAAATCCATGCTGACTGTTCCTGATCACTTTATTTTCTTCTAAGTGATTGAGGATGGATTCTTTAAGAATCTGCTCCATAATTTTGCCAGGGATTGAGGTGAGGCTGACTGGTCTATAATTCCCCGGATCCTCCCTTTTCCCTTTCTTGAAAATAGGCACTACGTTTGCTTTTTTCCAATCCTCTGGCGCCTCCCCTGTTCTCCATGAGTTTTGAAAAATAACGGCCAGCGGTGCTGCTAGCTAATTGGCCAATTCCCTCAGCACCCTTGGATGCAGTTCGTCCGGCCCCATGGACTTGTGCACATCCAGCTTCTTTAAGCAGTCCCTAACCTGACCTTCCATCACCAAGGGCCTCTCTTCTTCTCTCCCATCTGCCATACCCATGGTAGTGGGCTGGGAGCTGACCCTGCCTGTGAAAACTGAAGCAAAAAAAGCATTGAGCACTTCAGCTTTTTCTTCCTCCTCTGTCACGAGGCTGCCTGCCCCATTCAGCCAGGGACCTACACCATCCCTGATCCTCTTCTTGTTATTAACATACTTGTAGAACCCCTTCTTGTTATCCTTTACATCCCTCGCTAGCCGCAGCTCCATTTGTCCTTTGGCCTTTCTGATTTTATCCCTGCAGTCCCTAGCAATATCTTTATGCCTCCTTGGTCATCTGACCAAGCTTCCACTTCGTGTAAGCTTCCTTTTTATGTTTAAGCTCAGAGCAGAGTTCTCTGCTAAGCCATTTTGGCTGCCTCACATGTTTGTTCTTTCTCCTAACTGGAATGGCAACTTCCTGTGCCCTTAGCAGGGTTTCTTTAAAATATAACCAGCTTTCTTGGACTCCTTTCCCCTTCAGATTAGCTTCCCAAGGGATCCTGCCCATCAGTTCCCTGAGGAAGGTTGTACTGCATTGCCTATCTATCTCTCTAAGAATTTGAATCACCAGGCCTCTCAGCTTTCAAAAGCTCTAAATGTGTGCTGTAATGGTAAACAAGAAATCCATTGTATGCCACAGACTGGGATTTTTTTTCACATAGTAATAAATGTATAGCAAAAAACATTTGTCACTGGTAGTACATTGTACTTTTCATCCATAGATCTCAAAACTTCTTATAAATGTGAGTTAGTATATTATGTTATGAAACTTAAAAAATGTATTATCACAGAACATTATTTACTGGTACTGGGAAGTGACATAATAAGCGAGCATCTAAACCCCTCTGTAATATTATTTGAACCATAAATAAAAGTCACAAATAGCAATTTTGCATATCACTCCCAATCTTTACAAAACTGCCCAAAGCAAACAGCAATAAAAAACAACTTTTGCCATTTTGTTATATGGGGAAGTTTATTTGTGTGTGTGTAACTCTGCACCTAAAATAAATTTGCATTTAACATTCTTTACTTCTAAGTTACAATGAAATAGTCAATCTTAATAAAGCTTTGAATACTTTTCACAATGCACATAGGAGAGATGTTGGTTGATATAATACATGGCAGATTCACAGTGCCGTGCATGTGAGGATCTATAAAATTAAGAACTTCTTCTTCCATTCTTCAAGTTCATGGCCAGATTATCATGTTCTTATTTACACTGAGTAGTACTTTACGCCAGCTTCTGCAAACACTTATTTGATTTTAAGCATGCAATAAGTCCCACTGAAATCAACACATATTTAAATATTTCCAGATAGAGGCCTTATGATTTGATATCCCCATTAGTTTGAGTAGGGGTACTCATGAAATAAAAGTACTCGTGGAGTAAGTATTACTGAGTGTGAGCAAAGACTTCATAATTTGACATTTAATAAAATATTTATTCAAGTTAAATTAGTTTTAAATTGTTGCTTATTGCTCAAGAAATGTGAAATTTGTGGGAGAACAAAATGAGTGGCAAATTACTTGTTCCAGCTCTGATCTGGTAATTCATATAGTTTTATAAGCTGCTTTTTTATTTCAAATTCTTTTCATGGTTGTTGCAGTGATGCAGTCTGACTTATTGATCTCTGTATTGAAATAGTACTTTCATAAAATGACATCAAAACAGCTCCAAAACTGCATTGACAAATCAAATGGCTAATTTAGGTAATCAGGAAGCTACTCATTTACCCAAAGACAGACTATTGTAAAACAAATTAATCTAATTTCCAATAAAGCAAAACAACCACAAAATGGAAATTGGCCAAAAATGATGGCAGGATTTCAGAGAAATTCCATTAGACACTGAAAAGAAAAAACTTGTCATGTAACACAGGCAAAAATACATTGGATTGAAAAATCTGTTGCTAAAAAAAAAATTGTAACAATTATCAAACTCTAATTGTTGTTAATTTGTTGGATGGTCATTATAGTGGCATTAGTCGTGGCAAACATGGCCTTAAATGTGTTACAGCTGGAAAAGAATCTACCAGGACTTCTAGTATAATTTAATGCTAATTAATATCCACTTAAATATGGGTACAGCAATTTACATAGATGATCCGTAATAATATAAAATATGGACCATTTGACAGAAAGCTAAACTGTAACTTATTCTTTTTCTCTATATGTTAACAATGATACATGAATCACATTTAGTAATGGGGGAAGAAAGAATGTGAAGACATCAGTGATGAAGAAAATATGCTGCAATAACCTTTGAGATGAATTATCACCTAAAATGTACATGCCTCTACTATCTATCTTAATAATCTAATAATTCATGCATGAAATCAGTTGAACTGAAAAACTTTAACTCAAAACAATTATTCTTAAACTAGCCGCAGGTAAACACTGACCTTTATTAGAGTCCAGTGGCTGTCCCAAGCAGAATGACAGATCAGAGGTGTTACCACAAAACTTTAGAGCAGTGAACAATGTCACACTTAAATTCGTTCAGATAAATAACCATAACTACAATATTTCTATCCATTATAAAACAGTCTGTTACGATAACTAAGATTCCTTCATTTCATTACTTGACTGAGGATAAGGTTTACTAACTTTGTACTTCACTCCTTTGTCTATACTATTTCCTTATTTGAACTGTCCAACTTTCCGAGGTCTTTAATGCTGCTCATCAACCTATAAAGTTGGATGTTGGTTGGGTTTGCTGGGACAAGAGGCTATTTCTGATCCCACCCAAAGCCAATGAGTTAAAATATGTTTGTATTTCTGGGTGTGCTGTAGTTTTTCTGGAGGATCTGTTGTGGTATCTTGATTAGGGACTGCAGTTATTTATCATGTGGGTTTTTTTTTTTAACGTGATTGTAGATTAATGGACTTTGCTGGGAAGGGAATCACGGGCCTTAAATCTGTTTAGGTGGATTAAATACTTGTTCCTGGTTGTGGAGGAGAGGGAGCCAAGCTTTGGTTAATTCTCCCTTGTGCTCAGTAGTCTTTTATAATAGAGCATGATCCAGGAACAAATGACCCACACTCCTAAATGTATATCCTAAGGGTGTCAATAGAGTAAGCCTTAGTAATTTTGGAAAAACAAATGAAGTAAGACGGTGTGAAAATCCAACAATTCAAGTTGAGCCATTGATGGGGCCAGGATAATGAATCCCAAGAAGGGATTTCACTTGTGGATGCTAAGCTAGCATATCAGTGCCCATGGGTTACTATACGGCACGCTTTGCAGCCTAAGGCCTTAACAGAAGGCAATAAAGGCATTTATTGAGAGATCTGAGGGATGACAAATGAACTTATGAGGGTGGGGGTTGACTTTAAATACAATGCTCTGATCACACAAGATGACTGTGAGTTATCAATGCATATACTTTGTAGATAATTTCTGCAAGAATTCCTGCTTAGGTTAGGCCCTAGTTGGTTTAATATTAGGAGTTTAATAAAAGCTGCAGCTGATTTGTTTCTGTGATTTTATGAACATTAACTTTATCTGAGGGTGGACACTGGTAAATAGTAAAATATCTGCCCTCTAGAGAAAATATCTGGAAAACGAAGTAGAGAACGGTTCAGAAGTATCCACATTAATTTCTGGGTAGAAATGTATTGAAGGTTGGAGTGTACAGTAAGTACAAAGAAATTCAAAATTTAGATACTATTTGTGGCAAATGTTCTGTGCAGTCCTCTGGTCCTGTACCAAGTAAACTTTGGCTGGTCCACAGAATCTGATATACTACATAGAATATAATCTTGAGTTTCAAGATACAGAGCAGGATGCTGCAAAACTTCTCTCTTGTGAATAGTGTTTTTTCACATGAGTAGTCCAAATGAAGATAACAGGACTACTAGTCTGAGTAAAGGCTACTTGTATGACTAAAGTTTTCAGGATTGGCCCATTTTTATCTAATGCTTGGAAACATAATATAAAACTACAGAAATATTTTACAAAGGAATTTTAATGTCTCTTTTTAAAATGAAAAAGTTATAATCTGGCTTCTCTAGCATGCGTGGGTTTTTGTTTTTGTTTTTGAGGGTAGCTTGCCATTACCTACTAAAGTATAATTGTATTGACAGTATTTTCTGTGAGCTCAAAGAACTTAATATTTAAAAAAATAAGACCTTGTTTCCATTCAAGACCAAAAATCCATCCCCTGCCCCTCTGCATATAGCATTCACAATAATATTTTCTTTAAAAATGTTATTTTATACTAAGTATACTTTATACTAAGGTTGGAATGTCAAGCACTCAACATATAGGGAATTTCCAGAAGTTGCCTGTATAAGCTTAATTCAGCCCCTTTGTGCATATGCATTATGATACAGTCTTCAATTACATGACACTTCTTTACCTTATTTCATATCCCTGCAGCAAAGCATTAGGATGCTAGAACATATCTAAGAAAAGTTATCAGAATTTTTTAACATATATTTAATTTTTTAAAATATTTTTACATATGTTTAAATATATTTTTCCCATAGTCTTACTCTTGAAAATAACTGAACTGTTTCATCCTGGCCCCACTCCCTGTCCAATATTCAGATGCCTGGTATGGAAAACTTTTGCCTGAATGGCTGCAGTGTGGAAAGTAATTGTAAATGGTTCTGCTAGTCACCACCTATAACATATGTTGTACTTAGAGCTTCTTCTTCTGAATTATCAAGATGAATGGAGTAGAGATTTAGATTTGAATTATTTTAAGGAGTGCTGAAGTTCACTTTGTAAACTATTTGTGGAGCATCTTAATACCAAGGACAGAATTACTCTTGAATATTCAGCATAGGTTATATCATCAGTGTGAGTCCAATGGGGGCTGCTAGATAGACATCTGGACCTATATGTCTAATCAGAACAGCTTCCAAACTTTCACAGGGAGCTGAGTCTCCAAATCTGAATCCTGATCTGGACTCAGTATTGTCATTTGGATTCTTCTTTATGTTTAAACTCTTAAAGGTAACATGCTTTGTATCCTTCTGAGTCTTTGAGCCCCTTTCAGAGGCATATCATCTCATTTATGCAGTTCAGAGCATGAGAAAAGCACTAATAAAATTGTTTTAATGAATCATTAAAATATTTATATCTTCAACATACTATGATGAGCATACTGTTTTAGAAACAGATTATAGAGTGCACATAAGTAAAATAATAACACAACAGTTACAATAATTCTTGGCATCATTACTATTTGAAGATTAACTGAAATACTGGTACAAAAATTAGTACTTTGAAACTATAAACGGTTCATCCTTAACGCTGTCTCTTTTGGATTTCATTTTTTTCCGTTAGCATAAATATTTAAGGGTAAACAATAAAGCACATTTAACATTGGAAGGCAACTGAACTTATCACCAAGGCACTTCTTTCAGAGCAGTGAATATACAATACCTTTTTAAATAGCCTTGAGATGTGATTTTATGTGGTGATGTGCCCATGGCTTGTTTTGTCAGTTTCATTCAAACATAACCATAAAATCATAAAATATGAGGGCTGGAAGAGACCTCCTGTGGTCATCTAGTCCAACCTCCTGCTAAAAGCAGGACTACTCCCACTAGACAGGGTTTTGTCTAACTGGATCTTAAAAGTTTCTGCCACCTCTGTAAGTAACCCATTCTGGTGTTTCACCACCCTCATAGGCTATGTCTACACCTAAAAGTTTAGTTCAGACTTGGTTAGTCCGAACTAAGTGGTTTGAAGTTGGTTCAAACTAAGCACGATTTTTTAGTTTGAGCTAACTTTTTAGTTTAAACTAAAAAAGTGCAGTTAGTTCGAACTAAAAGTTAGTTTGAATGAAAAAACACACTTAATTCAAACTATATCATGGTAGTTCAAACTGAATTTCAAAATAAGTTTGAACTAAGCAGTTAGTTTGGACTAAGCTTTGCTTAGTTTGAACTAAATTTTTTTTTTTTTTTACTTTGAACTAGGCAAAGCCTAGTATAGCTAGGGCTCCAATGGTTTTGAATTAAGGCTCCTTAATTTGAACTAATTTGCTAGAGTAGACATACCCCTAGTGAGAAAGTTTCTCCTAATACCCAACCTAGACTGCCTCAGCTGCAACTTGAAACCATTTCTCCTTGTTCTGTCCTCAGTCACCACCAAGAACAGCCTAGTTCCTTCCTCTTTGGAGCACCCCTTCAAGCAGTTAAAGGTTGCTACCAAATCCCACTTCAGTCTTCTCTTCTGCAGACTAAATAAGCTTAGTTCCTCTAGTCTCTCCTTGTAAGTCAAGTGCCCTGTCCACCTAATCATTTTTGTTGCCCTCTGTTGAACTCTTTTTAATTTGTCCACATCTCTTTTGTAGTTTTATAGTGGGGAGCCCAAAACTGGACACACTATTCCAGTGCCCAGTAGAGGGGAATAACCACATCCCTCAATCTGCTGGCAACACTCCTACTGATGCAACCCAATAAGCGGTTGCACATGCTTTATTTTCCATGGTTAAGATTTCTCAGAAGTAGTTAGTATGTTATACAGTTTACCATACTGTAATTAAACTTCCTGTCAAAAATACTAAAGAAGTTGGGATGAAGAAAGAACCTCATGTGGATCAATGTGATCCTGAAAGGTATTTAGTCACTTATAACCCATTGATTTCAATGAAAATTAAGCGCTTAAATATCAGAATAACCTGAAGTGGTTATAACTTTTTTCTTTGCTGCAGAAATATTACTGGCATCATCTACTCTTTTAGAAATGCATATCCTACATGTTTAATCTATTATGAAGTGCTGAGACCATACACAGCAAGTATAATTGATGCTGTTTTCTGGGCATGACAAAAGCAGTTTGGTAAGATTAACCTTTGATGGCAAGTGTCATAAACTGAATGATGGTAATAGGCATTTATATCTCTGAGCATCAAATGGCTATATTTGCATTTTAGCCTAAATCCCACAAAAAATTGTTCCTGAATTTATTAAAAGCTTTAGCACCTTATCTAACAGGACAGCATATAAAAATAAGTTAGCAATAAACAAATGTTTCCTATTTAGTTGGCATCATTTTTTGATTATTTACTACACTCTGCCATATGGTGAACAGATCTCATTTCTTGAAGTGACTTTTGTACTTTTGATTAAATAGGGCAGGCTAGAAAAGCTTTGCCTGTTAAAGACTTCAAATCTCTTAAAAATAGAATTCTCTTTGCTATTTCTTTGGAAGATGTTTCACCACACGGCTCTTCAGCATGTGCATTAGAAAAACGATATAAGCACTAGGAATTGAAGAAAGAGTTAATCAGAGCCTGATCTGAGAGATGGAATATTGACTCTAGGCTCATGAATACTGTTGGTAATGTCCAAAAACTGATCAGCTGACTCTCAGGCTTTATCTACACCTAAAAGCTTTCTTAGTCTGAACTAAGTAGTTCAAAGTTAGTTCAAACAAAGCCTTTAAGTTCAAAGGAATTTTTAGTTCACACTAACTATGCTTTTTTTAGTTCAAACTGGCTTTTTAGTTCCAACGAACAGTTAGTTTGAACTTAAAAAACTGCACTTAGTTCAAACTAACCGCTAGTTCAAACTTTTTTAGTTTGAACTAGCGTGTTTCCACTGGGCTAGTTCAAACTAAGCAGTTAGTTTGGACTTACCAGCCGAACTAACTAGTTCAGACTAAGCTTTCAAAATTTTTTAGCTCTAACTAGGCAAAGCCTATTGTAGACAGGGTTCAAATTAGTTCGGACTAAGCTTGCTTAGTCTGAACTAATTTGCTAGTGTAGACATAGCCATTGTCTAGAAGTATCCTTGACCTATTTTACTCTGTGCACTGTCATCTCCTCTAGGCTACTTGGCATTAATTTAGAATGTTAAAAAAAAAAAAAAAAAAAAAACAAAACTAATTTGTCTGAATGAGATTTTTAAAGTCTGTTGGGTTTGTCTACTTCCTTTTCTTTTAGCATTGCTTCAGTAAAAGAAACAAACAATTAGAAAGAAGGGCTAGACTATTACTCTTTTCTGTTTATGCCCCTCTGTTTATCCCCTTCTGTATTCACTGCAAAACAAGGTGTAAGGTCTGATTCAAATTCCATTGAATGAGAGTGTTTCCATTCATTTCAATTGACTTTGTAACAGGGATTTAGGCTCAGATCCTCAAAGGTATTTAGATGATTAACTCTGTTTGATTTCAATAGCATCTATATAGCTTTGGGGATCAAGGTCATAATGTTCTTGTATCTGGCCCTATTGTAATACTATCCTTCTAGGATAAGGTTTAATTCTTTTAAAATCATCTGTATATGAAGAGTAATAGTAGAAGACAATGCCTCATTTTCATTTCCTTAGGGCCAAACGTGTCTCCTAGTGATGCATGAGAGAATACTCCCTCTTTAACATTCTAGGGATGCTGCAAACTATTCTGGAAAGTAATGCATGGAATAGAATGGAAAATTGTGTGTGTTACTAGGAAACCTCAGTCCTAATCTTCAACCATATATAACCAAACAGTTTCATCATGTTTCCCCTTCATGATGCTACAGACTAAAGATCACTAAAAGCATCTTCAAATGGCTTTTCAAGAGAATGCCTGCTATTTTTTTCATCTTAAAATAAAGATTGAGAAGGAGCCCATGTCATTAATAGCCTCCAGTGGGTTTATTATTCCACATTAAACACAATATTCAAATCTCTTTACATTTGAGCCTTTTTAAAGGTTTCTTTTTTCTTTGTAAAGGTTGAAGTGGTGCCATTATATATCGACTAGAAAGAATAGGTGCATTTTATTGATTTCAACAGTCTGCTAGTTTTGTTCAGAGCTAATACATAATGGATGCACTTTGATTTTTTTTAAACAAACTTAAAACTACAGTACTGTAGCTGTGATTGTAACTAAATATGAAACCTAGTTCTTACAATAATTAAAGGACAAATTTGGCCTAAGGTGATAAATATGCTTTCTGGGGATTGACTCCTGCAGAGAAATCATAGAAAGATCACAGAAAGCCTGAGCCAAAGCCCACGAAAATCACTGGAAATTGTGACTTACATTGTCTTCAGATCAGATTCAGGTAGTCTTGTTTTTAGCTGCGTTAGAAAACATGGATTTTTTACCTTGTGGTCTGAGTCCCATCAGTGGTGTTGCACATAGTATACCTAGCCAAGACATGGAGGGTGCTGTTGTACAGCCACCCACTATATCAACTAAAATGTTTGGTTCCTATATTACTGTGAAAAAATTAAGGATATATGAGTTTTGAAATATATGCATGTGGGCCAAGGTGTATTCCATGTCAGCTATAGTATTTGTCCTAGACAGAAGAACTTGAATTTATTGAAAGCTAAATTTGTTGACTTACTGTGTACCTGGAGGATCAATGTAAGCTCAATAAATGTTTTTCAGCTGGGAGCATAGCCTATATGATAGTATGTTTGTCTTTTAAAAAACTGATTTAAGCTGTACTGCAGTCATGGTGATTGTCTGAAAGCTTGGAGTAGAAGCAGCAGGTCTGCACTCTCATAACTTGAGATCTTCTGTGTTTAAGTCACAACTGGGGATTAGTTAAAAAAAAAATCCAAATGTGAATATATGAAGGCAATGGTAGATTCTCTGTAGCAAAATGTACTCAACCATGAAACAATTCCACTGATGTCAATGGATTTCGTGTTGATCAGTAAAATGTGCTGATGGTTATCACTTGCATGTCAAGTTAATACAATCAAATATATCAAAAGCCTGCTTTGTTAGCTACCTTGTGGGTCATGAGTCCTACAAGCCAAGCACAGTATCTGAGCAGCCCCATCAGCAAAAACAAACTATTTCAAAAGGCTTTGGGAGACATTTATTTCATCATGCATTGTCCCTTCACTTTAATCAACTGTATTCTTTCCCATCTTAGATTCATATTAAACACAAAGGGTCCACTTCTAACATCCTTAATCACACAGAAGTAAATCATCCCATTGTTTTATTTTGTCTATTTACATAATAAGGTGCTCCTTGGTATCAATAAGGGTGGTGTAATCAGATCTTAAATGATGACTTTATAAACCAGGTGAGAATGCAAATATAATCCCTGTTAGTCTGAAAACACATTGCTTTCCAAATGGGCTAATCATTTTTTTTAATTGTATTAAATGTTTATTGTCTGAGGGGAAACAAAAGAAACTGTAAAAATTGCAATGCACAGTAATACAATATGAAGGAAAGGACAACATAAATCTTCATGCACCATATCATAGAACAGTGGTTTCCAACCTTTTCTCTGCCGTGGCACACCTTGATACCTTCAAATATTTCAAGGCACACCACTATTAAAAAATTAATGAATATTCAAAGTAGCTCAAAATAACATGAATATTCATGAACAGTGTTTTGGAAATGCTGCTACGTGGGTTAGGGGTAGCACAGAGGGGGTGGAAAGATAGGAGGTCAAGGGTCTTATGGAGTGGCAGGAGTGAGTAAGAGGAGGGGCGGCAAAAGAGGACAAGGGCAGTCATGTGGGGAACAGCACAAGCGTAGCAAGAGAGGAGAGAGGAAGGGAAAACAAGAATGGCTTTGTGGAGGGGTAGGGGGAAACTGGGGAGCAGGAAGGTAGGGCAGGGGAGCCTGGTGTGGCACCCACCTTCCCCTTCTCCACAGTGGCTCCCTGCCACACAAGGCAAATCCTCACCCCACTGCTGCTCCCTCCTACCCCAGTGGGTCCTATTCTCCCCTCCCGCAGCTCCCTGATGCCCGTGATGGACCCTCCCATCACTGCAGGAGCCAAAACTAGCCCTCCAGCCCCCAATTACACCCCCCCAACCAAACAGCCACCCCACAACCCCTGCCACACACCCTCTGCTGCACATCCACTCCCGCCCACCTCTGCTACACACACCCTGGCCCACATAACACCCAGCAGCACCCTGCTCCCCAAGCCCTTACCTGGGCTGTTTGCTGGCTGGCTGACAGGCTGAGAGCTGCTTCCCCACCGCAAGCTGCTCTGCCATGCACGGGGAGATTCACAAACTCCTGGCCTGCCGCAGCTCTCTGCTGGCTGGGTTAAGATAGAGCTACGGGAAATCTACATTCTGGCTGCTTGTGCTATTTTTAGGCCCTTCCCCCAAATCTGCATTCTGGTTGGTTCCTCTATTTTTAGGAGGACCAGAATGCTGCTAGGATAAAAATAGGGGGGCCTGGAACAGTGTTCTGCTGCGTTCCCCGTTACTTTAACCCCTGCCTTTTTCCTAGTCCACATGGCTGGGCTGAGCAGGCAGGGAGCTTTAACTCCAGCTCTCCCAAATTCTCATGACATACTTTGGGTGTTGCCACGGCACACCAGTATGCCACGGCACACTGGTTGGGAACCACTGTCATAGACAAATATTTTAAGTCGTTTTTGCTATCTGGCTGGAAGAATCACATAGAAACAAAGGAAATACAGAACAAGTTTTAGGACCTGTGAGGAAAGATAACAGTGAGAAAGCAATGATATTATTCAGACCCAGAATATTATGCAGCAATGGCAGAGTATTTAACTATTTCAAAACCTACTTAATTACCCCCCCCACCACCACCAGAGCTTGTTTCCCACACCATTTTGTTGACAGAGTGTTTGGATTTCTTTATGGTTAATGGCCAGATTTTAACTACTTTGGAAGTGTAAATAGCTTTTAAACCATCTAATATATGCCAATTCTAAGGCCCACATATACATAACAAAGGCTAGAGAGTGGCTTATGTCAGAACCCTGCAAACACCTGCAAACATGCTTGATTTTACTACTGTGAGGTGTCCCATTCACTTCAATGGAACTTCTCTTGGTAGTAAAGTTATAGATACATGTTTGCAGGAGCAGGGCCTTAATGTAAATGAGAATCTGCCACTAAAACAAAAGACCCTGAGTCAGATCCTCAGCCAGTGTAAGTCTCCTTAGCTCAGTTGAAGCCAGCCAATTTGGGAAGCTCTTTCTTCTTATGCTTCCCTCTCTAGAGTGGCCAAGTCTCTTTGTCTCATTTTTTTTAAATCCAGAGAGGCTGAAGATGACTTCTAGTATATTAGGGTATGCTGATGCTGAGTTTTAAAAACCTGGGGCAGCAAGTCTCAGAGCCTGCCTCTAAAGATTCACAGTATAGTGCTAAAAATAGTTACATAGCTGTTTGGCTTCAGGGCAGAGCTTGGACTCTGAAACCCATCCTCTTCCTTGGGCTTTAGACCCTGAGTTCCATCCCAAGTCTGACTATCTCCACGTCTGTTTCTAGTTCTGTAGCATGAGCCCCATGCCTGTGAGGCTCTGAGATGTGCTTCTGTGGGTTTAAAACCCTTAAAGAGTTTGCTACCAGTGGTGCTTGTAGGAAATAGTGTTTTGGGAAACAAATAGTGAGTAGTATGGAGTTGGCAAGCATCAATAAAAACTCTTTTGTTCTCTGGAACAAAAGAATTTCCTGACAATATTCCTTAGTGTTTAGTTTTCCCAAAAGCTTCTGATTTTTCATTTGATTTATAACACATGTAACTCTGTAATACTTTTTCTTCTCCTTCACATCCTGTCAGGAAACCCCCTTCACAATCTCAAGGGGGTGAGTGAGTGAGTGCACCCACCTATGGTTAGTTGTCAAATAGGAGTTTGGAGGGGACTCAGTAATGGCTAATGCTAATTTGGGGCATGACTGTGACATCCTCACTTGCTCTAATTAATGTGTTCCTTCATGCAATGTCCTACTCAATTCAATGCAACTAGTTATGGTGTGAGGTGGTGTTCAGTGTAAAAATATCACAATATGGGCCCTAGAATGAAAGACAGTATATGTTGTGCATTTTAAAGTCAGCTGAATTCTTGTAGTACGAGCCTTTAAAGTATAGTGAATCTTCTCTACACCATCTCACCAGTGATGAAAATTTGTATTCAGAACCACAGTCAGGACCCCAGTATTTAAGCATGAAGAAATGCAGTGCTTTCTCTACGAGCTTTGTATATATAGTACATTCATCAGAGCCAGGGAAATATGAAAATTGTCCCTGACAACCTGCAACTCCTTTCTCTCTTTTCTCTCCCTCAGAAAGCTCACAAGCTAAGCATGGCAAACTTAATTAAAATCAGTGGTCTAACAAAGTCTTTCTGTCCCTGAGGTCTCAGATGAAACAATTTCCCCCCACCCCCACTAAAGTCAGTTAAAAAGTGTTGGCTTGGTTCTTTTGTTCAGTAAGATTATAAAGGTTCCTTAGTTACAGTAGGTGAAATTCTGTTTGGCTTGTTTTTCTCTTTCAACAGTACTATGTCATGTTCTTAAGTGTTTCTTTTCTCTCTTACGAGATCATCCAACATCTCACTGTCAAAGTTATGGCATATATGAAATATGGTGCAATGTTTCTGAAAGAGGAGAATTGCTCTGATGGAGAGTTACAGGCAACTGCTTTTCAGAAACAATTTAGGAAAGAAAAAATAATTTAGTTTATGAAGAAAGGATGCACTAAGAATGCAATCAGAATTGATCATACTCAATGCCTATGTGTTTTTAGCAACATGGCCTGTGGGGAGGCAGAACAAGATGTGATGTTCTTGCTACTTCTGAGTAACCAGTTCTTAAAATTTATTTTTTTGTTGTGAGAGAGATGAGAGATGTTCATTTGCCCTCTTAAAGTTATCCAATCATTTCATCTGTTTTTTTTAACTGAAAAAAAAATTCACAGCTGGGATATCTACAGAAGAAGGAAGCTTCATACAAGGCTAGCGCTGGAGCAGGTAACTGAGTAAAATTTTACTGCCTTGAGGGAATTTTTCCTTTCTTCTGCTTCTCAGTTTCTGTTATCTGTCCATTGTTAGTCTCCTATCTAGTGCTGCAAGACATCCAAGAAATGGAATTTACCCTGGAAATGATAATAAACTTAGTTCTCAAGAGAAGGAAAAAAGTAGAAGTATTATAAGAAAAAAGCTGAAACTGTACATAATTTCTTTTTTCAAATGATGTTCCAAAGATGAAGATGAATTAATTTAGTTATCTATGTATTGGAACATGAGATACTTTATAGGGGAACAAGGTGCCTGGAACAGGGTGCTGACCATTTTTAGGCCCAAATGGCTAGAATTACGGGGTCCTGACTTTTCAAAGCAAAGTTTTGTAGTGTGTGTAATTCCTGGGAAGCTTGTGGCTGGGCATATGACCAGACTGAGAACACAGTTTTCTGGGAAAAGAGGCAGGAAGTAAGAAAGAAGTCTTGTTGCTTATTTTCAGGGAAATCTTGGGAGATTAAGAAGTCTTTTTTGGAGAGCTGTGAAGGGGTGAAACTTTATTAACTGTTTTTTTGGTAAAAGCTTATGCAAGGAGCAAGCTAGAAGCCATTAGAGTATCATAGTCTGGAGCAAAAAGGATAAAAGAACTACTCACAAGCTCTAGTTCAAGGACTGTGTGGACCTCTGCTGCTGAGAAGGGGAAGGATGAATATGAAACTCGAGACAAAATAAATAATCTGTTTATAGTGTCTACTAAGAGGGCTGTGGAAACCTGAGCACTCTGTTTGATGGAAGAGGGTTTTCAATACAAATTCTTCAATGTCTGATGAAGTGGGATTTTCTCCCACAAAAGCTCAAAATATAAAAAGGAAAAAATAAATTTGTCAGTCTTTAAGTGCCACAGGACTCCTTGTTTGTTTGTAATACAAATACTGGAATCTAAGGTATATATTTATAAGCCTGACCCTCCAGGAGGAAGGCAGGTGAGTGTGTCAGAGGCCAAAAAGGGGAAATGGAGGTATAACTGTTACTGAATGACTGCATAACCTTGTAACAGCACACCATTACATACTTGTATAGCATATCCCACATTGCCAGTCTTTGAACTGAGGTAGGGCACAGTGCTTTCTGCAAGGCCAATACTTTTTTTCCTGTGCAGAGAGACTGGAAGGATGGTCTGCCTTCCAATGGGCCAGTCAATGCAGCTCCTGTGAAGAAGGAAGAAGTTATTTTTGCTATAGAGACGGCACAGTGAACTCCCAGTTCCAACCTGAAGCAAGGTGAAAGTGGTATGCAATGGTGACTCCGAGCAGGGCTTATGACATTCCACAATATAGAGCTGTGAGGCAAGTGCCCGGAGGATGATGGTTTATATATGCACAAAACAATATTAATAATATTCAAAACTGGCAAATAGAACATTGTGTCCTCATTTGTGCATACAATCCTAGACTTGAGCATATACACAGATGTTTGTATATGTAACCAGGAAAATTGTAGATCTGACTATGTAGTCTGCTTACAGAAATGAGCTTCTCTGTGCAAACACAATGGTATATTTATAAGTTTATTGGCCACTTTTGAAAATGTCACCCTAAAAATAAAAATGCAAGGATATTATGTCTATGCCACTATGATTACGTTAATATTTTCCCCTCTGGGACTGAAGATCTAATTGAGAATTTAGCAGATGCAACACTTTGAAATTGTTTGTTCTTTTTCCAAAAATAGAAAACACATTCTGAATTCCAGGGAGCAAATGAAGATGCAAAGTGCACTTTAATACCCCACTAAGGGAATAATTTACTGGGTCATCATTGTCTCTTCTTACTATAAAAGTGATTGGGACTTGGTATCATTTAACAACAAGTAAACAAGAAAGCTATATTCTAAAACAGAAAAAAAATCACTTATTTGCAGTTATTTCTGAGGAACTTCTAGATCTCAGTATTTGAGGCCATATTTTTGGGACCAAAACTATCTTCTACAATATCTGATCTCACATTATTGTGTGTAATAATGTGTCTCTTCTGTTGAAGCGTGCCCAAAGTCATTAGCTGTGCATTTGACATATCATGCTGATAAAGTAATGAGTCATTAAACTTCGTTAAGTAGACACTAATAACTGATGTTTTGGGGACTCTGATAAAACAAAGAGGATCATACTCTGGGACAATTTTCTCTACCACTGTGGGAAGCACACGTGTCTCTCTTCTGAGACTCAATAGAATCAATGCTCCACATGTTTTGGAGAATGAGGAAGGAACAGGGAAGTAGTCATTCTCTGGAGCAACTGCAAGCTGCATGGAAACTTTTTGAAGACACTATAATAAAGATTCAATTTAAATGCACAACCCAAATTAAAAAACATAGTAAGATGAGCAAAAAAAAGTGCTACCATGGCTAAAATACAAAGAAGCAGTTAGAGGCAAAAAAGCATCCTTTAAGAAGTAGAAGTTAAATCTTACGGAGGAAAATGAAAGGATCATGACCTCTGGCTAGTGAAATATAAAAATATTATTAGGAAGGCCAAAACTGTGTGTGTGGGGGGGGTGGGGGGGATTTGAAGAACAGCTAGCCAATGACTCAACAGTAACAGCAAAAGAATTTTTAAATATAAGAGGAGCAGAATGACTATTAAAAATCAGTGGGACCGTGAGACAATCAAGATGCTGAAGGGCCATCAAGGAAGATAAAGTTATTACAGAGAAACTAAATGAATTTTTTGCATTGGTCTTCATGGCTGAGGAGGTGAGAGATTTCCAAATGTGAGCAATTCTTTTCAGGTGACAAATCTGAGGAACTGTCCCAGACTGAGATGTCATAGGGGAAGGTTTTAGAACAAATTGATAGATAAAACAGTAATGAATCATCAGTACCTGATGGTATCCACACACAAGTGCTGAAGGAACTCAGATGTGAAATTGCAGGACAACTAACTGTGCCATGTAACATATCATTTAAATCAGCTTTTGTACCAGATGCCTGGAGGATAGCTAATGGGACACTAATCTTTCAAAAAAGCTTCAGAAGTTATCCTAGCAACTCCAGGCCACTAACCCTTATTTCAGTATCAGGCCACTTGGTTGAAATTAGAGTAAGAAACATAATTATTAGATATATTGATGAGTAGGATTTGTTGGAGAAGAGTCAACACGGTTTTTGCAAAGGAAAATCATGCCTCACCAATGCACTAGAATTCTTGGAAGGAGTCAACAAGCATGTGGACAAGGATGCTCCAGTGGGTATTGTGTGCTTTGGGATAAGATGGAAGCTCCTTTACTGGATCAGTAATTGGTTAAAAATAGGAAACAAAGGATAGGAATAAATGGTCAGTTTTCAGAATGGAAAGAGATGATAATAGTGTGCATCAGGGTCTGCACCGGGACCAGTATTGTTCAATATATTAATCAATGATCTAGAAAAGTGAGAAAATAGGAAGGTGGCAAAATTTTCAGATGAAACAAAACTACTCAAGATAGTTAAGTTCCAAAGCAGACAGAAACAAATTTAAACAAACAAACAAAACCCCCGAAAACCCCAAAAACAAACTCCCAAAAACCAGGGCTCTCAGAAACCTGATTGCAACAAAATGGGGGAAAAAAATCAGTGTTGACAAGTCTATGGTATGCCCACATTTTGAATACTGCAGGCAGATCAGGTCACCCCATTTAAAAAAAAAAGTAATGGGAAAATGTACAGAAAGGGGCAACTAAAATGATTAGGAGTTTGGAAAATCTTCTATATGAGTAGAGATTAATAAGACTGAGGCTTTTCAGCTTTGAAAAATAACTAAGGGGGAGGATATGATGTGTCTATAAAATGACAGATGTGGAGAAAGTAAATAAGAGAGAATTATTTATGCCTCATAACACAAAAACTCTTGGCACCAAATGAAATTACTACGCAGCACCTCTATAATGAACACAAGGAAGTATTTCTTCACACAACATACAGTCAACATGTGGAAGTCCTTGCCAGAAGATGTTGTGAAGAATGTTGCAGTGCAGAATTAATTCTTTGCATGCCCGTGTATGGCTGTTACTGAACAACTAGGAACACAGAGACACAAGATATGTGAGGCTGTATGGTATATTGGACCAATTTTGATTGGTGAGAGAGACAAATATTTGAGAACTCTGCTCTCACCAACGGAAGCTGGTCCAATTACCTCACCCACCTTGATTTTCTAATATCCTGGGACCAACAGGGTGACAACAATTCTGCAGACAGCGGGGGTGTGGGGGCTGAAGGGTCTTAGACAATAACAGCAAGTTGCATAGGAATGTAAAGCCACAGAGCCACACAGGAGATAGGCCATGCATGTATAAGTAGGTGAGTTCAGTCTCTGCAGATCTACATGCGTCCTTCCTCTGCAGTCCCTAGGACTGCAAAGTCTCACATCCAGTCGACTCTGTGGTCCTTGAAGCCAGAAAGTTTCCTGGACAACTTTGCAGAGAGTATTAATATAGTTTCTGTCCTATTATCGTAAATTTTATAGGAGGGAATTATCTGGTCCTTGGCGATCATATCCACTCACTGAGGTCCCCAAGCTCTCACTACTGCAATGAGATGAGAGTGATTAAACCTGCAGGAGAAAACAAAATCTAGAGGTGCTACACAGCAAGAGAAAATTAGGTTAACAGGGAAAAAAGTTGGAAGCTGTATATAAAGCTAGCTCTGGCTTGTCTGTAGCCAACAGTGAACATGTAGGGAGGCTGTAAGGAAAAAGACTAAGTGGTATGTGATGATCCCAGCTAGGTCTGAGGCAGTGGTATTTCAAATATATGTCTCTGTCTGTCATTTGAATAACAGAGCAATTGCTGCTATATCAAGAAAGTGTGAAAATCGTGTCACCTCTCAAGTTAATCTGACTGCAGAAGCAAAAAAATACTTGAATCAAAAGACAATTTATATAGCAACTGCTGTCTGTGATTTATTGTTTTAATTAAAAATGTTTTAAGCTTTAATTAAAAAGGTACATGAGTGCTCAATATTTAAGAAGAATGCCTTTGTGTCAATTGGATAATATAAAATCAAATGAGACACATATTTCTAGTCAGAAGCATCACATGGAAAGAGCAATATACATAATTAAAAAATAAATTTAAACTGATATGAGAGGGCTGTTTGACAGATGAAATAAAAGGGTAAAACCTAAATAAACAATGAAGGAAATGATTCCTTTTCTTTTTGGATCATCACTTTAAAAATCTAGTGGGACAGATCGGTTGATTTCATGAATGTGTATCAAATACAGCATATTAAGATGAGTCACAGGTTGTTATGTTTAATCCCAGTGATGCTCAATTTATACAGCATGGTAAGAGTCAAGAAGTGATGAGCCAAAGCATATTACAGGATAATAAAAATTAGCTATCTTTCAGAAACTAGACAGATGTGTTAGGAGACTATATATCTTTCTGCCATACAAAACTGAGACAGAATATGTCTTGGTGTCAGCAGAGCCCAGACTTCTTAATGTATCTAGGTGTTGCTTAAGTCAGTATTGTAAGGCCTAAGTGACTTAGGAGCCTAAGTCTCATTTTCAAAAGTAATTGAGACTCATATCCTCAAAGATATTGAGGCACCTGACTACCACTGAAATAACTGAAGTTGGGTATCTAAATACCTTTGAGGTTCTGGGTGTTAGGGATTTAAGGTGGAATTCACAACAAGGATTTAGGTGCTGCAAAGCTAAGCATTACATGGACTAAATTTTACAGCCCAGCCATCTAATAGCATTTACAACCCTGAGTTAGGCACCCTGGTACCCTGTCTGATGTAGGGGGAAACTTAGGCACCTAAAACAGCAAGCTGACTAGGTAGCCAGTTGAATTAGCCAATAGAAAATGCCATGGAGAGGGCCTAAGCCCTACCTTTCAGAGGGAATTTGGCACTCAACTTCAGGGCCAGAAGGAAGCATCTATTGTTACTTGGGAGTCAAATCTTTCTTGGAGACAGGCGCTTAGGCTAGGTCGAGCCTTCAAGAAAAACTAAGGAGATGGTCAGAGTATCTCCTCTTATCACCTTTAGTCCATCACTTAAGGGACTCGCCCAGGATATAGGGGACTATTTTGAATCTCATCTCTATACCATGTAGTACAAGAATGAAAATTTGGGTCTTTTAACCTGTCAGGAGAGTGGCTTAATCTGTGCAGTATTCTCACTTGGATCTATTCCACTCTGTATATATAACTTAATAATTATTGGGCCGGAAAGCAAGTGTGAGGTTGATTCTACAGCCCAGTGGTTAGGATACTTCTTTGCATGGTGGAGGAGAGAGGTTCCAGTCTCCTTGCTCCAATAAGTCTTTACTTATATACAATTAAATAGCACTAAGAGGTGAATTCAAGAAGGACCTGCCCTTGAATACCACAAAGCAAATGGATAAGATCATTTGGCTTATCTGGGGGACTCAAGGTCATATCTGTACTCCACCTTAGGGAAAAGAAGGAATTTGAACCTGAGTGTACTATATCCTGAGCGAATGCTATAAACACTGGGTTAAAGATTATAACCAAGGGAACCACCACTGTCACCATTTCCTCCCAGCACCTTTTGTGATATTCTAGTTGTGCTCTAACACCAAAGGCAAGATGTACCGAGCAGATGCTTGCTTTGTGAAAGCCCTGGAGCATAGAGCTGAGTCAGGTTATGAGCTGTTCGGCTATGTTGGGACTTAGGTGGTTGAGCCTCTGTCCAGCTGCCAAAATTTAAGCATACTGGAGACTTTAACACTGGTATCTTAAACAGCTAGGTAGTTAGGCGACATCTAAGTATAGGTTTGGTGAATGGCAGTGTGGTCTAAAAGTTGTCCTTAGGTTTAGCTGCACCTTTAGCAACCTAATTCCTTCTTGTGCGTCACATTTATAGGATCCCATGTCTTGCTGAAAGTCAGTGGAATTCAGGTTTCTGAATCTCATGGATTTGAATGAGATTTTGGCTGAAAGGGATCTTATCCATATAAAAGGTGCTTAGAGGTGTAAATTTACCACTTAGGTACCTAGCACATTCTCAAAACCATAGCTCAGCTGCTATGTATGCCCTAAGGGTTTAAATTTCTGCTGATGAAAATAGGAAAATAAAAACCTGCTTAAGCCCTTACATCTCACTGCAGTTAATGAACTGCTTTGCGTCCTAGCACAAACAAACCTGCAGCAGCATGAAAGCAGAATTATTAACTACATGTTCTGCCTCTTAACTTGCTAGGGAGCCTTGACTCTGTATATCTAATGGGATTGGGCTGTAGAACAGGTGCTGCCCAAAAAACAGTCTAGTTGGTTGTCCAGAGGTTCAGGCAGCATCTGGGATGCGGGAGACTAAGTTTTAAATCCCTGCTCTTAATGAAGAACGCTGAGTGTCCCAACAACTGCTCTGTTAGTGATAATAGGGTTTGTCTCTGTATTTTGATTTATTTATTTGTTGGAAAATAAATCTAACCTGTCTTAGATACCTAACTCTGGGACAGGGTTTATGGCTGAGAATCTGAAGTGGAAAGAGGTACCTCTTTCCAGCTCATCTCCTAAGGCCTGTGTGAAATTGGAGTTAGGTTTGTAAATACTATTGAGATTCTGGGTCTAACCCTCATCCCTTTCCTCATCACTCTGTGTTTCCCATTTAGCTTACTGGCTTCTGAGAATCTCTTTCTTATCCACCTAACTCTCACCATACAGAGCAACTAAAAGTCAGGAGGGAATTATTTAATATGAATGAAGCAGTTGCAAGTGCTTCAAAATATCCAGTCTCATATTTCCAATACTTGAATATCTTCCGTCTGTCTTAGTTGCTCCTATAGCATGAGGGCAGTAGTGCCTGTGGAACATTCATGGAATTATGACTTCCAGAGGGTAGTACCGGGGAAGAATATCATTGTTTCAATCAGAAGTTTCCAATTGTTCATTTTTAACTGAGAAAAACCTATTTAATGATCTCTAAATATCCTTGTTTGTAGAAGCAATTAACCTATACTTAGACTTGTTTGTCCATAAGTACTGTTAGACTCATTAGTTTCTTTTCTGGTTACAACCACCTGGTCTATGGCAGGGATTCTGCTTAATTAGAACCAGACTCTCATATGAGTTTGTACTAATCTAAATTTTAAGTTGATATAACACTGGGGGAATGCTTATTTGTAATTAAGTTCATTATTCTGTGTAAAACTATCTGTCATGGAACATTATATTTGATATAAACTACTCACAGTGTGTATATTATAACTTTCCAGTGTGTCCCAACCACATAGTTTGCTGTTGCGCTGGTTGTCATTAAAAGGTAATTCATAGGAGATTTACTTAGGATTTTTAAGCAGTGAAGAGATAAGTTGAGGAAATGAAATTGGAAGACTAAATGAAAAGTGAAAAGATGATACATCCATATGTCAAGTGCCCTACCACTGACCATTGCCTCTTATTATTGGTAAGAGTATCCTTTATTTATTTTTTTTTCTTCTTGAATGGAACGCAGTGCCTCTTCTCTTGGCACTCTGCTTGCAGTCTTGATCTCCCTTTCCTCCTTAGTATCTGTCTCTCTCAGACCATTTCACAATACTTAAGGAAAGTTTTTAGATGATAAGGGCACATCTTCATTAACTTTTGTCCTGCCACAGCCTGTCCCATTCCATGCTAGTGTAAGAGTGGAAAGCAAATATAGTCCTGTGATGAGGGAACTGTTGGCAACTTTAGAGTCCTATTACAGCCCATACTAGAAAAGGAGCAGTGAAAGTGGGTCCTCCAGGCCTGCCTAGCAAGACTGCAAGGAAACAGCCAATCAAAGCACAGCAGGCTCATTTAAAAGGAACTGTTGACCCTGAGGAGGTCAGTTACTGATGAGGAAGAGAGGAGCAATTTGTTCCTTGCTTGAACTCAAGGGGGAGCCAGAAGTTGAGTTGTGGTGAAATTGGCATTCCTTGAGAGAGAACTTCAGCCCAGCGGTAGGGGTGAAGTGGAAGTGGCTACTTGCAAAGTGGCCCAGGGAATAGCAATAAGTTATTACAGGAAGCAGCCCTTGGCTACTATTTGCAGGGTCCCTGGAGTAGAGTCCAGCCAGTGGGAAGGTGGCCTATGCCCTGAAAATGGGATAAGGCTTACTCAGAGGCACAAGTGAGAGGGAGGACTTAAAAGGTTCAGTGAGAACTGCTGCAGGCTTAGAGTCTCTAGGAAGAAAGCCCAGTGCTCACTGCTCCATGACAGGACAGAGACATGGACTTAAACTAGTCCAAAAGATGCTGAGGACTTAGCTTAGAGACAGGGCTAGGGACGGGCTAAAGAGAGTAACAAGGATATGGGGACAAGCCCTGTTGGACCTTTTACCATGGAAGGGTTTATTTCTTCCTGAGTTAGGTGCTGTGTGACAGCCAGTTGGCTGAGCCACTGAAGAGCTGCCTGATGAGGGCAACTGTAAGAAGAGAGTGTGTGGGTTTGCACAGATGCAACAGGAGATACTCATGAGAGATGAGTGTGCAGCACTGTAAGTCCCCAACAAAGGTGTTTTAGTGCCATGCCCACCATAGCTACAAACTGCTTGGTCCATACTGAACTCTTCTCAGTAGCTTCCCTGTGCTTACAGTCCAGCATTACATCCAGTTTTGAACAGAAGGTTACCTACTTATGGGGGTCCAGTTTGAACCTTAGGGGAAAAACAGCTGACCCAATGAGGTTCAGGATCTGATAAACACAACAAAAGGCACTGTGCAGGAATGTAGTGCTCATGGCCAAAAGAGGGCCTAGGAGGCATCTTATTGAAGAGAGAATGATTGTTTTGGGGTCCTGAGAGCTGCACAGGTGACAGTGCTCCTTACTCCTGCTTCAGAATCGAGCAATGTATGTCCCTCCCTTCCCACTATGGTGCCTGCTACTGACTTCAGCATGAAGGGTTCCCCTTGGGACTATGAAGCATCAACTGGTGTATGAACCAGACATCTCTCTCCTAGCACACAAAAGATCTTAGGTGTCCATTGCCCTGCTTCTATGAAGGTGCACCAAGTGAGTGAACCTCTAACTATAATTGCTTTGTTGGGGGAAAAAAAAAGGTTGCATTTGTTTTGTTTTGCAGTGCTTCTATTCAAAGACTGGAATCTTCAAAACAAGAAAAAGTTTCCTTTCTTGGACTGTTGAATTTCCATGTGCATTTTTATGTTAATATTCTTATCAGAACTCTAACTCTAGATGGCTGGGGATGAACCTTGGAAAAGAGAAGAGTGAATATATGTTTAGAAAGACTTTGAAGGTTTTCTGTTATTGAATTACCAGCTCTCGTTTCAAAACCATTCCAAGGTCTGTAGGATGTGTTCACTCCTTTACTCAAAAACACGTTTGACTTTAGTCTGAATAATATAAATGAAGTGTTATTCTTTTTAAAGTTTCACAAATGTACACTAAGGGGCTGACCTGTTCTAACTCAATCCCAATAATTTAAATAGAATAAAATGACATAACATTTTGTATGCATAGGGCAATGGAGATGCTAATTTCTTGCATGGCCTTTGTACTTCCCTGGGTCACTGCATAAATTAGCATGAAACATTCTAGCTTTATCCATGTGTTTTGACTTATTTTCTGTATAAAGTGCTTGTTATATAATAGATCAAATAGTAAGACATCAAATGTAAAATGTAAAAATTACTGAACAGCTGGGTAATGGCTTTGTTTCTCAAATCACATTTGTGATAAGTGATGGAAGATAAACACCAACTGCTAGCTTTCTTAATAGAAACATATTGGTTTCATAGCTAAACCCATCAAAACTAAAATAAGATGACAGTTGTCTTTTTACTTTAAAAAATACAAAACAAAAAATTCACACTAGAGATGGACTTAATGAGCTGGACAGATCTGAGGACTTTTCAACTTGGGACAAGGAATCCCATTTTATAATTAGCGTTATTCTTTGAAGTTTCATTTCCAGGACTAGTACAAATGCTGTAATGATGCTTCCCAAATATCAATTTCTGGGGACACTATCTAATTTGATTTGGTTCCACAGCACAGCAGTTTTGTATCACAGTACAGCAGAATTGAGGAGTAGTAGCTATTTTGATTGCAATCATCCATCTTGACTGATTTTTATATGTAAATATGGATTTCTTTGTGTTTCACATTGGAATGGATTCATATTGGGCAGAACTTCAGGCTTGATAATGAGAAAAAAAAAAGCAAGGAGTCTTGTGGCACTTAGACTAACAGATTTATTTACCGCATGAACTTTCATGGGAGAAAATCCCACTTCATCAGATGCTTTGAAGAGGGGCAACTTACAGAATGGGATGAAAATAAATGCAGGGGAGTGTAAGACATGGGATCAGGTCATAGTTCAACAGCAAATCAGAACATTTGTAAGGATTCAAACTCTAGGAAACAGCACATAGAGGGAGGATGAAGTCAAATTACCTGTTATAATGTGAAAAGAATCCATAGTCACGATTAAGTCCCACTTTCACACAATCTAATCCATATACTAGTTCAATTTTGGCTGTTTCTCTTTGAAGTCTTGATGTCCCATTGATTTTCTTGAGGACCATTGTTAACAAATCATTAATGGACTGATTAGGAAGATGGAAGTGCTCAGCATCTATTTTCTTTTTTGTGTTGTGATTTCTGATGTCAGTTTTGTGCCCGTCTCTTCTTCTGCATAGGGACTGTCCTATTTGTCCAATGTATAAGGTGTGGGGGCATTTCCAGCACATGATGTTATAAATCACATTAGTGGATGAGCAGGTGAAGGACCCTTTGATGGAGTAGCTGGTTTGATTAGGTCCTATGATGGTGTTTTTAGTGCAGATATGTAGACAAAGTTGGCAGTGTGGTTTGTTGCAGGGATATGTGCCAGCTTTAATGTTTCTGTTGTTAGGTCTGTAGTTGCTGGTGAGTATCTGTTTAAGGTTCAGGGGTTGTCTGTAGGCTTGTGCTGTTACCAACTTTGCCTACCAACTCGGGGTATGGTCATTTATTAGGGTTGCTTTCTCTTTGGGGAAGATGGTAATTCTATTAGTGTGCTGCTTGTGTGACTTGTGTTTCTATATAGGTGCGTCTGAGCGGACTGGGTCTATCAGCACTCTCAGCTAACCCCTTATGTGTCCCTAAACTCAGTAGGCTGGGTCACACAGCACTTTTCAGCTGTCGCCCTTTTATGCCCCTGGAGTCAATCAGGCTACTATCCCTATCAATGAGCAAACCTTACAGGGTTGTGGGCATTACAGGGATCTTTGGCTAGGTAATAGAAGCGTTGCTGCAAAGCGGTATAAAGAAACCAAGACCACAAAGGAGAGGGAATGATGTCTTAGAAGAGTCTGGAAACTGGCATTTTATTGCTAGGTATCTAAAACTTGCACTAATGATTACAAAAAGAGAGAAGAATACCCCAAAATACCCAGTTACAGCATTGATAAACATACAAGGAAAGAAAAACACCCAGTTACAATATTACCTAGATTCTACTGTATCAGGCCTAGAGAGAGAGTCATAATTAACAAGGAGAGAGAGAAAAAAAAGCTAGGGAGGTCTCACCACTCTGTGTAGCCGAAAGGTTTCCAGGTTGTGTAGATCAGGGTCAGAGGCTGGATGGAAACAAAGCTCCCACAGCAATCAGCAAAGAAGAAAAGCCAAATCCCAGTGGAAATGATACAGCTTTAGATCCAAGCATCAGGACTCAGGACTCAATCCAGACTCACAGGATCCAGACAGTATCCAATCAGGACTTAGACAGGACACACAGTGCTCAGTCAGGACTTGCACAGGACACACACTACTGTGTTGTTGGATGTGGGTAAAGTTTTTTTATAAGGACTTGTTTAAGTGGCCAATACACATTCCTGGCTGGGTGTAATGGTTCAGAGAAGCTCACAATACAGTCAGGCAGGCTCCATTGTCTACAGCCAAGCCCTAAATTATAACCGCATCTGCTCTGATCCCTCAGGCAGAGACAGACATCTTGAGGATCTCTGTCAAGCATTCTTGAAACTACAGTACCCACCTGGGGAAGTAAGAAAACAAACTGACAGAGCTAGACGGTTCCCCGAAGTCATCTACACCAGCAGAGACCCAAGAAAGAAAGCAACAGAACGCCACTAGTCACCACATACAATCCTCAAGTCAGACCCCTACAACAGATCATTAAGGACCTACAGCCTATTTTAAAAGATGATCCCTCTCTCTCTCAAGCATTAGGAGACAGACCACTCCTTGCTTATAGGCACCCCCCTAATCTTAAACAGATACTCACCAGCAACTACAGATCTAACAACAAGAACATTGAAGCAGGCACACACCCCTGCAAAAAACCATGCTGCCAAGTCTGCCCACATATCTACACAACAGACACCATCATAGGTCCTAATCAAGCCTGCTACTGCATCAAAGGCTCATTTACCTGCTCATCTACTAATGTGGTCTATGCCATCATGTGCAAGAAATGCCCCAACACCTTATATATTGGTCAAACAGGACGATCGCTCCGTAAGAGACTGAATGAGCACAGAGCTGATATCAGAAATCAAAGAACAAAGAAACCAGTTGCTGAGCACTTCCATCTTCCTAATCACTCGATGATGGATTTGTTAACGACTGTCGTTAGAGATGTACCTGGGACATCAAGACTCCAAAGAGAAACAGCTGAACTCGAATTAATATGCAAGCTAAATTCTGTGAAAGCAGGACTCAGTCCAGACTATGGGTTCTTTTCCCATTACAAAGGGTAATTTGACTTCAGGCTTCCCATGGTTTGAGCCTGTAAACTGCTCTGATTTGCTGTTACTTTATGACCTGATCCTATGTTTTACACCCCCTTGCATTTAGTTTCATTCCTTTCTGTAAGTTCACCCATCTTCAAAGCATCTGAGGAAGTGGGATCTTCTCCCACAAAAGCTCATGCAAAAAATAAATCTGTTAGTCTTAAAGTGCCACACAACTCCTTGTTGCTCAGAATTTTGGGTATCAGTTATCATGTCTGTGACTAGAATGGTCTGATAATTGCTGAGTTTGTTCATTCTGGTGTGAGATTCCCCATCAGGCAATGCTTCCCTGCTTCTTCAGTCCCAGAGTTCAGTGCGATTCCTGCTTCTTCAATCCCAGGGTTCAGTGCAGTTCTTGCTTTGGAGCCTGGCTCTCCACAGTCAATGCAAGTAAAGCTCCATTAACTGTGCTGATGGCTTTTGGATATGGGTAGATAAGGATGTCTCCCATTTCCTACTGTGTTTGGTTTTCAGTTCAAGCAGAGGTTGGGGGATGTGTGTGTGTGGGGGGGGAAGACACAGGCTGGATACTATGCTCTGATTCCTCAAGGACACAGAGCTAACACATAACAGTGCTGCTTCCTAGAGTTTGAATCCTTACAAATGCTTTGATTTGCTGTTGCTGTATGACCTGACCCCATGTCTTACACACCCCTGCATTTATTTTCATCCCATTCTGTAAGTTGCCCCCTTCAAAGTGTCTGATGAAGTGGGATTTTCTCCCACAAAAGCTCATGAGATAAATAAATCTGTAAGTCTTTAAGTGCCACAAGACTCCTTGCTTATTTTGCTTTACTAGACTAACACTGCTGCCCCTTTGGAACTAGGCTTGATAATGGGGCATGATGAACTAACATTAAATATTGAATAATGATGTATTTAAAGTTTGTCAGGATTTAATTTTTGACTTTACTCAAGAATCTTGTTCTAAAGACCATAAAGTCCCCTTAGCCATATATGGTAGGTTTGGTGTTAAAGAACAAAGATTACCTTTTCCATGTGTCAAGTTCCAGAGGGGTAGCCATGTTAGTCTAGTTCAGTAAAACAAACAAGGAGTCTACTGGCACTTTTAAAGACTAACAGATTTATTTATCACAAGCATCTTATGATGTGGATTTTCTCCCACAAAAGCACATGCAATAAATAAATTTGTTAATCTTTAAAAGTGCCACTAGACTTCTTGTTTCTTTTAAGGTGTGTTTTCCACAGAAATGATTAATGATGGTTATTGCCTCATGGACAGGACATGTGGTGAATCATTTTATTCCCTTGGCTGACTACATTAGATAACAGAATGAAATAGAAAGAGATTTTGTTTAAAACAGTTTACTATTTCTTTTTGTGCTTTAAGTGAGGGAAAAAAGAGCTTTCTCTGGATCTATGACTCAGCTCTGCCTGCACATTCTGTTTTCCAGTCCATCTGAACAAAAAGACCCCCCCAACATGTGCTTGTCTGTTCTACTGAGTTCATGTTGAACTGTGGAAGATGAAGGAGAGCAATATCTCCAGTAAATTCAAAATTAAAATTCTGTCCCAATGAAAGAAGGGAGGAAAAGTCCCTTTTTTCTCACAGTCCTCCCAAGGATTTCCCCAACACCTCCCCTACACCCCCCTGCACTCCCCGGAGTTTCCCAACACCCCCCCCAGTTGTCAATAATAGTGTTATACCAAATTAGTGAGCACTCCAACACCCCTCATACCTCCCCTTACACCCCCCTAATTTCAAGTCCTGGGGAGAATATTGGCCCTCCCCTCAAATACCAGGAATATTCTCACCAAGTTTATATATCTTGTGCAACTTTTCTGTTCTCAAATTCTTTCTCCCTGCTGGCTCTTAAGCAGCTGCTTTTGCCACAATACCCCCAATAGCTCTAGTGACATGGGAACAATAGCCTATAGGCTCAAACACCACTGGATGTCTCACACATAAAGGCTCTGACTGGTGGTGCCAACTGCTTTTCCTGATTAGCCCAGGCATCCTACTGAAGCCTCAGAAAAATCATCTGGAGACCATTGATGCAACTAGATAGACCCTGGCTTGCTGCTTCAATGGATTCTGCTGTGTGCTTCTGATAACCTTGCCTGGCTCCTGTTTCCTGATCTCACCCTTGTTCTTGATGACTAGTCTTGCTCCTGGTATCAGTTCTGGGTTCATGGCTCCCTGTTCTCCTTCTGATACCTAATCTTGCCACTATTTTACTGACCCTGCATCCTGACACTAGTGTGGACTGCTGTGTCTGGCCTTGACCTTTAGAATGAATTTAGACATCATTAGCAAGTCTTGATCCATGCTTCATAGTCAGCATCTTGACCTCCCCACTTGCTCTGGCTTCCCTCACTGACGTGCTGTCAGTCTCCAGCTTCTCATGATTTATGATGATTTGATGATCATGATGATTTTTCATAAAGATAAAATCTTTGATTTTGCTTCATACTCTAAGGATTTCAGGTTATTAAGGGCTGAATGCAGCCATCCTTACTCACTTTAAATTTGTTAGTCTTTGCATAGCCCCACTGAAATGAGTGTGCTGTTTAACATGAGTAGATGTGGCAATACAGCTGGTGGACGGACACAGTAGGAGTTAAGGTTGCCCAGCCATTCCGGTCTAAGGCCTACTTTTGAATAACTCAAAACTTTCCCAGTCTTTGTACTGTCAGGCTGATTATGTATTTATTTATTTGTGCCTGATAGTAATATTTTTAAATAAAGTTTGAATAAAAGTAGACTGATTCCCCTCCATTTCTGAGTAAGAAAAGTGTGTGTGTGATGATGCGGGAATACTTTCTTGTTGTGTAACAAGTCTTACACATTTTTATGATTGTGTTCAATTGAAATAACTGGATGTATAAAGATAAATTTTGGCAGGGACATAATCCTTCTCAATGATGAATGTCTTTAAATGTGATGGTGAAAACTGGCTTTGGTTTGTCCTAGGCTGGAGGCATTGAACATCACAATTTATACATGTACAACACACTGGTAAGCAATTATAGCATTTTTAAAGTAAAATTTGAAAGAAAGAAGGAAGGCTGAACCCTGCATTTGTGTATGGGGAACCAAGCTCCACAGGGAATATGTTGGAGTTGAAAAGTGAAAGTTGAATGAGGGCAGGTGTTGTTGCCTCATTCAGTGTCCACTTTGTATAAGAATGATTCTTGGTCTGTGTCTAAAATGCACACAATGACATGCATTTGAAGTTGTATATAAATATTGCAAAATATTATTGGAGTAGTATGTGTTCATGAAACAAAAGGAGGTCAGACTAGATGATCATGCTGGTCCCATCTGACCTTAGAGTCTATGATGTCTGAAATCTTGGTAAATATAGGTTGCTAAATCCATAATTAAGAAATTAAGGAGAATATTGTCTTGTGAAGACTAAATTTTTAGGCATCCAGTTTTTATAAATGTCAGCTGTGGTGGAATGTATGTGCAAAAAACAACAGAGTTAAATTTCAAGCACATTGTTAAGCTTGACATTTATTGACATTTGAACCATGCAAACTCAATCTCTTAGCGCAGCTTTTTTGATAGAATAATATTTACTTTATAAACACAAGAGCAATATCCAAAAACAATTATTTATATTACAGTAGCATATTAAATATTTGTGTTGTACCAATACTCAGAGGCCCAAATCAGGCTCAGAGCACAGTGTACTGGGCAGTGTACTAACACTGAGCAGGATAATATCTCTGCACTCAAGATCTCTCAGTCAACGTAAAAAAGAGCCAATATGGTGGGAGTTCTTAACCTGGGGTGCATGGGGTGCAGGAAGGGAGTCCAAGGGGCGTGGGGGTAATGTATAATTTAAATAAAGAACACCCACCCAGGATACTTCAAATGTAATGTCATCATGACTGATGACTTTTTTTTGGTGAGAGTGCGGGGTTATCACATATCTCTGTAGGGGGTGGGGGGACTCTAAAAGTTCAAGAAGGCCTGCAATATGGGAAAAAGGACAGAGGTGATGTGACTTGCCCAATGTCATGGAGCAGCTCAGTGCTAGAGTTAGGAATGCAGCCTAGCTCTTCTCAGCCTAGCAGAATAGCCTTGGTAGCATGGGTTGCAGCAGTGGGGCTTGCCTGGGTTGTCTTAGATGGTGCTTGTAAGTACCCACTAGTTTCAATCAGATTTGTAGTTGGAACAGCTAAACTGTGCCTCTGCTGCCTGTGCAAGCACAGCTATACTGTTGTTCGTATATTTTACGCTTGTTTGCTTGAAGAGAGCGAGTGCAAATATGTTACATAAGCTGGTGACTCAAGCCCCTGGCTCTTAGCGTACATGTAGTCTTTACCCCCAAATTTTTCCTGCTCTAATCTACCCCAAGGACTGTTATACAACCTTCCTGTGCCTCTTGCTTGTTGGCGTTCCTTGCAATGTAGGTTTCAAAATAATTTGTGGGCTCCCAGGGGCAGATGCCTTTTTTGTTTGTTTTGAATAGAGTCATACATGCTTATGGAATGGTGTAAATAAAATAATAGTTCTTCAGTGCTAAGGCTTCTTGAAGCTTCTCTCTAGCAGGGAAAACATGTTTATCATGGGACAAGCAATACAGCTTTCTTCCACCTTCAAATTCAAGGCAGCTTGAAGCCACAAGGAAACATTTTAACCTCTTGCATAACTTTACATGGTTTGACAGATTTAAATACTTTTGCTAAAGCAATTTGCATTCAGACTGACCTTGTGCAATAGCTGACTTTTAAAAATCCAGTATTTATTTACCACTTCTACATGTTGAGACAAGCTGCAATATCTTATGTAGCATATGAGTAAAATGTTTTTATCATCTTGTATCACATCTTATGAGATCTGCCTATCTTTCATTTTAATAGCCTCTATTAATATGCTAATAGGGATCTTAATTATTTTTATGTATTTATTCTCAGAACACACCTGCTGAAGTGGGGCAATGCTCTGTATCCCCATTTTACAAATGGAGAACTGTGGGTACAGAGAGGTTAAGCTGCTAGTCATAGGTCACAATGGAAGTCTGGGGAGGAGGAGAGATTTGACCCTCTTTTTCAGGCCATAGGCTAAACCTGTATCCATTGGGCTAATCTTTGTCTGAGACACTCCTTTGAAATATGAGTTCATAATGTAAACACTGAGTTCTATATAAGATAGGGACCTAGATAAAGATATGGATAGATGTATATATAATTCTCAGTAGTGAGAATTTAGTCTTTTTTAAAACAAACAAAAATAACTGTGCCATTTATTCAAAAGAAAACAGAAGGGATCACCAGTCAGGTTACATTCATCTGATCATAGGACCCATTTTGTCACAAAGCAAAGGGCTGTCACTCTACACTGAATGTTCAAATTACATGCCAGTAACATGCAGAAAACTAAAAATGGGCCAAAGAGGCATGAAACATGAGGAAAACGAAAGTAAGTTAAAATAAGCAAGGAGTGGATAGCCAAGTCACCACTGAAAGCAGGAATGAAATGTATTGTCCAGTCTGAAAGTAGTAAAACATCATCACCAGAAAAGCAGCTGGCTTAAACCAAAATCCATATTTTTCATTTTTAATCAAATTCAAACAAATCTTTTGAGAACACTGTTGATTTTTGTCATAATCGTGATAGAGAAGGCAAGGCAAAGAAATTTCAGCTGGAACTAACTTGCAGGTCTCATATAATGATGCCTTTAAAAGATATTTGCAGTTTTTTAAAGTAGCCAGTCAGTGCACAGGCTAGCAACTCTTGTCTTGATTCAAATCCACCCAGTGACATGTCAGAATTTGCAGCCAGGACTGTTCTTGATAGGCAATATCCACTAGTGTGCAAAGAAAATGAAGACTGTACAATTTCACCATATTAAGCAGGACATTTCTCCTATTCTGACACTGTCTTGGAGATTTTGCAAAGGTGACCAAGCTTCTGGTAGATGCTATAAAATATTTTACAAGATGCATCTTTCTGGAGTTTTGTGTCTGATCCAATGTAAAGTTTTCCAGTGATAAAATCCAAAACTCGATGAACATTCACCTTCCAGATTTTATTGCCAGCCTAAAAATCAAGCCCAGGCTCAGTTTAGATTAAACCAGAGTGAATTAATATTTTTGGTGGTTTAGTATAAATCCAGAACTCAGTAGGAGAAACTACATGATAGAAACTGCTCAGGACTGTGGGATGTGTGCAAAATGACAGTTATATTTCACACTGCTAAGCCAGTGTCCATCTCCTTGAAAATATAAATGAAGCTGGAACAAACAATCAGTTAAAATTATCAAAAGTTCTAACTTCTCAGCTACTGGGCTGATGAATCCTGTTGCCATGGAAACAGATGATCAACTGAACTAAGAGTTTTAAAATGCTAGCAGTTATATAGCAGTCTGATATTACTGGACTATGTTTATCTTTCTGCCATGCTTCATTGGTTTCATTTGGAGCTATAGGAACTTGTAGACCAATAAGCCATTAATCTGTTTCAGAACCTTCCCATTTGAAACCAACTGGAACTTCCCTTAGGATGATGACATTATTAGACATGCCCAATGGATAAATTTGATCCACTTTGCGTTAATGAACTATTCCCTTGGGATTATTGTTGATATGACACACTGCCTTGAGGAAAGCTGATAAAGTCAATACTGAAGCAGTATGCTTTCCTCTTCCTTTTTAAGACCTGATACTACAAGCTCTCCGTCACTGCAGCATTAATTCCCACTGGGTCCTCTCTGGAACTGCTACTGTGTCTTGAGAAGCTATGCTGCCAAGCAGCCAAAGAAAAATTAATGCAACCCGTTTCCACTAATATTGTTTCTTTTGTTGGGGAATAGAATGCCTCTTCTCCTTTCCTCCTTGGAGCCCTCTAAGCTCCTCCCCTTTCAATGAACCTGTCCAAGGTTTTTGGTCATGCTTTAGCTCTACTCACAGATTTTTTTTTTTATTGGGGTTGGGGACAACAGAATCAAGACTTATCAAAGTAAATTTTGGGCAATCACCTATTCTACAGTACATGTTGAGCTAGGCTGCCAACTACACAGCCATTTGGGATCTTTTACTGGCAGAGATTGGGATTTATTCTCTTCATGAAGCAGATTTAATTTGTATTAAAGCTGAAGGGGACTACAGGGCCAGTACCAACAGATCAGTGTACAGGTCAACCGTAAAACAAACAAACAATAGCAGGGTTGTGGGGGAATGGGAGAGGGATTCTTGTTCAATGAAAGCTGACAGTCAGGCAACAAATCACATAGTTTGTCAGAATTGGCGCCAGGCCAGTTTTGACCCATAGTTCAGTTTATCCTGACCCTTTAAAAAGAACTTAATAAACATGGCTTATTGGGCCATTTTGCATGCACACATTGTGATAACTTTAAAAATGTATGTGACATTCTTTCATTGGTCCTTTCCCCTTTCACCTCAATCTTTTTCCTCTATTTTTAATGTATCTTATTTTAATTGTTTCTCTGGTTTGTGTAATAATTGATTTTCCATCTCTTCTTCTTCCTCTCATTTCCTGTACTCACTTCTCTTGTTCTTGTTCTCCCAGGCTTTTCATCTCTTGTGTTTCCCCATTCCCACCCCCAATCTTCTGGCACTCGCTTCCCCAAATCAAGCATTTATGCATCATTGTATCAGGAGTGGGCAATAATATTCATACGTGGGCTCGGGTAGCACAGACCTGGCTGCGGAGCTGGGGGGGCAGTGGAGAGCAGGCTGTGGGGCTCAGGAGGCAGCAGAGAACTGTCTGTGGGACTGGAGGGGGCAATGGAGAGCTGTCTGTGGGTCTGGAGGGTGTGGCAGAGAACTGGGTGTTGGGCTGAGGGGGGTGGTGTAGAGCTGGCCCCGGAGGGGCAGCAGGCTGGACAGAGATGTCAGAAAGGCTGGATTCAGCCCATGGACTATATTTTGCCCACCACTCTATTCACATCATTGTGTCCCTCTCCCCATGCTCTCCTGCCATACTGTCTAGAAGCTGAGTCTCCTGTTCACCCCACACTTTCCCCTTGTGAACACAGTGTCTCACTCACACAGACTGACTATCGAGATGATCAGTAGGGATTGGTCATGCTTTAAAATGAACATCGTGACTCAAACTGTCAAATTTTGCATACTGTAAGCTTAAGTAGTTGCACGGGCTCAGTGCCGGCACATTTGTTGTTCGTTACTTGCCAAGGGTTGCTAAACCCATTTCTTGTGTGTGATCTTAAATTAATAAAAGTTTCAGGGCAGGGATTGGCAATTTTTTATTGTATGTTTTTGTACAGTACCAAGCAGAATGTAGTCCCTGTTCACCATGGAACTTTTGGCCATTACAATAAACAGTTACAAAAGCCTGTCATACCCAGAAATCACGCATGCTTTTTTGTCACCTCCTAACATCTCCCTGTCTAGCACAATAGCTCTTGACATTCCCTTCCTTCAAACATCTCTCTCACATGTTCATGCTACTGCCATCTGCACCTGCAAGTCTATGAGCACATGCAGGATCCCTCCTATTGTACTTACATACAGTCCATAAAGGTATGTCTTTTATCTTAATTATGAGTCTTTGCCCTTAAAAAAATAATGCACTGTTTTCACATCCAGTGTCTTCAACAACAAGCCATTCCTGGGTAAGTTAAAGACAGAATTTCAGCCTTATCTCTGATTCTTTGGAAATTTTTGAGGGCTAACACTAAACTTTTCATACGGCTTAACAAGGGCAATGATTGTTTATTTTCTTGTTTTTCATAAATATACTTCAATGGAACAGTGGAAAAAAATATTCTGAACTATGACTAAGAATCAGAGATCAGCTGAGTAATCTCCATCTGCTGTGCAGTATTAGTTCTTATTGCAGTTGGCCAATATAGGTATTTCCAAATGAAATGGAACCATAAAAAAATGCATCTGTGAGTTAGAAGCTTGCAAGTCATTGTTCATATGTACCATAAATAATGATCATAAAGTACATCTGTTACTGCCTGCAGTGGACAACAAGCTTAGATTTGCAAGAAATGGTTTTTATGTTAGCTCTGTGGCATGCACAGACTGTTTTGTATGAAAGAGTTATAATAGCCACTAGAGTTGTTTGAAAAATTTGGATTATATAATTATAGAAGTAAAGAAATAACTCTGATTTTTAAAGGTATTTAGATGTTATATTCACCATTGCAATAACTAACTCCCAGCAGATTCAGAGAATATTCCACAGTTTCTAATGGTGTTTTTCTGTCCTGCTGCAAGTGTCCCCACCCTTTTCTGCAGTCTCTTCACTTCAGCTTTTCTCCACTCATGTTGCCAGTCTTCCAGGTTTACCTTGGAGTCTTCAGGAATGTGTTTAATCTTTGATTAGATATTGCCATATGATTAAAGCTCCAGGAGCATGTCCAACAAGAATAGGCAACCCTACCCCACACCTGCCCCTCTTATTAGGGTGACCAGATAGCAAGTGTGAAGAATCTGGATAGGAGATGGGGAGTAATAGGTGGGTATATAAGAAAAAGCTCCAAACAGTAGGACCGTCCCTCTAAAATCAGAACAGCTGGTCACTCCACCTCTTGCCCTTTTCTCCACCTAAGTCCCATTTTAAAAAGTGACTTAGGTTCTGATCCTCAGAGGTATTTAGGTATCTGTCTTCGAAATGAAGAGGATACAAATAAATGATTTTGAAAAAAAGGGATAAACAGTGAAGTGGCAAGGTTTGCAACAACAGACAATTACTCAAGATAGTTAAGTCCAAAGTAGACTGCAAAAGGGAGCAGAGGGATCTTGAAAAACTGGATAACTGGGCAACAAAATGCAGATGACAATCTATGATGATAAGTGCAAAGTAATGTACATTGGAAAACCCAATTCCAACCATATGTACAAAATGATGAATCTGAATTAGCTTTTACCACTCAAGAAAGAGATCTTGGAATCATCATGGATAGGTCCCTGATAACACCTGCTCAATATGCAGTGGCACTCAAAAAAAGTTATCTGTGTTAGGAACTATTACGAAAAGGATAGAAAATAAGACAGTAAATATCATAAGGCCAGTATGTGTTTGTGTATGTATAATATCTTCATAGAATACCTACATCTTGAATGCTGCATGCAGTTCTGGTCACCCCATCTCAAAAAAGATAAATTAGGAATGGAAAAGGTTCAGAGAAGGGTAACAAAAATGATTAGGAATATGGAATAGCTTCCATATCTTCTTAGCATATGTATAGCATGCCTGAGGTGGCATGTAACCAGAATTCAGCTTCCATATGAGGAGATATTAAAAATTCGCAGACTGGTCATCCTGGAAAAGAGATTGCTAAGCAGGAATGTGATACTGCTCTATAAAATCTTAACGGAGGTGGAGAAAATGAATAAGGAAGTATTATTTGCCCTTCACAGCATAAGAATCAGGGTCACCCTGTTAAATTAATAGGCATCAGGTTTAGACAAATGAAGGGAAGCACACAAGACAGTCAACCTGTGGAACTTAGCCAAGATTGTCAGGGATACAACCTCATGCTCTGGTTTTCCCTAAGCCTCTGACTGCCAGATGACGAGACTAGGTAACTGGGCATAGATCACTTGATAATCATTCTGTTCTGTTCATTCTCTTTGAACCATCTGTCATTGGCCACTATCAGAAGACAGGACACTGAGCTAGCTGGGCCATTGATTTGACCCAGTATGGCCATTTTTATCGTCTTATGATCTAGACCTAGCCATTTGCAAGCCTAGCTCTCATTAAAAGTCAATGGGACTTAAGCGTTAGTGACTGCTTGTGAGATTTTCAGAAATGACCAAGCAGATAAGGTTCCTAACTCCCATAGACTTCAATAGAAGGAAGATGTGTAACCTGCTTGGGTTCTTTTGAAAATCATACTGGGCTCCATGGATCTTTCAGGACTTAAATAACTTTGAAAGTCTGGCCCTTCCAAACATGTGAAACATTTATGATTTCTTAATGCTGAGCATCATGAAAACCTCATAAACTGTCAGTTATTCATATGAGAACCTGAGAACCAATTCTTTGGGTTTATCTTTTTGTTGTTGTTATTTGTGACTATACATTTAAGTGTTCAAGTTACAGACCAAGACCCCATTGTGCTAGTTATGTAAAAAAAAAAAAAAAACAGGACAAAAAGATGGTCATTGCCCCTAACGCTTACATATATATGGATGTGTGCTTGACCAAACCTTTGATCATGTTTGAATAATTAAAACTGGGTAAACTGTATGTATTCAAATTTAGTGTTTCCGGTTCTCTCTGAAGTGATCACAACCTGCTGCTGTTCTTTTTTTTTAGTTTTCCATTTACCTTTCAAGTAATTCAAAAAATGTTTTATTCTATGGGTCCTATGGCTGACATATTCCAATTGTATGTGCCACTGATCACTTAATCATTTGGTATTGTTGGATTGGATGACTAATTTTTATCAGCATGATGGGGCTGCTGGATGAAGCACTGAGACTTCTCATTGTTTCAGACTTCAAGGAGGAAAGAAGCAGATGTATAATTTCCAGAGGGGTAGCTGTGTAGGTCTCTGTGCAGCTAAGACAATGAGAGTCCTGTGGTACCTTAGGCTATGACTATATTAGCAAGGTTAGTTCAGACTTGCTTAGTCCAACCTAAGCAGCACCTGGGTAGTTTGAACTAGCTGTACTTTTTTTTTTTTCAGTTTGAACTAACTTTTTAGTTTGAACTAAAAAAGTGCAGTTAGTTTGAACTAACCACTTAGTTCCAACTTGTTTTAATTTGAAATAGCATAGCTACATCATTCTAGTTTGAACTAAAAGTTCAAACTAACCATTCAAACTAACCCTCCTTAATCCAGATTAATTTGCTGGTATAGACATAGCTGTAAAGACTAACAAATTTCTTTGGGCATAAGCTTTTGTGGGCTCCAACCCATTTTTCATCGGATGCATGAAGTGGAAACTACAGTTGAGGTATATGTATACACGTCAGGATGAAGGCAGGCAAGTGTCAGCAGTGTTAATTTAGTTACGGTAGATGAGGCCCATTCAGACCTATGAAATTGAAGGAAACATTCATTGTCCTTTCCTCCTCTTCTCTGGTGTATGTAGCTATTTAAGCAATATGGTTGAATGGATAGGGCACAGATTCAAGATCTGGCTTGTATTGTCAGGGCTGCCACTGTCCTCCTCTGTGACCCTGAGCAAGTCATTCCATCTGTTTGAACCTTTTCCCTTCCCTGCCCTGTCCTTCATCTGTCATTTAAATTGTAAGTTCTTGAGTAAGGGGATTTGCACTGTCTTGGGCTCGTAAATGATACCATAGTGAGCAGTAATAGAAATCATATTATTTATATATGTTCCCATTATTATCATGTATTAATATCTCCACAAAGGTCACAATTGCTGGAGACATACATGGCCAGATTTTAAAACACTTGAATTATTTCCTGACCAGAGGTAACAGAAAGCTACAAACAAGCGTTATCAAGTTTTAATAATTGTCCACAATTGACTTTACATTCAGCCTTCTCTTCTTGTAGTTACACAAGGTCAGGGTATTGTATGTTCATATACAGTAATATTTGCAAAGTGTGTGGTCACCTATGTCTGTCTCCCTTGATTTAGCTCAATGCTAATCCAAGGTGTTCATGCGAGGAAAACCAGCCATATTTCTTTTAAGTGATAAAACTTGTCTTGCACAAAAGTTCACAGCAACTGAATAATGAGCATGAACAGAGATGAATCTAATTCATTGTAGGATTTGAGAAAAAGTTTGCAGAAATCTTTACACAGAACTTCCCTGGTTCTAGGTATGATGTTTTTATCAATCAACTTTTTGATAAGACTGTGGTGGCTGATCTCTATTTTCAGTACTATCTTATATGTAACAAATAAACTGTCAGGCAGAATTATTGATTACATTGTTTTCATTATGGGAAGTAGCTTATTAAACAGTAGATGAATCCCAAATGAAATCAAAGAGGAATCAACAGAGTTGTGCCAGAGAGAAATTAAATTCTACAGTTGACATGTAGGTATGTGTAATGCAGCTCTCTGGGGGATCACTTACAAATTAGATAATGGACTAAATACCTCTGTTGGCCAGGAAAGATTTCCTCTAGTTCAAATTCTAGAAGCCTCTGTTTTGGGAGCTGAAGTACAAATTTCTAGTCTCAGCTCCTCAGATGTATGAGGTTTGAATGATGAATATCTCTGCATCTCTGTTCCAATTAATGAGTATCAATTTGCCTTCCCTATCCTTGGTGGAACTTTGCAACTCAAAGTAGTATTGGAAGCTATTTTTGTACAACTAATAATAATGTTCCCCTATTATTAGAAGTCAAATATATAACAGTTCTTTGGCTATGCAAGTATATTTTGGTATATGTGTGTCTGTGTATGTGCACAAATTTTTGTTTGAATTAGAAAATAGACTAAAAGTAATAATTTGAATTAAGATTTTTTTTCATAAAGAGAAACCATCAAGTGAGGTAAGACATATCTATTTGACCTGACTACTCTTCATAGAGTACTGTGGAGCAGGATCCTTAGCAGGAATGTATTGTTATAGCTTAGTGTATAGTGAGTCTGCCACCCTATGTGTTTTGTATGTGCTTTTATAATCCCTACCATAACCAACTCATTTAAATACCAGAGGAAAATCAGTAAGGGGAATTGTTTACTTTCAAGCTCAATGTAATTATTATAAACAATTCTGATGAAAAAAGTAATTTTAATTCATAAACCATGTATTTCTTTCTTTTCAACTGGACTTGTCTGACAAGCAATATCCTTTCTTCTAGTGGATTAACAATACATTAATTATTTACATGGGAACCTTTCTCTTACACCAAGCAAGAAAAAAAATCCTACTTAAAAAAGAATGGGTGTGGTTAATTTGGTTTCATTTGTCATGTAAATTATCAGAAGACTCATTGGAGTATTGATTCCCATGCAGTTAAAAATTAAGTTGCAAACAATACTCACATATAGTGAGTCACTGACAAATAACTGCACAACATAACAAAGAGTTGGAAGAGGTTATCAGTAAGCACAGAATTGTAGACTCAGAGAAATAATAAAAGAGATAGGAATAGATAAACACGAAACAAAATGGAAGATGAACCATCAGTGCTCCTTGCAATGGGCTATCTTCACTGATTGCAATTCTATACTGTAACAGTCTGTACCCCTAAGTTCAAACCTTTTATAGGACCATGATTAGTTCTGTATCAAGTATGCATTGTGAGTTATCATTTGAAAGGTCATTATTATCCTAGTGAAATGTGTGATAACTTTATATTTAAAGTTATATGATCCTGCTATGCAGTATTTCTAAAAGCTGTCACAAATCAGTTCCCCAGAGACTAAAGGTTAGCCAATGTTTCAGCCAGCTGCCAACAAAGTCAAATAGACTATCAGCTGGTTAAGTGGCCATTCTTTGTCAGGAAAAAGGATATGTGTAAAGATTTACATTATGACAAAGAAACAGTTGGGTGGTTCCCACCCACACAGACTTTGTCTCCTGAACCTCAGATGAGATCCTCAAAGAAGAGGAAAAATATAAGAAGGAAGAACGAAGACCCCCAATCATCTCTCCTTTCACCTCTACTCATGGCATCAATGGTAAGTGAAGAACAAAGGAAGCAGTAGTGGACTGGGGACAGATCCTGGCTGAAAATAGAATTTCTCTAACACTGAGAGAGAGACTTTTTGCTTTGAATACACTTAGCTTGTTAAGTTAGGTATTGGCTGCCTTTTACTTTTATTTTCTTGTTGCCAGTTCTGACTTTTATGCCTCATTTCATGCTCAAAATGCTACAGTCAAGAAGAGATTGGTTGTTTAATCCCAGTTCTAAGACCTGAATCCTGAAAATAATTATGCAATCAACATTGATTTCAATGGGACTACTCAAAAGCTATAAAGTTAATACATTTTTGCAGGATTGGGGTAAGATAACAAGTGCCCACTTCATAACATCTGCTTTTACAATTTGAGACTAATAAATATACCTGCATGCAGTCTCAACAGAGAAGTTAAAGAGCAAGGACCAGATTTTCAAGGAATTTAGATGTGTAAAGATGCAGATAGACACTTAGGGTGGGAGTTGCAATAGTTTTTAGGTTCCTGACTCCCACTGAAAGCAATGGAAATAAGACTCTTCAACTCCTTGTTGAAAGCAAAGGAAGTAAGGCTCCTTTCTGAACCATACCCCAGACTGCTTTTCAAAAGCTCTTTTGAAATCAGTGGGCATCAGAGTGTAGGTATTCCTGAGAATACCACTGCATTTTTAGGCACTATGATGGAGCTATTCTTTCATTCCTAGAAAGTGAGGGTCCTAGAAGTGGCCTCTGCAGGTCAGGTGTGAAGTAAATTGGTTGGATAGTGGTGGCAGAAGACTTGTCATTCAGTGCTAAGTGAGGATGCCAGTCAGCATCAGTCATGAACAGCATAACATTTCCTAAATGAGTAGAACAAATTCCACACCACATGAGTACCACCTTCTGAAACTCAATTGATCATGAACTTGAAAATACAGCAGAGAACTTTCCCATTAAATTTTATTGGGATGGCTCCTGCACTGCAGGCCTAGACTTTTCCTGAGCCTTACTGGAGATTTAACTGTACTGGGAATTGAGCTTATTTCTTGCTCATGAGCTTTACTACTTAAAGCTGTAAAATAAGTCTTCATTGAAGTGGAGCTAAATGTTTTGCAGCTTGTATAACCCCTGTGCATTTGGATATGGAAACTTTGTTGATAATTTCAAGTCCATTACTTATTGTCACAAGTGACTGTAGTAGAGAGCAGATAGATTTCTTAGGGTTTTTTTTTGATTTACTGTATTGTATAATAAAAGTGACAGTGGCAGCAGCAGTAATAAATTACAAAACATAATGTGGCAAGACGGCAACTATACTTAATCTGAGCATTTATCTGAGATTAGTTTATATTCATTTCTGACCGAAATAGTACGTATTTCATTTTTATCATTTTTAACAGACTGCATGCTATGAGCAGCATATAATACATTAAATCACCAGAAATGAGCCAAAGAGGTAGAGTGCATAGCAGATACTGAATTGCTTTTAATAAATCCTTTTAAAGAGACCCTTTTTTTGGTACTTACCATTATACTATATCTTTGTTTTCATCTGTTAACTCCTGCTCAAATTCTAAGAGTTTTTGGGTTCAATTCACAAAGGACTTAAGCATTGTGATGCTTAACTTTTAGGCATCTAAAATCACTGCACTATTCACTCTGGGGGGTTCTTCATCTTCCTTTGTAGCATGGGAGACAATTCACTTACTAGTGGATTCTCTGTACTTTAAAGTCTTTAAATCATGATTTGAGGACTTTAATAACTAATTCAGTCATATCTTAGAGGGTTTTTGCAGGAGTGGGTGGGTGTGGTTTTTGTGGTCTGCATGGTACAGGAGGTCAGAGAAGATGATCATATTAGTTCCTTCTGACCTTAGAGTCTATGGGAATGTCTACACTTCCAAGTTAGTTCAAATTAAGGAGGCTTAATTTGAACTAACTTAGTACCTGTCTATATTAGGCTTTCATTAGTTCGAAGTAAGGAATTCCTTAATTTGAACTAATAAAAGTTAGTTTGACCTAGTAAAACCTGCCAGTTAGTTCGAACTAAGCCCTTAGTTCAATTGTTCGTTTGAACTAAGGACAATGTAGACAAGGATTAATCCTTAGTTCACACTTAATAAATTTTAACTAGTGGGAGTTAGTTTGAATTAACAAAGTGGACTAATTTGACTTAATGTTAAGTCTAACTGGTCCATGTCATTCATTCGAACTAATAAGTTCTCGAACCAAACTCAAACTTATTACTTCTAATTAACAAATTTGAACTAACTTTTCTTAGTGTAGACATAGCCAGTGAGTCCATAAACCCTAGCTTAGATGCCTGCACTGCCTATAAGTACGTCTCCACTGCTGTTAAACATCTATGGCAGGTTAGCTCTGTTAGCTGATTTAGGCTTATGAGGCTTTGAAAGTCAGTCTAGACATTTCAACTGGGTCTGGAGCAAAGATTCTGGGATCCTACTCAAACATGGGATCCCTGAGCTTCACCTCTAGCCCACATCTGAGAGTCACACTGCAGTTTTACAGCCTCCTAGCCCAAGAGCCTGAGTCAGCAACCATGGGCCAGCCACATGTGTTTAATTGTAGTGTGGACGTATCCTAGAAAGAAGGAGAGAGAGTTGCCTAAGAATAAGATTTACAAAAGCCTCTTTCTGGGATTTAGGTGCCTAAATCCAGGCTGTAGGATGGGAGTGTCTCCTATAGGCATCCATTCCTAGAGTCAGGTGGCTAAGCTGTTTCTTGTGAGACCTTCCTTATACCCTTTAACCTAATAGTTAGAGATCTCAGTCCATATGCAGGAGTTCAATTTGCAGTTCAGTTTGCCTCTTTCCCTGATGAGGGGGAGGAATTTGAACAAGCCCATCACTTCCCAGGTGAATTCGTGATATGCTCGATTAGGGAGTTGCTGTTTTATGGCCCAATGCATGTTTAATTATTTATACAAAGTGGAATGGCTTCAACAAGACGGACTGAGACACCTGTATCAGAACATCCTATTACCCAGTGGCCAGGGACCAGTTTGGACATTTTAAAAGTGATTTTTCATTCCAAAATTTTCTTAATTTTGTTAGAAATATAAAAAATCTACCTTGAGACTGAAATGAAAGATTGTTTCAATGAAACCAAAATGTTTTGTTTAACCCAAATGAAATTTTTTTCAACTTTTGATTTTCCAGAATATCAAGACTTCTTTACAGTTCCAAATCACACTATTTTAAATATATATTAAATTACCAGTACACCAAAGAAATCTGTCCCCCATCCCCCATCAGCTCTAGTTGTGAAACAATATTCATCAAGAATTAGTGTGCACTATATCTAGGTAGCCCACTATGCCAAAGAATGGAAAAGATCAGAAAGAATCTATTTCTTTAATAATGGTGTTGTCATTGTTAGATGCATATATTGTCTGAATATAAAAGATGGCTGTAGAATGAGTTATCCTGTTGGCTATGACAATCTAATGGTCAACCTTCACATACATCTTCCAAATAAATTAAATCATTGCAGTATGGGGATTTTAGAAAATAATTTATTGAGATGAACTAAAGTGCCAAAAGAACATTAAGAAGCATTTTTCTCTTCATTTTTAGTTGTTCATTCAACTATAAAAATGTTTGGGTGATTTCAAAACTGAATGACGTTAGTATTGCATTTGTTATATTGTTAAACATGGTTATCATCAACATGGTGGGTATGGAGGCTTCAGAGATGATGTAAGGAAATAGACTTGGTGGACATAAAACTTTAATACAAGAAAATTAAAATAAACCAGGCTTTACTGAGCTACAGCTTCCTAAAATCCAAAGTCTGAAACCAAAACATAGAACTTCTCAGCTAATGAGCCTATTGTGGAATCTTTACTAAGTCTTTGGCTGACCTGTCTTTTTAGAGTTCACAGCACAAATAGCTCCAAGTAACTCTCTTAAGTTCTTTTATAGAACAGAAATACCTACTTGGTCTCGCATCCTTTTCATGACTGAAACTGTGACTTTAAAAATGCCCAAAACTTTGGGCCAGCTGTTATTACTAAGCTAATTGTAACCATTGTTGGGGAGTGCCTGGTTGTTTAACAGATGTACATGATAGCTGGTGTAAGCAAACTAAGTGAGTGAGATTATGTGAGTTACTTCTTTTTCCTTCGAAGGTAAGCTAACAACTAGCTTGACAGTGAAAAAGCAAAATATGTGGGGGTTTTAAGGGGTTTGTTTCATAGGCAGGCTTTGATTTGTTGGATCCTGCTGAATTGCAACAACTGCACACGCCCTGACTATCATATAAATAAATTGTTCGAGAAGGAAGGGGAAAAGGACAGTTTTGTTGTATTTAGGATCCATCTGAGAGAAAAGAATACTGTGATGAAAAGAAAACTAGTGCTGTATTTATTTTGTTTGCACTATATATAGGGGTTCATCTGCATAAGCAGCATGCAGGCTTTCCAGAGCACTTGAAAGACTGTATGCAGAAACTAGGCTACCCAAGGGCCTTGGAGGACCCTGATCACAGGGGCTCATAATAAAAAAACCAAACAACTCAGTGAACAGCAAGAAATGCAGTTCTCTGTTATGAAAGATCTTCTACGATCACAAAGAAACATGGGAAAGGAAGCAACCACTGTATTGCTAAGTCTCTAGTCCAGGGATGACCAGAGTGATAGAACTCAAGAGTCACACAAGTTGATTACTAAACCTTCGAGATTTGCACTGAGGCATATAGCCATATACTTTTCCCTACTCTGACAGGAAAAATTTTGGTGTTACAATGATATACAAGTAATGTTATATGAGTAGGTTAACCCTCCTTGGTATTTAATGTTATGATGTTTATATTTGATGTTAACTAGGTATTACAACTCTAGCATATATGCCTTTGAAATGTGTATGCTGAAACTGAATGTTTTGATACATGGATGTAAATTGTTCCTGTTACATGTAGCTGTGAAAACTTTGTGTGTACTGCCCCAGCAGTGGCAGTAGGAATAGTTAGTATATCTGCGTAGGTTAAGTTAGCTTAGTTGAATAAAGAATATAAGGTTACATAATGTCAGGTGTAGCAGCCTTGCCAGATTGCCAAGCTCCCAAAACCTGCCTGGTAACAGCATGGCAGAGCAGTGCATGAGCCAGCAGCCTGTGGGGAAGCCTTTCGAGAACTTTCCTCATGAAAGTCTGTGAGGGTAAAAAGGGCGTGAAAGGAGGGGACGTGCTGGCAACCCCTCTGATTGGACAGAGGCCCCCATATTTATTCGGGAGTCCAGCCTAGACCGGGGTCTTCGCTGTGTGAAGGGGGTAGCTGAGACTTGTTGCTCCAGCTACGGAGCCGAGACCAGGTTGGGCCTCAGCCTTGGAATCAGGGGCAGAAACCTACCTGAAGATCTGGTTGCCAGAAATCAGAGCCTCAGGTACTGATTCCTTGAGCTTGGGAGGCTGAAGAGGATTTTCCCACGACTCTGAATAAGTCCCTGAAGAAGGTGGAGCTGAACTTTGTAAGAAGTTGCTCTACCTATTTGAACTTTGTATAAGGGTGAAGGGACATTAATTAGAGGACCTTGGGTGCCCCTGCACCTGAAGTAGATGAACCAAGCTGGGCCTACGAGGGACCAGGACTTCGAGGGACCGTCTACCAGGGTGGTCGGCTCTACGGCCGTAGCCAGGCTGAAGAACTAACCGTAATTATTTGGGTTCTTAACAGTCAGGGTCCCCACTGGGACTGGGGTTTCCCGTGGCCGTACAGGAGCCATACAGAGGTGCAATGATAGGGGCTCACCTTAGAAGGGGATTCTCAGGCTCGCAGCCACTGGTCCAAAGGATCACTGTATCCTGGGGAGGTACTTATAGGGTAATCTGAGGTAAAAATGTGTTAGGGAATTTAATTATGTTTATTTGTTGTTATAAGTCTGTGTCTGTTGTGTGTTCCCAATGGTGTATATGTTAATGTCTGTCCTGGAATATACTTACCCGAACTCAGTCCTTATACAAATACTTAGCTGAGCCCAGTTTTTATGCTTACCTTATGTGGGATCCTCTCCCGTTTCCACGTTTTAAATAAAATTCCACAAGTTGTTTAGCACTTTCACCTGGTGTCTGATTCACAGTCAGTGGACAAAAAGGGTGGCTGCATGGGTAGTGGTGGAGAACAGTCCTGGATCGAGAGAGAGATTTCTCTCTGACAACTCCAAATTATTAAGTTTAAGGTTCATTGCACACTTTAATTTTATTTAAAAAGAGGGCAAATATCGATCCTACTAATGTCAGATTCTAATAATTACTTAAGGTTACCATGAAAACTAGACCTAAAAAGTAAGAACTTAGCTGTCGGTCAATGTAGAAGACAGCAGGCTAGTGTCGAGTTTTTTAAAATCCTGACCATGCAGCACTTCTCCCCGCTGTCCTGACCCCCTCCCGAACCCCCAGACCCTGATGATGGCTCCCCTAGGCCGACCTCCCCATCCCCAGGGCCCCCTTACCTGGCCACTCTGGGGGCTAGGCACAGGCTGGAGCTCCCCCCCTCCCCTGGAGCACACTCTGCACATGCTCAGGGTGGGAGATTTAAAACACCTAGATTGCAGCTGCTTTCCTAAATTGATTTGCTGACATTCTTCCGCAAGCCAAACTTTCAAGAGCCACATGTGGCTCCCGAGCCACAGTTTGGCTGCACCTGCTGTAGCCCTTTAAAGATTTACATGCTATGAGTAATCCATTTGACTTCACCAGGGCTGCTCAGTGTGTCTCTCTGAAGTATCTCAGTAGAATGCAGTGAGCTTGCTATGAGCTACATGTAAGTAGATGCCTTCATCTCTGTAGAGCTTATCACAGATCTGGGGCCTGAAATTGTAGACCAATTTGTTGACTGTATTGGAGACTTTGCTCTCGAAATTTCTGGTTTGTGCCCACTGATTTTTTCTGCCAGTGGCAGACTGAGCCTTCATGAAGGTGGTAGAAAATAGTTTTTTTTTAGAAATGCTTATTTAAATTGTATCTTTGTCACCCTGTGTACAGCCCCCTCTTTTTTATGAACTTTTTTGACCTTTTAGTATTTTATTTCCTAAGTTATGTAAACTATTACTGTTACCACATTTAACTGTGCAGCTCACAGGAAGAAGAGAATTTTCAAAATTACCCTCTCCCATGCATTTTTTCATGCCATGAAGTCACCCTTGTTCTATTATAAAACAGATGCATTTGTGATCCTGGCAGACTACAAGGACTTACTTTAGCTTAACAAAAAACCAAATACATTCTCTGAGGTTCCATTTTATTCATGACCAGGTACTATCACCTTTACACTTTATTTCCAGTGCACACTTAAATATGGAGGCCTTTCAAATGTCATTACAGAGTAAAATAGCTACTGTACTGGGGAAACAAACTTCCAACTAAAGTGCCATTTGTTTGTACATTCAAGTTGCAAAAAGTTCCCTTTCCTGAAAGGTTGCTTAAAGAGAAATCATAATATTATTCCCCTTTTTTCTATAAATAAAATGGTGTGCCTATTGCCAGCTAGCTGAAAATGATTTTTTCAAATATACCAATTATCGGGGGGTTAGTCTGAACCCTTCAGAATGATGTTTTGCTACTCCCTAAGATTACAAAATATAAATGACATTACCTTCAGCGTTTTATTTATATTTTAGCTTTTAAGATGTGTTCTCCTATGCCTTTTCCTACATTTTTAATGAAAGTTCAACTAACCAACTAAAAATGATGCTTTTCTTTGACTGGAGATTCCTGATAAAATTATATTGCTGTGATAAATTCCATCTTCGTTTCCTAGCTATGGTCCTTCTGGTGTAGACTAGTTCCTTTGTTCTCTATTTCCCTTCGGGTATGTCTACATGGTAACTGTTATTTTGAAATAACCCATTTTTAAATAACTCATTTTAAAATAACATCCTTATTTTGAAATAAGTTAATTTGAATTAACAGTTTGTTAATTCAAATTAAGGGAAAGCCTGCTTTTGAAATGGCTGTTATTTTGAAATGGTTATTTCGAAATAAGGCCGTTTGAACATGTTGTTTTGAAACAATGGTGGTGTTATGTCAGGTCCTGTTGTTTTGAAATAACGGTATGTCATGTGGACATGAGAAATTTTATTTCAAAACAACGGCTGTTGTTTCGAAATAAAAGTCATGTCTGAACACAGCCTTCCACCGTCTGTGCTTCTTAAAAACTAGAGGGGTATGTCTATTCTGACGGCAGCAAATTCGCTGCCATCAGCTTGCTGTTCTGGGGGTGGTTTGCAGCGAACCTGAATTAGCTGTGCCACTCCTGGAAGTCAGCACCAGAAGTCCTGGGGGTCATGGGGCGTAGGGGAAAGCCAACCACAAGGGATTTGCCGTCAGCTTTTCCTTGAGATATATCAGCAGCTTAGAAAGTTGCAGCTGGTTACGCAAGGAATTTTATGTTCCTTATGCAACTGGCCGTTGACTACCACTGAAAAGCCCTCAATTGTGCTAGAAAAGCTTTGTTTATATGTAGATTTTCAGTAATGTTGAAAAGGCTTAAAGTGTCATAAGTGTTGCTTCATCATCCATTAAAACTGTTAAAACAAAACCATGGTTCCTTGGCCTCTCTCATTATATAGAAGTCAGAGGATGGGGGTTTCAGAGGCTGTAACATTTGCTAGGTGAAGTGACATATAACAGAGGTCAATGAATTCTGATTGTGGGACAGACTAGCAAAAATGAATGATAAGTGCTGGGTGATGATCCCTGGCTAGCCTCCTCTCACTCTAGTCCAGGGGTTGGCAACCAAAAAGATAAGAAGAGCCATTTTAAAAAATTCCTTCAGTAACCAAGTGTTTTGAAAGCTGCAATGCATGTAGCCTCCTGGTGGAGTTTGGGTGGAGGTGGGCCAGAGCACCCGCGGAAGGGTCCCTGGCGGGGCAGGGTGGAACCAGGGCCAGGCCCCCCCCACAGTGTCCCCCAGTGGCAGTGGGGAGCCCTGAGCTTGGTGTGGGCCAGCTTCAAGGTCACACCCCCCTGGTGGCAGAGGCCTAGAGCTGCAGGAGGCAGCCAAAGAGCCATAGGTTGCAGACCACTGCTCCAGTCTAAATAGCTGAGGGGCAGCAGAGCTGGTCTGTTGGACTGTTGCCTGACTGCCTTAGGGGAGGCAGCTGGGAGCTTATACTGGCTAAAGAGCTGTTCAGGCTTGATTAGCAAGAGGTGACAGCTGCCCAGCTGACTTGGGAGGGGACCAAAGAGGGAAAGGGAGTGCAAAGGCTCTGTCTGACTCCTGCCACCCCCCACCCCACCAATGGCCCTGGAAACTCCTGGCCCAAGCAAGGCTCTGTAAGGTAGTGGGGAATTCATGTATACATTGTAAATAAAAGCAGTGGTGACTGCGTCAGAGGATCTTCAACTCCCTTGTCTTCCAGAGGGAACCAAAGAGGAGGGGCTGCAGTGGAGGAGCTCTTTACATCCATTAATTCCTATTGAAATGTTTCACTAATTTTTTTTTTTAAATCAAGGCTCCTTTAAGAACTGGCTTGATTTTATTAGTTTTTGCCATTACCTAAATGTTCACAAACACATTTGCAGAATATTTTCTCATTATGTTGATTCTTGTGTGTAATAGAATCTAAGATAAAGTTATATTTGTGTATCACAGCAAAAGAATGAGCATCATGGCCAGTTAAGGCTGCCTTGAAACTAGACAATGATAAGGGGCTCGTTGGGAGCATTCCCTCAAGGACCAGCAAGCCCCAGTTATATAGGATTAGGCAAAATAAGGCTCCAATGGAGTAAAATGCATGTAAAGTTCAAATGCCCAGTAACAAAATGTATAACAGTTTTTGACAGAGGATGTTTTCTAGGGTTGTATCAACAAGAAAGGAAAAAGTGAAGCATTCTATTAACTGTCGTACATGAACTTACTTCCTCAAACTACTCTTGTAAAGCATAATTTTGTTAATGAATCTTAACCAAGCAAATTAGATTGCAAAGGATAGGTACAAGAGTAAGTATGATATAGGCTAAAACAGTGAAGAGCAGTTTTAAAAAAAAACACATCTAGTAATAGGCTAAGAGAAGAGACTGTGGGGCTGACTCTAAACAGATCCTGTTTGCAAAATCAGGTGTTTTCATGCAACTTCTCCATGCTAAGAGCAACTTTTAAGGGTTGTATCATTAGTTGCCTGGTTCAGAAAATAGATATATATTTCTGTAAGATCTATATGCTTTTTTTTCATAAATGAACAACTAATGGGCAGCTATCTGTAATGGTGCATTTAGAGAGAGTGTTGTAGATGAATGAAAAGCAATTAAGAGACTGTATTTTTTTGGTCTTTAGTTTCTATTAAGTGATTTGTTCTGGCTGGGAACCCTGTGTTTTACATGTCTCTGAACAGTTTCTTTTAGAAATATTGAGCAGCTTAATAGGTGGCCACAGCTTCTGGGTCTTTAGCAATCTATAAGATTTTTTTTTAATACCATTCTGAGGCATACTATGTTTCATCTACTCTGTCACATGTAGGTTTGAATCTTAAGATTTAGTTAATCTGTTGCCCTATTCGTAATAAATTATTGTTATCCTTCAATCTCACGAGGTCCCTTCCAGCCCTATGATTGATTGATTGAATAGACCTTTACTTCAGATATGTGGAACAGTTTCTAGCTGTATGAAGTTCAAGCTTTGTACATTAAGTTTTTGCATGTCTCTATCCCTACTTGCCTTTCTGCTCTCAATCTTTCCTGTTTCCCATACTGTGCCCATTCTCCCTTTTCTGTCCTTCTCCCATCTTTGTGCTTTCCTTTTCTTATGAAGTGCTTTGTGTCTGCATTTTGCCTCTCTAATCCTGCAAACTGTTTTGTGAATGTGTCCCTACCCTGTGAATTCAATAAAGCTCCCTGTCAAAACACAATGATCTGCCTTCCTTGAGCAATTTGCAAGATCAGCACCTTATACTGAAAGCTCTGTGTCAGTTACGATGCTGCCCTGTTTTCTACAAGAGCACGCAAAGTGTTGATACTTAAATAATAGATTGTATACTAGGTCATGTGGAACAGAACATTTCAAAGAAAGTGAGGTGACTTTAATCTTTTGACCAAACTTCTACATGGGTTTTCTTATGCTAACTGTGACCAGGGTCTGGTTAAGACTTGCTTAACTTGACTTCATGAGGGCTACTCCTGAATGCTTGCATAGATTATTTGAATGACTGCTGTCTATTGTTGTATTATATAGTGGATAAAAGTAGCTGATGTAGTTTGGTACACATCTTGACTTAGTGAAGTGAAAATTTTTAGAGAACAGACCATAGTACAAAGCTGTATAAGAAACTTCTGTTGTTACCAGGCCTTTACTGTAAACCTGTATATGCAATGACTTAACAGTTTGCTAAATTGTGCACTGAACTTTGGTTTAGAGTGAGTTCCTTTTAATGCCTACTCCCATTTAGGGAATACTTTTTATTGCAGTCTTAAAACAATTGATCTTTAGAATTTTGTTGTCATTAAATTCTGCCTTCTCTTTAGCTGTCACTTGGGTTCATTTAATCTGCCAGTACTGGATGGCGGACCATGGATCTGCTCTGGCCATGGGAACTCTTTATGTTCTTTCTCTTTATTTTTAACTTTTTAAGATGATTATTTTTATTCAACATTTGTCCTTTTTGTTTCCTTTTAGTATTTTTTGATAGGATTTGTGCTTTTGCTTAACTGCCAGCACCTGTCCTGCCTGCAGCTGATTAGGAGTTCTTCAGCACTGCTGGTTTTTCAGACTAGTCTGCTTTGATTGAATCCTGGCTGTGGAAGCATTGACTGTTTGCTTTTATCTTCTGGAACGTTGCCAGCTGAAAGGATTCTGTCTCTGCAGTTGTACATGGGCTGCTATGACTTTAGTAGGATCTGTCCAAAGAACTAGTCTGCTGCAACAGGAACAGGAGAACTTGTGATTGCTGAGGAAAAGAGACTGTAACATTGCTCCTTTAAACTTACCCTGCTAGTAATTCATTCCTGTTCATGGACTGAAGCATTTGGCAGTGCACTGACCTTAGATCTTTGAGGAGTTTTACTGTAGTTCATTCCTGCCTGCCTTAGTACTGAAGAAACACCAGCAGGAGTTTAGGTTTAAAAATATGGGAAGGGGGATGTGATGGGGTGTACAAACCTCACATTGGGCACCAAAGGGCAAGGAATTATTTTGGACCCAGCCAGCCCCACTCTGTTCATGCCTGCTGCAAATGCTTCATTTGGTGGAACATTTAAAAGTGAATAAAATAGCTCATTTCGGCAGCAGAGCTGGAAAAAAGCACAAGTGCAGAGCAAAGGCAGGCATAGTCTCTGGCACTGCTGCCCTGAAAGGGCCCTTCCTGATATTGGAGATCATCAGAAAAAAGGAAGTATCTCCTCTGCTCTCCCATTGGTGGACCTGGATGCTGGTAATCCCCACTCCACAGCCCCCTCTTGTCATGGGTTGCAGCCTGGACCATTAAGCCATGCTTCCCTCCCACAGCCCAAAAGGGGGACCATTACAGGCCATTATGTTTAGTAATATTACTTGAGTTGTATACACAAAAATTGATAAATCCACAACCGTGATGTTCAAACCTGGGATCTTAAATTCCTATTGAGCAATAGATCCGAGTGAGTTGCTGAAGGCTACAATAAGGAACTGCATCTCTTGTCTGACTGTACTGGGAAGCAACAGAATATGAGGTATGTAGTGCAGAAAACCTGACTCTTACACTTTCAGCTTCACTTATTCTGAGGTCCACCAGGGGATCTGTCCAGTCCCTGGAATGATTTTAAACAGCCTAATGCTCAACTCACTGAGGTGCTAATCCTGGCGTTGGGAGTGTAAAGTGAAACACTGAGTCATATCTACACTCACTTTAAGCTTAATCAGTTTTCGTATTTATTTATAAATTTTCAGACTGAATTATTGTCACTTACTTGTTCTGAGCATTTATCTGTGGAAAACATTAAAAGGATAAGAGTAGAGCCGATAGGGACCCAACTTAGCAAGTTTTAGGGTACTGAGAAGCCCTCCTCCCCTTCATAATAGTTCCAAAGGGGCAGCCATATTAGTCTAGTTCAGCAAAACAAACAAGGAGTTCTGTGGCACTTAAAGACTAACAAATTTATTTGTCGCATGAACTTTCATGGGACAAAAATCCCACTTTGTCAGACGCAGGATTTTCTCCCACTAAAGCTCATGCAACAGTTAAATTTGTTAGTCTTTAAGTGCCCCAGGACTCCTTGTTTTTTTTTTTTTTTTTTTTTTTTTTTTTTTCATAATGGTTGTTTCAGCCACTAGTCTGGTCCTCCACTTTCAGTCGTCCTATTTCTGGTCTGGTGTTTTTCTGATTTGGACCTTGCTCAGTTGTTGGTTTTATTCCTTCCTTTCCATTGGCCTTCTTCCAATCGGCCTTAAGCTCTGTGCTTTATGTAACCCATAAAGTATGCTTGCAGAAGCATCAATTTACACAACTTTTTTCTGTTTCCATGACATTTTCATGTCCTAATTTTCATGTCACTATATCTTCATGTCACTTGCCTTTTATTTTTTTGTCAGTATATGGACTTCCAGCACTACCATTTTTTATTTGTTATGCTGATTAACTTTTATCCAAATCTTTCTGTTCAATAACAAAATATTACCTTTGTCCTATCAGCAGTAAGCAAAGCATTATCTAAAGAAATCAACACCTATCATGCCAGAAAAACATCTAAAATCAAGGCCTTGGTCAGGTATTATTCCATCCAAACTCAAACTATTCATAATTATAAATATTAAAGTATAATTGTCAAAATCATTATTTTTACCATGCAGCAATTCATCTTTATATTTCAATATCATAATACAGTATATGTGTATAATCAAATTTTTGTTTGAGTGGGGAAGTTATGGGGAACACCCTGACCTTTAATTTCTTTCAGATGTGGGTTTTCAGCAAACTTTTAACTTTTAAGTCCCACACTTGTAAATCATGAAAAGGTCTTGTCAGTAATTTGGCTCCTCACATTTTGAGGGGTGATTTTAGGTTAGCTCAGAATATTTGTTTGTATTCAGTTTTTCTTCAACACTTCCGCTGGCATTGTGCAGGCAGACAGACCCCACTGAATTCAATTAATCAGTATAATCTTTAGAATTTTTCCTTATTTGTTGTAGGAATAGGATTCAACTTGGTTTTTTCACTTTTCATTTTACTTCTGTGAAAATCATTTCCCCTTTCTGATCGTGCTGATTCTTTTTCAATAGCTGCAATTCAAATATTTTTTTGAAATATTTAAAACCCACCCTCCTTTATTTACTATACATCCATTTAATAGGGGAAAAACAAATGGAGCTGGGAGGAAACAAACAGCTTAAGCATTGTAACTGATGAAGTGATGGAAATGGGGGATAAGAAGCATCTGCCTTTTGTTTTGATTATGAACTCAAATCATGGTTTAATATAGATTAAAATTTGATACTGGAGGGCAGCTACACTTAGGCATGCCATGATTCACTGAATGTGGGGTAAAAATGCCTGGTGAGTTACAGCAAGGCTTTAAGCAAGATGACATTCTGCATTGTGTCACTTTGTTTACTTATGGTGGGAAGGTAAGAGTTATTGATTTAATTTTAAATCTATTATGGAGTCTTCTAGTTACTGCATTCTTTAACCTCCCAGTAGCAGTTCCCCTGATGGTTGTGATCTTTTAGTTCCATTAATACTGACAACTTTTGTTGTTGTTGTTGTTGTTGTTCTGAGTTTTCTTTCTTAACTATTTATGAACTTAGGCAGATTTTTTTCCCCAGCATCTGTGTGTTACTACCTGGTCAATTGATCCTTGGCTGGCATAGCTGTTAATAAATTGCATAAATATTTGGGGTTCAGTTCCTGCTGATAGGCAATTTTTAACTTATTCAAGCTCAGCTTCCAGCCTGTTTGGTGCCTGCAATTACTTCAATTCTTAAACACCCCATTTATTCTCTTAATGGTTAAACTAATTTCATCCTTTTCTCAAACCATCCTTTCATTTTCCCGTGGGTTAAGAAGGTAGTGGTAGTACTAGCTTGGGGACACTTGCTATAGTAAATATAGGAAAATATTATTCTAAATCACTGCATTATACTTATGTCATTCTCTTCTGAATTAGGACTTGTCCACACAGTCTTCAGTCCACATCAAAAGTATGTAAATTCTAGATTGCACCAATGTGTTGTGCACTAACTGGCCCAGGTGGATTTTGATGTCATGTGCTAAAAGTTCCCTAATATAGTCCCTTTTTAGTGCATGACTCTGTCAGGGGTGTAACCAGGGCAGAATGAGCAGGGCAATCACCCAGGGTACAAAACTGCAGAGGCAGAAGAATGATGGCAGTGGGAAGGAAATAAAGAAATGAGCACAAATATGCATGATTGCTTGCCCTGGGTGCTAAAATGCTAGTTATGGTTCTGGACTCTTTCCTTTACTTCTGGTGTTTACAATGGTACTGTGTAAAAATGGTGCAATGGAATTTTATATTTGTGTATTTGTGATTCTGTATGAAAAGTATTTTACTTACTAGTAGAAAGACTGGGGAGGTCTGCAACTGGTATAAATTGGCATGGTGCAATTGACTTCCAAGTTTAGTCTTCCTTCTATTTCTGTTATTAAACTGCTAGCTTTGTAATTTCAGCTAGGGATCTAAAAGCCAAACTGTCTTCTTTCCTTACGTGAATTACTACCAGTAATAATGATTCTATAGGCTAAATTATTGCCTCAGTAAACCATAGGGGCATAATATTGATGAGTAGTAGAGCATCATTTGACCAACAGGATCTCTGTAATCATCACAAAGCTTGTTTGAAAAGGAAATAACCTTGCTTGATAATTTTCACATCCCAATTTGGGTTTTCATGAGTGACAATTTGGATAGGAAAACAGCCCCCAAACCCTCCAATTATAGCTAGTCAGGAATTTCCCTTTTCTGTTCTTTCTTTCTTAAAGTTTCCAAAAAATCAGTTTTCCATTGAGAAAATATGACTTTGGTTTTATTTTGCCAAAAAAACTTCTTCCATACCTGGCTAGGAAAATTAAAACAAAACATTTAGTCGGGGCTTGATTTGATGTAAACTGAAATATTTCAGTTTGCTGAATTGAACCAATATGTATTATTTAGAATCAGTTTGGCATTAAATTTCATCTGTCTATGGTGCAGCACAACTGCATAGGATTTCTTGTTTGGATGCCTCCTACCTATTTCTCCCCTATGGGCTCAGCTCACCCATCAGACTATATTTCCCATAACGCACTGCAGTCTTTCTTCTGCCTGAGCTGCAAAGTATCCTGGGGACTGTAGTCCGGCTAGAGAACCATAGGGAAGAGGGTTGAGGGGCGACGAGATATGTGAACTTCAAGTTTCATGAGGCACCATTGACAGATGCAGTTTAGTATTGAACTGACAGGTACTGAACCAAAATCCTTTGTGTTTTCGCACTCTAAAATGAAACAGTGAAATATTTCCAAACTGATATCATTTTCCTGAACTTTTCATTCTGTAAAATTAGATATTTAAATTTCATTCTGATTCAGGACAAAAAGAAATGTAGAAATATCAGAATTTCCCATGGAAAAGAAATTCAAATTTTAACTAAACTCCAATGTTCCCTCTAAGGGGAGAGGGCAGCTGAGCCCGCTGCGCAGCACCCCCCCGCTCCCACTCGCCCCCCCACTCCCGGCATCACCCCCCGCTCCTGCTAGCCCCCCCGCTCGCGGCATCGTCCCCCTGCTCTCGCTAGCCCCCCCCCACTCGCGGCATCACCCCCCCTGCTTCCGGCAGCACACCCCCCTGCTCCCGCTCGCCCCCCCACTCCTGGCGGCCCCTCCAGCCCCCACAAACTTACCTTGGGGCTGGACTGGAGCCGGAGGGCCCAGCCCTAACTCCTGGGCCACAGAAGCACTATGGAGCATGCTCAGATTTTCTGGGCATGGTCTGTTAGAGCTTCTCTGGGCGGGAGTTTTCAAAACTCTCTGCTCCACAGGAGCTCCCTTGAAGGACTCTGGCTGCCGGCAATGCGCTGCCAGCAGCCTTCTCTGTGCTGGTGGCTGCGGTGGGTTGTGCTGCAGTGCGCCAGCACAGCTTACAGGGAACATTGCTAAACTCTATATTTTATATGATATAGAGCCATTAAGACACAAACATGGATAAATTTGGAGGGTGTGTTTTGTAAAGTCAATCCTAAAACTACAGCCAGGGATTACTTTCTCTTCCTTACAATGTTAACTTCCTTCTAAATCCCTCTCTTGTCTGTTGATATATTATACATCAATTGCCAAATAGCTTTTGGGTATCTATAATCCATGTAAAAGACAGTTACTAACCTTTCCTGTAACTGTCGTTCTCCGAGAAGTGTTGCTTGCATCCACTCCAACTAGGTGTGTGCGCGCCTCGTGCACAGCTGCCGGGAAAAAATTGTACCTAGCTGTCCCTCCCTATCAGGGTCTGTGAGAGAGCCCCCTGGAGTCCCGCTGTCATAGCAGCCCTTATATGGGCTCGCCAACCATTGCCTTGTCAGTTCCTTCTTGCCAACGTACCGACTGAGGGGCAGGTGGGTGGGTCTGGAGTGCATGCGAGCAACACTTCTTGGAGAATGACAGTTACAGGAAAGGTTAATAACCATCTTTCTCCTTCGAGTGCTTGCTCGCATGCACTCCAACTAGGTGATTCCCAAGCCATCAGCGGAGGTGGGAGTCGGTGTCTTGTGGTATCACCAATTTCAGCACTGCCTCACCCACTGTGGCATCTTGTCTGGCATGAGACGTGATAGCATAGTGTGCTGCAAAGGTACGTATAGATGACTATGTTGCCGCTTTGCAGATTTCCTGAATCAGAGTGGGGCAGAAATGCCGATGATGCTGCACAGGCCCTGGTTGAGTGGGCTGTTAACAGAGGGACTGGCTTCTTCACTATGTCGTAGCAGGCCTTAATAAAAGAGGTGATCCACTTGGATATTGTCTGGGACGAAACCAGGGAACCCTTCTTTCTGGTCGCAACCGAAACGAACAGGCGACTGGATTTTCGAAATGGTTTTGTTCTTTCCACATAGAAGGCTAAGGCCCTCCTAACATCCAATGAGTGTAAAACCCTTTCCCTGTCTAAGGCATGGGGTTTTGGGTAAAAGACCGGCAGATAAATGTCCTGGTTACAGTGAAACGCTGACATCACCTTCGGTAAAAAGGATGGGTGTGGTTGAAGGCGTACTTTATCTTTAAAAAACTTTGTATACGGTGGTTCAGTTGTGAGTGTTTGTAGTTTGGAGACCCTTCTAGCCGACGTAATTGCCACTAGAAAGGCCACCTTCCATGATAAGTATAGGTCCGAACATTTAGCCAGCGGCTCGAAAGGGGCACGTGTTAGCGCCCACAAAACTAAGTTCAAGTTCCATTGCGGGAGTGGTGTGGTCATGTGGGGAAAACTCCTAGCTAGCTCCTTCATAAACCTGCTTACCATCGGGTGGGAGAAGAGGGAGAATTTCGCTACTGGGTTGTGGAAGGCAGTAATGGCAGACAGGTGGACCTTGATAGTTGAGATGGCTAATCCCTCTCTTTTTAGGTCGAGCAGGTACTCTAGCACATGGGGAACCTGTGCCATACATGGTTCAATCTGTAAGAAGTCGCACCATGCAGAGAAGCAGTGCCATTTAGCCTAGTAGGTGAACTGCGTGGATTGCTTCCTGCTTTCCAGCAGGACCCGTTGTACCCGGTCGGAACAAGGCCGCTCTTCGGGGTTCAGCCACATATCCTCCATGCCGTCAGGTGTAGGGATTATAAATTTGGGTGACGTAGTCGGCCCAGATCCTGGGTGAGGAGGTCCTCGTAGATGGGAAGAGTGATGGGGGGCTCTACTAGGAGATCAAGAAAGATCAGGAACCATATCTGCTGGGGCCATGCCGGGGCAACTAGGATCATCGTGGCCTTGTCTTCCCTCATTTTCGATAAGACTTTGGAGATTAGGGGAAACGGGGGAAAGGCGTATAGCAGGCTACCCTTCCAAGTTAATTGGAAGGCGTCTGTCAGGGAGCCGTCGTCGATGCCCCTGAAGAAGCAAAATTTGTGGCACTTGGTATTGACCTTGGTGGCGAAAAGGTCTATGAGTATAGTGCCCCACTTCCTGAAGATAGAGAGTACCACCTCCCGTTTGAGGGACCACTCGTGTGCATTGATCACTCTGCTGAGGGAATCTGCTAGGTGATTTTGAGATCCTGGGAGATAATGAGCTTCCAGCTGGATACCCCTGGGGATGCAGAACTCCCAAAGGGTTATTGCCTCCCTGCACAACAGAAGAGAACGTGCACCTCCCTGCTTGTTTATATAAAACATCGTGGCTGTATTGTCTGTCTTCAAAGAAACCCGTTTCCCCCGAAGGTAGTGTTTGAAGGCTTGACACGCCAACCTGACCACCCTCTGTTCTCTCACGTTGATATGGTCCAGTGCATTCCGGGAACCCCAGCTTCCCTGTGTGGTCATTCCATCCAGGTGAGCCCCTCAGCTGACATCTGATGCATCTGTCACTAGGACCTTTGAAGGAGGGTCTGTGGAAAAGGGGACCCCCGCACAGACGTTTGACAGGGCTAGCCACCATTGTAATAAGTTTAATACATGTGGGGGAACCGTGACAATATGGTCCAAAGGGTGTCTGGAGGGGTGGAACACTGTTCATAGCCACATCTGAAGGGGCCTTAAATGTAGTCTGGCATGTTTGACCACCGAGGTGCATGCCGCAAAGTGTCCCAGCAACCTGAGGCAATTGCGGGCCATCAACACTGGGAAAGATGATATGTTGTGGATCAGGTTGACCATGTTGTGGAAGCATTGGAGGGGCAGGGATGCCGTTGCCGTAGTTGAGTCGATGACTGCCCCGATGAACTCTATCTTTTGTGTTGGAACTAGTAGCGACTTTTCCTCGTTTATTGGTAGCCCCAGGTCATTGAGGAGGTTTCTTACCATTGCTACATGGCATATGACCTGCTCCCTGGACGACCGTCTCACCAGCCAGTCGTCAAGATATGGGAAGATGTGGGCCCAGTTTCGTCTGAGGAACGCAGCCACTACCACCATGCACTTCGTGAAGACTCTTGGTGCTGTGGAAAGGCCAAAGGGGAGGACTGTGAATTGAAGATGGTTATCATCCACTGAAAACCTCAGATACTTTCTGTGGCCTGGGGTAATCAAGATGTGGAAATACGCATCGCGTAAGTCGAGGGCAGTGTACCAATCTCCAGGATTCAGGGAGGAGATAATGGATGTTACCGTTACCGTCCAAAACTTTAACTTCTTTATGAACCTATTCAGGTTCCTAAGGTCTAGGATTGGTCTGAGACCCCCTTTAGATTTCGGGATCAGAACGTAGTTTGAATAGAACCCCTGACCCCTCCTCATCCCCGGGACTTCCTCTACTGCCCCTAGCTCCAGTAAGTGATGAACTTCTGACATCAAAATTTGTTCATGAGGTGTGTCCCTGAAGAGGGACTGGGAGCAAGGGGGAAGGGAGTGGGGTGTCAAGGTAAATTGGGTAGAATACCTCTGTTGTATCGTGCGTAGTACTCATCTATCTGAGGTTATTCGAGACCACGCTCGATAGAAGCAGGATAAGCGGTGCCGAAACATGGGTTCTGTTACGCTGTCCTCATGGCTAATCTTAAAAACCCTGTTTAGGGCTCTGAGACTGTTTTGCTGAGCCTTCAGCTCTGCCCGATGGGCTTGACCTCCGTTTCCCCAAGGGCGGGCATTGAATAAACCTTGATCTCCTTCATCCTGAGTCTTGTCTCTGACTATGGAATTGTCGTGGTAGGGACTGGGTTCAAAAGCGACGCCTCTGCGGGTTCTAGTGCTGAGAGCCAAGGGATCTCAACGTGGCTCTGGAGTCTTTCAGATTATGAAGCTTTGAATCTGTCTGTTCTGAGAACAGAGAGATTCCCTCAAAAGGGAGATCCTGCACTGTCTGTTGGACATCGTATGGGAGTCCCAAGGCTTGGAGCCATGAGCTACGCCTCATGGATATGCCAGAAGCCATAACTCTGGCCGCTGCATCCAATGCCACTTGGAGGGAAGCCCTGGCTACAGCTCTACCCTCTTCCATTAACGCTGTGAGATCTTTGCTGAGTTTGTGGTCGAGGGCCCCTGAGAGTCTCTCGGCGAATTCCAGGCACTGAATGTATAACGGCTCAGAATGGCCTGATGGTTGGCGATTCGGAGCTGTAAGCCGCCCATAGAGTATATCTTTCTACTGTACATATCCAACCTTCTGGCGTCCCTAGACTTAGGGGTTTGTGTCTGTGCCCCTTGTCTCTCTTTCTCGTTAGTAGCTGCCACTACTAGCAAGCCGGGGGAGGGGTGAGTGTACAAGAACTCATAGCTCTTGGGTGGGACAAAGTACTTCCTCTCCACCTGTTGAGGCATGGCCGATACCAACACTGGTGATTGCCAAATGGTCCGCATGGATTTATCTATAGTCTTAATCAGGGGCAGGGCCACTTTAGATGGGCTGGAGGGTGATAGTATGTCCACCACTGGATCAGAGGAGTTCTCAATAACCTCTGCTGCCTCTAGACCCAAGCCCTGGGCCACCCTCCGAAGAAGGTCTTGGTAAGCCCTATTGTCTTCCCCCAGGGATACAGTTGCGGATCCGGTAAGGGCGTCATCTTGAGAAGGAGAGGGGGAGCCCTTAGATGTAACCCAATCCCTGGAATCAGTTTCTGGTGAGATGCTACCTCTCAAGTCCATATCCTCAGCCCCCATATCTGAGTCCGTGTCCGGCATAGACCGTGGTGGAGGTATGGGTTGGCCCTGGGTTGTGGTACATGTTGGTGAGCACCCTGATGTTAGGGTCGGGCCTGTGTCACCCTCCACACGCTGTCCCCCGACCAGGCCATAAGCGGGGTACACTGGGTATGGTCCCCCAGCCTGATGACATGACCAGGGGGTCCAGAAGGGCCAGTTGGGCATCCATGGCTCCTGGAAGGCTTGTGATAGGAGCTCACATGGTTGAGCCTGGGACTGTGATCTAAGGGGTTGTATGTGTCCATACCCCCTATTGTTTGTTAGGTCTCTAGGGGACCATTGCGTCCCTGGAATGGTCGACCATGCTGTCTGGTGTCGGGGGGGGGGGGCAGGCATGGGAGTTGGCTTGCCCCGAGAGCGTGGGGGGCCAAGGCAGGTGAGGCTTGGCACACCGGGAGAGTTGGTGCTGTTGCCTCTATTAGTTCTTTGGCTGCTTCATAGGTGTCGGGGGTAGAGGGGGGGATAAATATATACGCCTCCTCCTCTGCCCCCTCGGACACACTCGGTGCCGGGCTCGCCTGTGGGGATATGGTGGCAGGCTCGGTCAACAATACTGGTGCAGATCGCGGCGGTGCGGATCCGCTTGGGACCGAGCGCGGTTTTGCTGCCGCTGCCACTTTTTTATGTGCTGGCGATCTGCTGCGTTTCTTCCAGCACCTTTTCCACTGTGCCGGGGACTGGGAGCATTGCCTATCAGTTGGCTTGTGCCCTGCAGTCTTGCCAAGATCTGCGTTGAGCCCCAGTTTTGCTCCCGAGCTTTCAGAACTTGCTGCGGAGCGGGGCTGGGCAGGCAAAGAAGTCACGATCTGTTCCGTCAGGCTGGAGGGGGGTTTTAGCGCTGCCTCCATCAGCCACACTTTAACTCTTCTCGCCCTGTCCGTCCTTGTTCGAGGGTGGAAGGATTTACAGATCTGGCACCTGGCTGATAAGCGCTCCTCTCCCAAGCACTCCAGGCAAGTGCTGTGCGGGTCACTCTTAGGTATGCGCCTGCAACAGACACTGCAGGCTTTGAAACCCAGCGATCTTGGCATTCCCCAGCCTGTGGCGGGCTTGGGGAAGTCAGCATTATCTCAGCTAGTAATGTTGAGATGAAGCTACTCTAATCTACAACAAACAAACAGAAAAAGAACACGAAAGGAAATGCTAAGCAAGCAACTGGCTAGGGAAAGTCTCTAGAAGACTGTCAGCTCTGTTCCCTGACCGGCTGTCACGGCGGGAAGAAGGAAACTGATGAGGCAACAGTCGGCGAGCCCATATAAGGGGTGCTATGACGGCGGGACTCCAGGGGGCTCTTTCACTGACCCTGATAGGGAGGGACAGCTAGGGACACATTTTTCCCGGCGGCTGTGCACGAGGTGCGCACACACCTAGTTGGAGTGCATGCAAGCAAGCACTCGAAGGAGAACCTTGATTATTATTTGAAACCTGGCTATTGAAGCTTTGGATAATCTGAAATTCAGGTACTTCTCCTGAATCCAAAATTCATATAGAACTTAATTTTAATTCTGAACTTTGGTTATATGAATTCTTCAGAATGTCTTCCAAAACATACAACTAATCAGGATCATCCAAAACTATATATGTAAGCATTCTTGTTTTATTCAGTTCACAAAATATTTTAATAAGTTGGACCCTATTAGAAGGGTTCTATATATTCTCATATTTTCCATTAGCGCTTGCTCTTAAGATCAATAGAAAAGATTTGCCTTTTTCCCATATTAGGTATTATTCACTAAGTAAGAGTGGTAAAATCAACTCCAGACTTTGCACAATAGGCACTAATTAATTTTTGTTTGATTTTAAGAAGAATGATGTATGGATTTTATGTTTAGTTCCTCTTTAAAATAAATGGCACAGTATTTTTTCAGTTAAGTATGCCAGTTTTTACCAATTGTTCAGTTGGGTTTTGTTAAATGACAGCTGATTTCACCATTTACTTGGATTTTATGTACACTTCCAAAAACAAAAAAATGAAGACAAAAATGATAGCAAGTTGGAGTACTCCCTCAGCTACCGAGTACATATTTCTCATCAAAAGCCAAGCCTAAAAATGTAAATGCAAAATAGAATATTCTAGTATTGCTTACCCTTTACCGTGATACCTTCTGTTTGGCCACAGCAAGTCTTCTGTTGTTGTAAACTCCATGAACAAATCAAACATACTGTTATATAGTAAATTTCTCCACAAAGTGACTTTTATTCCAGGCATCTTCCTCTTTCTTTCCACTTGTATTAGCAATTTGTTTATCACAACTTTTTGACTTTCTCTAACAACTAGCTAAGGAAATTCAATTTGAACCAACCTCAGCTGCATAGAAATGGTATGCAAGTCCTATGGTGAAACATATTTTATCTAGAACAAATTGTATAAAAAATTAGTTATTGTATTATCCACCCCATAGTCAATAAGAGACATTCCACTGACTTAAGTGTACTAGATCTATCCAGTAGGTGCCTTGTAAAGGGTATTTGCTTAAACTTATACAACACTTTGTACAGGGAGAACTGCCTGAATCACAACTGAAGTTATTCATCCATGTTTGCCTTACTTTTGCAGTGTGTCTTCAGCTTGAAAAACTTCTCTCAATCAGTGTCTCATAACTGAATCACAAAAATGCAAAGGGGCATGGTCCTAAGTACATTTCAGCACCTTTTTGCCTATTGAGGGCGCAGCAGGCTCTCTCCTTGATTCTCTCCTGCTAAGGTCATTTTCCTTTAAAAAAAACAAACAAACACCTACACACCTCATCCCCTTTATTTTTCTGCTTATGACATTCTGTCTGTCATCCTGGCTTAGCCTACTTGAGCCCTCTTCTGGTTTTAGAGCTGTTAGAACTTTTCCTTCCTAGTCAACTATTCCTTTTGGGAACATCAACCTTCATTGCATTGTGACTTATTTGTTTCAGATGTTTAATGTATAAAATATCCAGCTGAACTGCATCATAGCCAGTTTTAAACTGCAATGTGCCTATACATGAACACTAATTTTACTAAAATGGTTTAATAACATCCTTGTAGTTAATCAGCTGTAAATCTATGTATACAACAAGGCTGCATCTGTTCCTAATACCTATGTTCAGTGCCTTTGGTACTTAGGAAAATGTTACAACATTGACAAGTATCTGATCTGTATATCTTTTCCAAACTAATCTGCAAATATTTGGACATGCTCCTTCCGACCCCTGTTAATGGAGGAGAATCTTAAGATCCATTCAGCCAAGTTCAATACTGAGTGTCTTCTACCACCAGCAGTGAGGGGGATATTAACTACAAACAAATGGTGTGTGTTAATACTGTTTTTCTCCATTGGAATCAATAGGATTGTATGAGATGTACGGATTATCATGCAGCATTACATTAAGTATGATGGCCCTTACAGATCATCAGGGTAGAGGCATAATCCTTATATTTAACAATATCGTACCTACTCAAGAAGGTGATAAAGATGTCCATCATATTTTTCAGAGTCAATGCTTTGAGTACTAAAATCTCTTTTGTAGCTTTTGGCTATACCTATATTGAGTATGCATGCACATATTATTCTCTATCTATCTTATATATAGGTATATTTTCCTTTTTTTATAAGATTTAGGGACTTGGTTCTATAATAAGGAGCTTGGTGCTTGTTCTTTTCATAAGCTGAAACGCATGTGTTCTGCAGATCTTTGAAAAAGGTGTGAATCAGTTTGCAAAGACTGTAAGTAAGTTTGCTATGCAATAGAATAAGACCTGCAAGCTTTGCAAACTAAGTTTTGCATTTATCTATAGGAGATGACTAATGGGTGAAAGGTAAGCATAGGCTGTGTAAAATTTGGCAAGTTGGGTTTTGACTATGTTCTGCAAACAAATAGGTAAAAAATATCTCTGCAAATCCACCAAAAAACCCACAAACTGATAAATAAGGAAATGAAAAAATAGGCCAAAAATAAATGTCAAAAGACCCCTGAACCAGTAATCTAAAGAGGCTCCTAGCAGTTTCTGAAAAATACCCATATTTGGGTCAGGAAGAACGAGGTAATGCAATTTATTATTGAAAGGGAATTTAAAGCCCTCAAATTTGTAGAGGGGTTGAAGCTTCCATGTTCTGGCTGATGAACTTGAACAGCACAAGAGGAAACTGCACAGGCCTTTAGCAATGCTCTACCTGACTTCTTTCAGCTAAGTTTCTTTATTTTATTTTAGCTGGTTAAGTTTAGAATTGTTAGCTCAGTGCCTCAACTTATCTTCACTTTGAGTGTGAGTATAACTTTTATAACTGTATCTTAAAGATAAGAAAATCTTAGTAGTAATACTGTTAATAGTTATTATGAAAATGTATTAATGTAATCCCTTTACCATTTACTTTATATTGTATTCATCTATGCACCTATTCATCACTTGGCTTATGCAGCTAGCAATAAAGAATTGTTAAAAGTTTCAATCTGAGTACCCCCCGCCTGCTTGTTTTCGGGGAGGAAGTCCTATTTATTTAAGCATACCTGTAGTCAATCTGGACTAAGAACACTTGCCTTCTAAAGTGATCTATATTGGCTATGCCAAATTCCTAAAGAATAACAGAAATTGGCTACACTTTAGGGGAGGTGTATCTGTGATAGAGATGGTGACATTTATATTGTATTATCCTTTCCTGAGTCAGGTTGTGAGGAGTGTGTGTATGGGGGGGTGTGAGAACTAAAATTTAAAACTTTGCTCTCCATTTTGATGGCTGTATACTTAGAAGTTACAAATTTCCTGAAGAAGGACCTTGTAGTGCACTCACTAATCTGCAAGAACGATTTATAAAATGATAGTTGTCTATCCTATTTTTGCTGGTTTTGTGCCATTCACATATGTAAATAACAGAAAGCATCTCCTATTCTGATTCTTATTCCAGTTGCTGGAAAGCATTATAGGAGTTGAATAAAAAAATCCATCAGTGAGAAGAGGGCCATTTCATACTTTCTCCTACCTATGGAGTTTTACCCAGTTATTAGGTAAATTTTCCTTTTCCCTGCATTTGGCAGTATATAATTAATTCCTTGTACCCCAGACTCTGCAGCAGAGGAGTCCTTTTTTCTTTTGGCTTTGTTCATTCATTTTAGTTAAATTAATACCACATCTTTCAAATATTTTCTGCCAGATTTACCATCTATGTTATAGACTTTGGTATTAGCTGCTTACTTGGAATAATGGCATGGATGTAAAATTCAATGGTATGGTATTGTCCTACACTAAGTGACTTATGTATCTATATTGGCGTCTCTTCCCATTATTTCCTCCTCTCAACATTCTGTCTCTTTCACTACTCTAGCTCATTATTTTGTTAGAGAAAATATTCGTACTGTGTGCATTTGCTTCAACTGCGTAAGTTTGTATTAAATGCACCAGAAAACCATCAACATATAAAATTCTTTTCTATCATGCCCTGGAAACTGGATGTTCTGGGTTCTAGTAATTCATCTAGACACTAATGGACATCTTGTGTACTCTCATACATTACAAATACTGCATAATGGAAAGTATAAGCTTTCAAGATTATTTGATCCATTTTTTCTGAGTGCATTTGGAATAAATAAATATGAAAGAGTGTGATACTGAACCTTCTAACTTCTGGGTGTTAACATAATCGGTACTTGTGGGTATTCTAGCAATACCTACCAACCTATATTTTGTTGACATTTCTGTAATTATTACCTCTGGAAGCAATACTTCAAGTGCCGGTATTACATTTCCAGATGAGAAACAGTGGGAACTGTGAAAAGTACGATTTTCTACTTGCTTTGAGTGCAAACCTACAGGGAATTGAATAAAATCTGCATTACAATATTGTCTCTGGCAAAGAGGGACATGTAGGGCCTGCAGAAATGAGTGATCTCTCCAACTGTCTCTGCTAATTCCAAAAGTGTTGCAGTAGCCTGTGTGGATAAGACATGGTTATCAAAATAGCCATGCAATACCAGGGTAGTGAAAACATGCAGGCCTGCATGTCCAGATGAGGCATCAAAAACCATGGTCCTGCTTTTGCTTTGTGCAGGTAGTTCCCTACCCTCACTTAGTTTCTTCAAAACAACTTAGGCTCCATACAGTCCCCTATATGTAAGATTGTGAAGGATTAGGCCTTTTCTATGTAAATATACACCCTAGTTATATGATTTACACTGCATGTCATATGTAATACCTGTGACATAATATTTGCACACTGTGGCCATGTGAACATGTGATTACCTTTGGAATTATGTAACACAGCCAATTCAACTGTCAGATGAAAAGCAGCACAATTGTATGACGTGTATTTATGTGTGTTTCTAATTGTCAACTACAGGATTTATTGCACTTTATTCTGAACTTTATAAGTTTTGGCCGCTGCCAGAGGCGAATTACTGGACTTCATGGGCTGGTCTCATTGGTATGATAATTCCTATGAATATTTCACGTAAGAGAGTGTACCGTGGAGAATTCACCCACGGTTCTTTTACAAATTCAGGCATTGTATTGGAGGTCTCTGAATTCTCTTCTCAGCAATAATGGAGAACTAACTGAAGCAGATGAAGGCTACTCAGTGGTAAACAGGGTCAGGACAGCTTGTTGGGTATTGTGAAGGTGCAGAACTGGGGCAAAGAATCTCTCTCTCTGCTTCATAAATGACTAAATGGAAATATATCAATTTATATTAAAACATAAAGCATCACTCTGGTTGTACACCTAAGCAGCATTTTAAATGCACCAATTATATTTTTGATGTAGGCTTTTTCGCATTGCAAGTAGAGATTACAGAATGCATAATTTATACAGTGTATTGTAGCATTTCCTTATTTCAAAATGCAGAACAAAACTGCTTTAAAAAAGCAAACACCAGCTGAAGGTTCGCATGGTTACACATCCTAATTATAAACATTCAGTGAGCTCCAAAAGCACAGCAAAGTAAATAAATGTTTCACCCAGCTGAAGAAGCCATCCTTTGTAGTCATATATTTTAGTTTTGAAAGTAATTAAAAACCAAGCATCCATTTTGGTTTGTAATTGAACAGACATTGAGATTTTATAACTCATAAATGGGACAATATTTAAGGAAGTTAGCAATGAATACTCTAAAAATCAGGAAATGGACAATTTTTTAAATGAAAATTAAAAGTCGGTTATTAATTCTTTCCAAAAACAAAAGGCTCTGGTGTTAAAATCCATTTTTTTTTACTATCACTTTGTTATACAGTACATCAGGACTGAACTGTAGTTTCCAGTAAGTCTGTACGCTGCATCTCTTTAATGCATTAGCAGAAGCTGCAGCACAACATCCTCCTCCTCTGTACTTTTGGCATGAGTCACAAATATCCGCTTGTGATGCTGGATTTCAGTCAGTGCTAGAGGTGGTGTTTTTCAGATAAATCATATTATCCACCAGAGACTGATATAAGATCATACAAGTGATTTTTATTTATGGCATTTTCAGCTATCTTGTCAGTATAATGTGTTGTCACACTGGGAAATACTGGATTTATTTTAACCTTGCTCTAAGAAGTAGACTTGCCATATACCCTGCCACTGAAACTGTGCAGTAATTTTTTGACACTTTGATTTATGTTTAGTTTTCTGATCACAGTGGCTGTGACAAAGCAAATACATTTTATGCTTTTCCTAGAAATACAACTATGAAGACCAGCACATCTTTTATATTAAAATTTGTATTCACTTGCTTACTTCGATAGTAAAACACCTACCTGGCAGAGGATGGCACTGTACTTAACCATAGTTTCACATCTGTTTAAAGCTTGGGTCTTTGAGCTGTCAGTGGTCTTTACAACAACCCTTCTGAGAACAGAATGTACTATTTAAAGTTTCTTCACATAGCATCAGTCTCTGATTAATATTGTATTTGACATTTGTAAAGAAAACATTTTAGACTAGAAACACTAGTAATCGTGTTCCGCTGGATCCACTTCCTATTTTAAGAAAGTGACAGTGAAACTATATTACCTTCAGCACAGCAGGCTTTTCGTTCTCTGAAGTGGAAGCAGGAACAGAGTAATGGACCCAGCATAGATAATTTTCTTGTCTTCCTCTTGCTTCCTGAGTGGCTTTCCATTCTTTCGACAGATTTCTAAGTCTCTCTTTGTAAAAGAAACTGGTCTGATGAGCTGTAATTTTATACAATATTCAAGTCCATAACTAGATGAGAAACAGTCAGATTGTCTATGAGGACTAAATTGAAATCTTAAATGTAAGACAATGGGCCACATAATGGATTGTTGTAAAGCAATATAGCTACAATGGAACCTATCAATTCACATCACATGAAGATTGGCCCAGTTTTCTGAAAACCTTATGACTAACTTTTCAGTCAGTCATAACTACTCAGTCTTACTACTGAAGAAAAAGCATCAGAGCCATGGAAGTGTTAATAAGTCTCTGCCAGCCCATAAACATCTTGACAGCTGCTACCTAGAATAACGATGCCCATGGAAGAGAGGTCATTTAAGGCTGTCTAGCAACAAGGGGTGGAGTACATTTCATTATTTGCTGATATTCTTTTTTTGGGGTGTTCCTTTTCTCTTGTGTTTTCAGACGGTGCCGTCTCTTTCCCAAATTAATAGTTGGCACGATGGCAAGTGAAGGCTGATTTACACTAACTTAATTGTGAAAGGATTAACCTTTCACACAGACATTTAGCCTTTGTTTAATTTAAAAAAAACCCAAAATTGACACCTGTCAAAATAAACATTTCAGAATAAACAATTTACTTCATGAATCACATGTATTATTTAGTAAAAATGAAGCCTTATATCAGGACATCTCCCCAGCTATCATTACTGACCACCGGCAGTCCAGTCTGCATGTTGTTATTCTGGACTTCAAGTAAGAGTTTCCTTGCCTATGACTGCTGCTGTTAAATCTTTCTCTTTTATGCTTCTCTACATCATTTTTTGGTGGAATGTACATGTCTGTATATTTTATAAATTAGCTATGAAGTTTATTACTGCAGAAGTACACGAGCATGGCAAATCTCAAACTAGTCAATTTGGTTAAGCCCTTTTTGTTAACTGTTCCCAGGAAGGTCCTGTACAAGGTCCAATACCCCTCATCTACAGCAGTGATATTACCTGATACCCTCATCACAGCCTACTCTTACAAAATTGGCATTCCTATCCATATTACTTGAAGTCATCTTTTCTTTCCCACCTTACTCCATTCTTTTTCTCCTTTCTTTGACACTTCCTCCTAATCTAAATTCATTGGGCTTTCCATCAGGTCCCCAACCTTAAATCCAAACTTTTCTTTCCTCCTTCTGAGTGCCATTAAATCTCTATTGATCTTGTAGTTAAAATTTAGGGATTAATTTTCTGATATGTATTTTTCTCTCTCTTGTTCCTTCTATGTCTCTAACTCCTGGTAGGCCTTCTTTCACTGCAGTTTCAGGGAAGGATGTCAGCAGATGTAGGAACTTCTGGCTGAACCAATGAGGGCTTAAATCTTACATGCTTTTGAGGAGCTTTCTTTGGATAAGATGCACCAGAAAGTATGCTCAGCATTTTTTGATTTGAGGGAAGCCTTGAACACATGAACTTCAAAGAGGGCAACAGTTTCAGCAGAGGCTGCCATCTCCAAAGACTTCATGGTGAAATGGGCGGCATATCAGCCCATCTAGGAAGTCAGTTTATGGCTCAAAATTTAGGAGCAAAGTCTGCGGCTGTCATAAATCTGCATTAATTAGCTGAAATCAACTTAATCTCACAGAATTACCAGATTTAAAGTCAGAAATCTTTTGTTCCAGGTTTCATAGGTAGGGGGTAAAGATATTTTTTAATACTTGAGAGAGAGAATTCAGTGTGCATGGAGTAAGAGAGCTGGGTTCATAAAATAACTTTTATGTAGCAGGTATAAAGTAGTAAAAACTTGATACGGAACCCATCATAATACGTTTATTTGTAATCCACCTTGCAGACTGAGATTTCATTACTAACGTCCTTGAATACATGCACGCAGTGCTGTGAAATAACATGACATTAGTTTAACTGGTGAATCAGTTTTGTTTTTCTCAACTCGCTGAATAGAATTGTGAAAAATGGCAACGTACTTCTAGGAACATCCTCAGAATGCTTGGAAGCCATTATCTACGTCAAGGTTTATACCAGTTTTCCACTTTTGCAATATATATAAAAACTGGGCAGCAAGTTGAATTTTTGAAGCCACCTGTTTCTTCTAACAAAAATACTTCTTCTTTTGTGGGTTTTTTCCTCCCCCTTTTGTTGACATGTTCCTTGCTTTATTTTTATCCATCCTGCTTAATTTTACTTTTTTCCCCCTTTTGGTAGGGTTAGCTCCTCAAGAAATTGTCCAATTGTTAATCCAGTTGTTCTTAGGGATGCAAAGATCTTTCTTCATTGGGTCTTTTCAGTTAGTAAATTATATAGGGTGGTTTGTTCACTATACACTACTTTAAAATCCTTAAGAGAGAAACAGCAGCGCAATACTATTAATAGTTAGTGGAATATTTCTTCAGTAAATCAACATTATTTTAAATGCACTATTTATCTTTCATTATGCTGACTTAAATATATTTCTACTTTAGTTTTTAGTGGTTGTCACAACTACATTTGTATTTTCCTTCCTCTTGGCAGAATTTTTTCTGTTAAATCTAACATGCATTCTGGTGACTGACAACGAACTTTGTGCATATACACCTTGTGCATTGTCCTGTTTAGCTATGTGTCTTATGAGTCAACGTGAACTGCTGATGGGGATGAATGATCATTAGTACTCCTAAGGTCAACTAGACCTTTGGTTTCCTCCATTCAAGCTCCTTTTGCTCATCTTCCTTTTCTATCTGCAGAGCTTGTATGTTGGAGTCTAGGTCAACTGCACCTGCATTCCACCTCTGTAGTCCAGTGAGGGCACCCATTCACAGGCTTCTGGCTCTGAGCCATTGAGTTGAGACCCTCTTCCTTATTAGTAGGGCATTTCTAGCATACTTGTTCCCGGCCTATCCCTAGAAAAAATACAATCTGCCTAAGCTGATCGGTGTCTCTCTCCTATTCTCAGAGACTGCTAACAGAATAATTGCTCTAATTTTAAGTTGCCACACAGGTCTTTCTAAACAAGCATTTTTTTTATTCTTTAGGTAAATGCATTATAGAGAAAACATATTAAAAATAATAAAAGCTTACATGAACATAAGCTTACCAGAGATCACCGCTCTACCATGGCCACTGCCAACAACTGTCCTCCTGTTTCTTACCAAAGGCTTCCCCTATGGTTTCAGGTTCATCACTCCCATTGCTTGAAGCAAAAGCCCAGTCTCCTCTAGCTTAGGTAGGCCAGAGTCCTATAGACCCTTCCCTATATGGGTCTGATGAAGTTGATGCACCCCTCAAAAGCTTATGCCTGAAGAAATCTGTTAGTTTCTAAGGTGCCACAGGACTTTTGTTGAGAGTACTTCATTTTTTTGATATTTCATGTTCAAAATCTGTCTCTGTAACTTTGAAAATTTAGGGGTTACCAAAACCTGTTGACGTGAGTGGAAGGACTTCTTTTAACATCACTGCAATCTGGCTCTGATCTGAAGAAGTTAAACTAAATTGTGGCATGAGGGAGGAATTATGAACTTGTGATACTCAAAACAGGAACAAAAAGGCTTCTCTTTAAACTCATACAAATCTGGAATAGCTCATAAAATGCTGCGCTAGCCAATATAAATCAACATCTCTTTTGAGTTTCCAATTAAAATGTATTTACTATTGAGACTTATGAGTGAATCTCAAATTTACCGGAATATCACAATCTCTGGTCCATGCATTAAGTTGAAAATCTCACAAAAGTTCAAGTTCTGCTCTGTTGAAGTTAATGGAAAAGCTCCTATTAAGTGATGCAATATTGAGGTTCAGATAGGTCTAAAAAGATATCTTTATGTTCCTACTGGAATGCACACTGTACAAAACAGCTTTTCTTTTCGTGTTTCCAATTACAACCTAAATCAGGAAATAGAGGTCTGTGTTAATAGTTTATATAGAAATAAAGAAACATACTTTTTTTTTTTTTTTTGAAACTTACAAAACCCTCTCTTCCAATTTAGGGTTAGTTTTCCCCACATCTAAACAGGACATGAATGATCCAGACTGATGGGAATCTCAGAAATCAAAAATTTAAAGTTACTATTTGGTCTTCATCATTCACTCTTGGACCAAATTTTTCCAGCTTATGTTGGCCTTGATTTAGCAAACCATGACTTGTACCATTCACTTCAATTAGATTACTTATATTCTTAAAGTTAAATATCTTTTGTTGGATCATGCCATACAACTTATTGCCACACTATTTGGGTATTGGTAATATATGATATCATCTGACATTCCATGTAATACTAGTTAAACAGCAAGCTAAAAACAGAGTAAACATTAGCTTTAAATTTCCTGACTTTTGTGTGTCATGTTATTAATACTGTTTTAAAGGCAATTCATTTTCTACCACATTACTTCCCAAAGAAACTGTATGAATTAGCTAGTATCTGAGTAGTAGAACTATTCTAACTCTGCACTGGGGGGGGGGAACATTTGATGGTTTGTTGTACAAATAAGAACAATGTATTTTCATTGTGCTATGGTGTAGTAGAAATGCTGCTTTGGTAAAAATGTATTGTTTAAGCAGTGGGATTCCTGACATCCCTCATATATGAATCTTTATGCTCTCACATAGCTTCATTCACCTGATTTTGGTTTTAGAATATAATATACTCATGCAATTAAACAGTACAGAATCACTATAATAGCTATTGAATTTCTTGATTTTAATGTTTGAAAAAGGAATTAAATGCAGGAGCTTTCATCAATTAAGGAAGGTTCTTGGTAATAACATCATGTGCTTGTACTTAAGTCTGCATTTTAAACACGAATTTCTTCTCATCAGGACAATGTGAATTGCTGACACTTCACATTTTAAAAAAATATTGTAATTTGCATCAGAATTTTCAGGGCACTGCTGCATAGCTTTACATTAGGTTTTAGGCACTGAAGCGGTAAGAGTGCAAATGGGAGAAGGATGAAAATCAGCAGCAGTCAGGAGGGGGGTAGGGGGTGAAAGAAAAGAAAACAGTGGGGAGATAAAGTAGATAAATTAAAGGATGCAGAGATTAGAGGAAAAGTCAAAAATGTGAGGAAGTATCAGAGATGTGACAAGTTGGGGTTCTGAGACTTAGGAGAAAGCCACAAGACTCTGCCTGTTAATATTTGGAATTCTATTCATTTGGCATAATAAAAGGTTATTTATATTACTGTGAGAGGACTTTTTAAAATAATTCAGCTCTACCAATGCATTGTATTAGTCAGTATAAAAATATACATTCAGCTTGTGCATCAATATTTATTTTTATCATAAGTTGTTCAATATATTGTATGGCTATAGTAATAAGTGTCTTCATGATGTATTCAGTAACCTAACCTTAAGTTTATGAGCCAGTTTGATAGCTTGACATATTTTATTGTACTCATTTTAGCTACAGTCTGAGAAAGAAAATACCATAATTAACAAATGTATTTTTGTATTCTTCATTGATTTTTTTTATCTTGAAATGGGTGAAGCAAATGCCGAAGTATTTGTGAAGTTGCAGTGAAACATATACGTAAGTCTTTGAAGGACTTGAGCCTTTAATTACAAACTTCCTAGATAGTGAAAGGAGAATGTAGGTCTGACGGCCTTATTCTGATCTGGCAGTGGTGCCAGCCTCAATATGCTGTTGTGTGGTTCTCCCAAAAGTCCCTCCATGATACTCCTCACATTTGGGATGTTTTTCCTGAGATGGCTTTTGAGGCTGCTGTGTTCTTGTTATTGAAATTCCATCTCTGCCATGAAATAACATTGTAGGGTAATTGGGATGAAGGGAGGGACACTGTGCCAATAAAATTTGATATTATCAGGATTTATCCTCTGTCACCTTGCCAAATTAATTATTTCCTTGTCCTTAACCCTCTAGTTCCTCAGGCAGAGATAGGGATTGTTATATCAGGAAACTAACAAACAGTATATGCTGCTTTATTTCCATCAAAATCCTGAATACTGTTAAAGAAAAATTTAAGACAACTGCAGCCGTGCACGGAACTCAAGTTATCCTAGTCTGGTTTGCGTTGGTTTATTTTTGATGAAGGGTGCTTGTCATCTTCATCTTTCAAAATGTCTTGACCCTACAGAGTCCTTTGCGAATTGCATGAGAAGCTGCTTGCAAAATCTCACATGCTGATTATGTGAATATAAGCAGCCCAGTGGCTGCCTTTCAGTTGTATCTGTTGGACTTTTATAGTACTAGGGTTCAGTCCTGCAGTACTTGGGCATATGTATAAACCCACAGAGGACTCCTCTAATGTCAGGGAGGTTGCTCATCAAAATCATTCTATTCATGTGCCCGAATGTGGCAGGTTTGGGCCCACAGCCATTTTCATAGACTACTTGCTGGATTTTTTTTTTAAATTTGAAGAGCCCATTACAGATATTCCATTAAAATGACATTAGTATTTTGCAGTGGTACACACGTCTCATGGATGCTTGCTTGCTCAATGTACCAGTTCAGATTTTGCATTTAACCAGGTTTCTGGATATTCCAGAAAAGGAAGATTTAATAGGTATCTTGAAGCATCTATTTCAAACTAAGTAATAAAACAAATCTTTCAATGGGAAACAGTGCTTCATTTGAATAAAATTATTGCTGATTCATATGTATGTCAGACCTTCCTTGATATTTTTCTTGTCAGGTATTTGGTTCATGTTTTTTCCCTTTTCCAGGAAAATTGCTATAGAAGTCAATGGGAGTTGTTGAGTGCTCAGAATGTCTGAAAATCAGACCAATTATTTGGCTACCTTAATATGGGCTAAGAAGCCTGACTTTAGGCACTCCTCAGTTCTGAAAATCTTTACCTATAATTATTCAAAATTCCTAAGGTCCACTTTTTTTTGTGGTTTCTGACGAATCATTAATCAGCCCTTGCTTTGTGGCAAAACAAACAGGGAGTTTGGTGACACTTTTTAAAGACTAACAAATTTATGTATTGCATGAGCTTTCATGGGAGAAAATCCCACTCCGTCAGATACTTCGAAGGTGGGGATTTACAGAATGGAAGGAACGTAAATGCAGGGAAGTGTAAGTCATAGGATCATGTCGCACTGTAACAGCAAATCAAAGCAGTTGTTAAGATTCAAATACTGAAGAACAGTATATAGAGTGTGACTTGTTCTTATGACTTACACTTTCCTGCATTTATTTTGTTTCCATTCTGTAAGTTCCACCATCTTCAAAGTGTTCGATGAAGTGGGATTATCTCCCACAATGGCTCATCTGATAAATAATTTTTTCATCTTTAAAAGCTTCATCTCCTGATACATAAGAATAACCCAAACGGTCATGGAATAGGTCTTTGAATTCTTACATAAGGACATTAGGGTTTGCGACCTTGCCTCCTAGGGAAGAGGCTGGGGTCTGAACCTCCCTCACTTGCATTGTTTTCCAACATCTCTTGCTTGCTGGAGCTCTTCATCTACCCATGATACCAGAGGTTTCTATTACAGCAGCAGTGCCTGGAAGATGGGTGGTTTCCAAGCAACTCTGGAAGAGGTGACAGCACCATTCATTACAATGATATGTACAATGACTTGTCTCTGACTTTTGTTGAGAAGGTGGATGAGAGTGCTAAATTCCAAACCCCACCCCCATTTTGAGTCTAAGGGTGTGCCTACACTAGAAAATTGATCCGTAGTAAGTCTTCGCATTATAATAAACATTGTATAGTAATTGTGCGATTGTGCGTCCACGGCCCTTCTTTTGGTGTTCAAGTGTGCCTGCACTAGGACCGTTTCCAAGGACAAAAGAGGATATGTGGGGGAGCTGAGAGGTCAGCATCTATATAAGAGCAGTGAAATTGACATGGCGAATGTTCTGGGGACTGAAGGCGCTGGAGTTCCCAGTTTTCTGCAGGCAGAGCAGGCAGCCTCCTGGGTTCCCAGTGGCTCTGCCAGGGATCCAGATCCCCAGCAGCAGCTCAGGGTCCCGCTGCATTCCTGGTCTGGGCGGTGGGGAAGGTAGCCACTGGTGTTCATGGAGGTTCAGTTGCAGCCACCGGGGTTCCCCAGTCCCCTGCAGCTCTGCTGCTGCAGGCTCCAGGTTCCCTGGTCCTGGAAGTGGGGCAGGCAGCTGCTGGGGTTTCCTGGTCCCTGGAGGCTCTGCAACTACAGTCATCGGGTTTCCCTGGTCTGTGGTGGCACTGTGGCTGTAGCCGCCAGGACTCCTGGGGCCCAGCAGCAGGGCAAGCAGCCAACAAGCCTTCACAGTCCCTGCCTACTCTGCAGCTTATGCCCGTGGAGATCCAAGATCCTGGGTGGCTGGCGCTGCGGAGCCACTGGGCTTCGTGGTCCCTGGTGGCATCAGCCACAGAGCCGCCAGGGACCCAAGATCCCTAGTGGCTGCAGCCACAGACCCAATCTGGATGCAGGAATTCAGGACCTGGAGCCGTGGACTATCTGGGGATGCTGGAACCCAGGAGGCTGCCTGCTCTGCCTCCAGGGACCCATGAACCCCAGCATCTTCAGTCCGCAGGGCAGCCCCCATGTCAATTTCACTACTCCAATAAAGGAGTGAAATTGACAATTATGACAGCTCTGTGGCCTTGATTGGTACTCTGGGACATTTCTGGGGGCTTATACGTGTGCATTAGATAGTCTGCTCTGTACACACATTTTTTAGTGTGCGACAACTGTTCTGGAATAGCTGTTACTCCTCTTGCTCATGAGGTTTTATTATTCTGGAGTAAGATGGCACTTAGTGCACAATAAAGGAGCTTCTGGTATAGACGGTGGACTTGTTAATGCGCAGTAAGACAGCTTTGTTTGTTATAATTCTTGAGTGTAGAGAAACCCTTAGGATGCGTGAGTTAAAGATGTTGCTTCTGAAATATATACGGAAAATACGTTACAGTGTGATTTCTTGGGAGTCTGGGATGTACATGGAGGATGAGTCAAGGTGTTTGCTGTCTTTTGGCTATCAGGTAGGTGAATGAGATATATTTGGATGTGAGAGCCATATGCGGTTGGTGGAAGATTGCTGGTAAGACTTGGTAGACCATGTTGGACATGTATATGATGTAAAGTAGGTGAACATAATAGGTTTTCTGGCCTGTTGCTTGAGATTTGTTTGAAATACAAGGACAAAATGAAGTCACATAAGCAGATAAAGAATATTTATCTATCTTTTCCTAAGAGTTCTTTTTACTCCTTTAAATAATTTGTTTTATTGTAACATTTCCACATGGTTTCAGAAGTTTGCATAACCTCTTGCTAGAGTTTGTTTGGACCAAGAATAGAATATACTGAACTAAGGAAGTGGCTCATTTTTAGCCTCTAGCAATGTCATTCAAAGGCACCGTAACAATGAAAATAAGTACCAAAATTCAATATAAAACTAGGTACATTGGAGTTTTGCTGTCATGATGCATGTATGATAGCACTAAATAGTTAATGACTGAGAGGCCTCCTATTAACAGTCAGCATTTCTTGAGACTTATGCACAGTGTTCACTAAGCTCTCCATGGTTATTCCCTCTACTGGGAATAAGAGAGAATTCTGGTAACAGTTGTCAAATGTTGACTTTTTAATTATTTCCTCTGCTGGAAAAATGATCTGATAGAAGTTTATGCTAAATCCATGTTGTCATGATGAATAGTTTAGGTAGCTGTAGATTTCAAATATTTAAATAGTCACTATACATTAAATGTAAGTGAATGTACAGTAGACTCTGGGGGATAGCTTGCTGTTCTTGTTTAGAAGGAAACTCTTTCATAATTAAGCCATTTGCACATGATTTTATAAACTATATTCACATAAGAATAAAATGAGCTTCCCTCTATGAGCCATTTTTTTACACTATATGTAGCTTATTACTGTATTTTTAATGCAATGCCATTGTGCTCCAACTTTTTTCTAGAAATTGTTTTCATTTTGCTGTAGCAATTTCCAGATTCCTTCATTTGTTTTGTTTGAAATGTGTATCTGGCAGTGACCACAGCAGAGCATAATTGTATAGGACTTGTTATTTAGCAACTAATTTAAATGACAATAGATATAAATTTGAATAGAATGAAGTGTCCTTTATTACTATTTTAAACTTTAATGGAAATGCTGCTTTGGACTGTGTGGTGGAATATTGAACAATTCTGTTTTGTTTTATATTCAGATGACTTCAGATGTTTCTTTAAATCCTTTATGCATCTCGTTCAATGCAATAAAATTCTTATATGATAAAATTTATCAAAGGAATAGTGAATCACTCAGATAAAAAAGGGATATTTATATCACTTCTTGATTATTTTTATCACATTTTTATGTTATGTTTTGTTTTATAATCTTTTAATAGCAAAACTAGACTTACTGTTAATTGTATAATAGTCAGCTCTTTATGTCAGTGGGAACTTTTGTAATGAAGTGCACAATATTTCTTCCCTCTCTAGCTTTCAGCCCCATCGCTTAACATCCTAACCAGGAAAAGTGTTGTAAAAATGTTAAGAATGTGTACGAAATGAAGCCATGTTGAGAGTTTAAAACTAGTACTGTTGGCTGGGATAAATACATATTATAGTTGGTCAATTTTCTTTTAACATTATCTTTAATAAAAATAGTTTTTTCCTAAATCCAAAACATTTGCCCCTCAAAAATGGGTTGGTAGTGGTTAGGAAGGAAAACTTAAAAAAAAACAAAGCAAAATGTAAAGAAGTTAATGTCCACCACTATGTACAATAAAAGGAACTCTGAATTTGTTTTTGAAATTTTTTTACTATTTTTCAGCCAACTGTAAGTAATAATGCAGAGTAAAAGCAGATTTTTTTTTACAATATTGTCTTAACCTCCTCTTCTCACTTCCTTTTCTTTCCTTTTTCTCATATTTGTTATTTCCTTAAAACGTTTCCCATCCCATAAAGTGATGTTTCCTTCTCAGATGGAACTGTTCAGGAAGAACTTCCAGAGGTGGTTTTATAGCTCCTGTTTTGCCAAGAGAATCATTCCTAGGTAATCTGTCCAAGTGCCTCCTAAATCATTGCAGATCATATCTGCCAATAGAGCAAGTGTATATATTCCACAGACATTCATTTGGCTCTAGGGCTGCTGCCCAAACCAGAAATATGATACAGAAAGAGACTCCTTAGAGTTAGCCACTCCGGGATGTTTCCTGTCTGAGCTCCATTAAGCGGGTAGCTAGATATACTTCTTACTGCTGTGGTCACCACTCTGACCCCCCTATGGTGTGGGAGAATCTGGCAGCTTTTCATGGCTACCAACAGTCCTAGAAAGGAGAACCCCAAAGTGAATGTCCCCTGTCCACCTCTGCTGCGTTCAGGATAAGCAGAATTCCTTTTAGCAGAGCCTTTGCATGCAAACTGTGTACTAAGCTCTCACAGCCTCAGCCCATATCACCCCTCCAGTCCACCTCTGATCCCCAGCCATGTCCTAAGCACACCTGTAGTTTCCCAACCTAATCTCTATTCTACCATTGCCTACCCTTCCCTTCCCACCCAATCAACCTCCCCCAGTCTCTACACTAATCCCCTCCCTCCACCACCTGCTCTAAAGTTATCAACTCTTTAGATTCTTGGCAGAAGCAATTAATACAATTTAAAGAAACAATATACAGCCCCACAGTGTTTTAATGTGTTTCTAAAACTTATTGGGAATTTTCTTGCTACATATTTTTCATTTAATCATGATGATTTGTTGAAAATGAAAGTTTTCAAAATAAAAATTTACAGTGCAAATATTTTAAGACCAAAATAAAACAAAATAATTTCAAAACTATAAAACCAAAACATTTATAGATCTAATCTTAACCCTTATTTATTTATTTACTTTTCTATTTCAGTTAATGCATTTTTTTATTTTGATTTTTTTATGCCAAATTTGGGACAGGAAACTATTTGTAAAGCTTGAAAATTCATCTGGTATGAGCAGTTTCTTGCCCAGGTCTAGACGTTTCTTCAGTGTTCGTTACAACTAATTCCTTCATTCTTATCTCTTTCCTTTTCTCCTGCAGTTTTTAATCTTGTCCTCCCTACCCCATGATTTTTGTGCTTTTTCTTCTCCCCGTGAATACCACACACTTTGTCTGTTTCTTAGGATGGAGTGGGGACTGAGAATGGGGCACCTCCATTATCTCCTACTGTCTTTCCTCCACTTTTTTTTTTCCACTACAGCTTTTGTCTCACTATGTAGATTCTCGTACTGCTACTGATCACTGTAATATCTGTCTAGCTCATATGAGTAAAACATTTTAGATGCCCTAGTTTCCCCTTTCTAAGTCTGGTATTTCCAGTCCTTGCCTTTTTCCATCCATATATTTTTTGGGCCAAAATATCTTCTCCTGAATTGCTTCTACTATGTTGTAGGGCCTCTCTCTTTATTTCTGATTATATCCAAGTGGCACTAGATTGAGGAAAGTATTTAGAGAAGGCTGCAGCAGCTGAAAACAGCTTTGTAAGGAGCCTAGGTGCTTTTTTTTTTTTTCTTTTCATTCTGTGTACTTGTAGAAGGGTGGCATACATATATGGCTTCTTCCACTAACAAGACCAGACAGTGCCTCTGAGCTGCTGGGTCTCTTTGATCAGTGCTCTCAGAACTAAAGGCAGAGTTGGTAGGGTGCTGAGCAGCATGTTCCTTGGCGTCTCCTGATGTTCAACAGGGGACTCAAAAAATGTTCTATGTGCAAGCATCTGGGAGCTACCAGAAGTGAGTGGAAAATCAGCTACCTTGATTTTGTATATTAACTGAGAGTGGTCCCTCCTAACCTTGAATGTGTGGCCACTGGCTGACCAGAAAATAGTAGAAAGAATTAATTCTTTCTGCTATTTTTCTTTTGACCACGTTTTTTGTAGTATTGTCAAAGCAAGTCCATTCTGAGTCCCCTCACTTTGAAACTTTGTCATTTGTGTCCTAACTGCTTTAAAAGACAATGCGTATAATACTCTGTCTGCCAAGATCACAAATGGTTGCCTATATTCCTCATGGTGATTTCCCACTCCCCACCACCCCCTGCATCTCACTCAGGGCAGGTCCATGATTTGCCACTGTCAGTTCAGTCTTTCCAATTCAATTGAATGGTCAGTGAACACTCACTCAATTGATCCAAAAGTCAATGCTGTAAGTCCACCCCCTTAAAAAGAGTGGTATTGAGTTAATGGGAGGGCATTACCAGTCAACTCAGCACAGTGGAGACACCATGGTAAGTAGGCATTAGGAAGTCAAAGGGAGATACACAAGCTACATAAAATAACTTGCACATCTCCCTTTGACTGCTGCTGAATTTTGTGGGCAGTGTAGACCTAGCCTCAGACTCCATTTGCTGACAAAATGTAAAATCCAAACTGTTCTACTATAATCTCCATACTTCACATCGGACAAGAAATATACCTATTTGTTCCATTGCCAGCTAATTCTTCCATAGCTCTCTTGTTTGTGAGTCATGGAGTCATACCCGATTCATGAAATAAAAAGGCATTCATTTTCCATTTGTGGGGAGATATGCTACCACCTGTCAAAAAGATTTACATGCACAAACTCTCCTTTGACTCAGCTGGAGAATGGACCTTATGGTATGTGGTTTAGATGCTACATAACTGCTTTGGCAGAGCTCCCTTATTTTTTATAATTTCACATGTTGATCCTTTAAATGTTTTTTCTATGTTCATTTATTTAGATTATTACAGTTGAATAAAATTATGGGTTTTGAGCATTTTTTTTTTCAATATTTAAATGTTCACAGTTGTGGGAAATTAATGGGGGTCAGACATTAATTATTAAATGACACTAGAAATGGAAAATCAAAGTTAATCTTTATAACTGCTAAAATGCAAAGTGTCAATATTGCATATCAAAATATACAAGCTAAATATCCTTAAATCATACTCTAAGCACTATTTTTCTTTCTTTGCCTACCTGTAAATTTTGATTATTTTCAATGAAAATGTTTTTATGTACATGCAGTGAAATTGACATTACCTATAAAAAATGCCTTATCCTTCCAAGCATATATATAAACAAATGAAATTGCTTGTATTTGAATAACCAGTAAATAGTATCTTCGAATAGAATAAAAAATATGAAACCTATAAATTAACTTAGCTTTTCATCTTCCTTCTATAGAAGTTAAGTATAATTTAGTATGAGGGTTTTTCTGATGAGACCTTATAAACAGTACTCATCTCGCTTCTTTGTGGACACCTGAATGCCATTTACAAGCATCTCCAGTGTTGATCTAACTCTGCTTTCACTGAAGCCAGCGTCCATTGAGTTCGACAGGAACAGAATTAGCCTGATATTGATTGAATGCTTTTGTAAAGCCCAATGTTAAGGTTTACAGGCAATTTCTATGAGAATAGGATTTTTTTTTTCCTAACTGTTACAAATAGTGTCATCGCTTCCTTTGGAATGTTTGCTCTGTCCCAGATATTTGCCTGCCCATTGCCCTTTCATGCCACTAGTGACTGTATAACTGCCATAAATTGTGTATTTTAAGGCCTTTATTCAGAAAATCAATTAAGAATATAAATTAAATGAGACTTTCATGTTCTTCTAAAATAGGAAAGCTTTCCTAGATTAAAGTTCTAATTTATAAAAAATTAAGATCTTTTGGATCGGAATGTGCTATATAAATATATATACCACGTGTTGGGCCACAGTCTCCCCTCGGTTCCACCTATGTAACCTCATACCACAGGCATAAGAGAGGGATCAAATTTGATTTACTCTGTGTATAGATACAGTACATTAAATTGTGACACTTATATAAATTAATGACCTAAAGTGTTTAATCTTATTAAATAACTATTTAAGGAACCTATTCCCTAGTGTAAGAAGATTAGACTCTTCCAGACTTGGTATTGCAACATGGTATTAGTTTACCTAATTTAAAAGAAAAAAAAATCAATGAAACTTATCTCCGAAACGTAGTTGAGCAGAATTCATTGTTGACTAATCTGACTAGTCATTGTAAAACTGTAATATGTATGTCTTTGTTATTTTCCTTGTTTTGTTAGACAGAATTCAGTGAATAAATCTCAGCGTGCTACAACTAATTACTGGCTTTTCTAGGTTCCTGCTGTGCAGATATGCTCCCTTTTTTTTTTTTTTTCATATCTTGCTGAAAATGAACGTGCATAAATTCTTTAGAATGAGAGATTAGTCAAGGGAAAATGGCATTCAGGTGGACAAAACAGCCCAGCAAGTCCATCTAACCTGCCTGTTCTGCCAAAGAATTGGAGGCTGATAGAAGAATATTTCCTGTACCTTGGCATCTGGGTTCTGTAATTACCATTTACAATGTGGGAGGAGAAGGAGAGAGGGAAGTGTTTAGATACCATTCTCTGCAGTATTCCTTCTCCCAAATACATTCAGATTTTTTCCATGTAAAACAGAAATACTTGTAAAAGAGCAGAATAAAATAATTAAAAAGTCTCTTTTTGAAGTGGAAAAATGACATCAATCCATGTCAGTATGAGTTTGCATTTCCTGGGACTTATTTCTAATAATATTTGCATTTCTATCGTTAAGATTTCCATTTCCAATACTAATGGGCTTGTATAGCATAGTCCTTGAATCTATAGTAAATGAACCCATTTTACTTTTTTAAATTTATGGACTCTGCAGTTGGTGTACTTATTCCACAGAAGATTGAATAGTTTGAAATACAGATCTCCAAATGCACACACCCTATCTCCATACACATATACAGCCATTTCCTCAAGCCCTCGTGAGTTTTGGGAAGGCTGATTGTCATAGAGACTCTAAAAATAGAAAATAAACATGCGTGGTCACAGTTTGATAATGTGAGAGTGCCTGCAGAGTTTGAAAAGTTTCCTGATTGTCATGCAATTTTTACCCATGAAAATAAGGTTTTGAGGCAAAGAAGACAGGGCACTTCAAATACTGTTTCAGCTCCTAGCAGCTTAATTGTGTGCCCTTTCATTTCTGGGCAGTTTTCAAGGTTGTTCAGTAGAAAATAAGATTAGAAGACTTGCAAATGGCTGAACCTTGTCCTCTTGGCAGCATAGAGAAAATTGCTATCTGCAGATATCAGACATAAACACATTTTTCACAGACAACTCCTCCTGGGATGTCCTAACGAATTGAAACATTAGTTCTTCATGATGTTTTATTTGTTCTGCTCTAACGTTCTATTCTATTTAAAGAAACAAGTCTATGGAGAAAATATTTTCTAAATCTGAATAATTTAAGTTTATGTTCTGTGTTCTTATGTGGCGGCCTCACATTAATGTCTTCCCTGAGTGTGCTGCACCATCTACCTGCACTATGACTTTCTTGTATTGCAAGAGTCTGATCAAAATTTTAGCTCTTTTGAAGCTCTTTTCAGTGCTGTGCATATTTATGGTGAGAGATGGAATAACTGCAAAGAAATTTAAAGATTTGTTTTTCAGGACCGATTATTAGTGTTATTGTTTGTATTACAGTAGTGTATAGAGGTTTCACTCAAGAACTGGACCTCATTTTGATATATATAAACTTTACATCATAAAAGATATTCCCATTCTCAAGCAGCTTAAAATTTAAACAGTTAGAAAATACCAGTTTTATCTGACAGTAGTTAAACTGAAGTACTGAAAGAGTAAGGTTGTGTTTATTCTAAATCCAGAAAAGTTCACCTTTTCACCTGAAATATCCAATGACTACATATTTATCTTTTTCCTGCCCTTTCTCTGATCTGAATATGGCCTCAACAATTTCTCTGGGCATCTATAAGGTTCCTATTGCCATAGAATCTAGGTGCTCTGCCAATAAATTCCACCCGCTTTCTTCACATCACTTCAGTATATCCCCTCAACACTTTCCTTTCCACACTGCCCTCTTTAACGGATTTCAGTCAGTCAGTAATCACCCCCATCTTCCTAACTCGCCTGCGTTGCACATCTCTTGGATGGCTCCCAGTTTGGGTCCCTGACTTCTGAAACTTCTCATGAGATACAGTATAGTAGTATCAGTGCTATGTCTGCTGGGGCCATCTGCTACTGTGGTAAGAAATCAATCAATCAATCAAATCATAGGGCTGGAAGGGACCTCATGAAATCATCAAGTCCAACCCCCTGGGAATTGAACCCATATTAATTGAACTGCATATTAAGCAGAGGTACTAGCCCCTACACTATTTGCAGTCATGTGCAACATCCTGAAAGGAGCATCTGAGAGGGGTGCTCTAGAATTTGTGAGACTAGAATCAGGAGTGTCTGAGCTCAGGAAAAATACATTCAATGACTCTCTTCAAAAGTAGAAACCCTGAAGATGGCAGGATAAGGGGAACTTAGGAATCTAGATGGGAATTTCTTCTGCAGGCATGACTAAGCGGTTTGTGACCAAGCCACAGGTTTTACTGGCCTAACAAAGACGACCAATAATGAACTGCAATCTATTGGGGACTTTTAGAGTGAGTGAACTGGTGCTTAAATCAAAGCCTTAAGAAGGAAGATTATTATTATTTTTATTATGTTTTTAAAAGCTAAAGAGAAAGATAGAGCCCAGAATCTGACCGTTTTTGAACATTTTAACACACAGAGCTGAGACAAAGGCTGAGTTTTGGATTCCCTATCCTCTCTTTCTCCTATACTCTGTCTACACTGGCAAATTAGTTTGAATTAAGGAGCCTTAATTCGAACTAATTTGAACTCTGTCTACACTAGGCTTTTTCTAGTTTGTACTAAAAATTTTTCAGTTTGAACTAAGCAAAGCTTAGTTCAAACTAGCTAGTTCAGCTGGTTAGTCCAAACTAAGTGCTTAGTTTGAACTTATTTGCATATTTAGTTCAAACTAGCATAATGCAGACATGCTTGTTCGAACTAAATAAGTTCAAACTAGCAGTTAGTTTTAACTAAGCACTTTTTTTAGTTCGAACTAACCATGCTTTTTTAGTTTGAACTAAAAAGTTAGTTTGAACTAAAAAAAAGTGTGGTTAGTTCAAACTAAAAGTTAGTTCAGACTAAGCACTTTTTTAGTTCAAACTAACTTTTGAACTGACTAGTTCGGCCTAGTCAAGTCTGAACTAAGATTTTAGGTATAGGCATAACCTTAAGTATCTAATAGGATCAAACATCAATGCCTGAACTTCTGCTAAAATACTTAACTTGTCTCATTTGGCCATTTTCATGTTCCTTACATAGTCTGCGAAAAAAGGTGCACATAGCGTGATCACATAGCAAGTATGAAAAATTTGAACAGGGAGCTTTCGTATGTTTGGGAGGGGGTGGATTGGTGGGTGACTAATAGTTGCCTGTGTAAGACAAGGCCCCAAACACTAGAACTGCCCCTATAAGATTGGGACATGGGCCAACCTAGGTGAACAAATGAATTGAAGGACCTTGATGCAGAATTTTTTAATGGGTGGCAATGGGTTCAAGTCCCCCCCCCCATTTTCAACTTTTCAGGAGTGTCTAAGGTGCTTTTTCCTGGTGGGAAGTATATTCCTGTTCACATGTGACAGCTATACATTCCAAAAGCCTGGCAGAGAGTGCTTTGTAGGGATGTAGTCCTGAAATATTAAATGTTTAGAGGCTAGAACTGAATGCCTTCATTGTGCTGGAACCTGAAGAAAGCATTGTCCTGGAAGATGCAACAAAGTAACCCTTGCATAAAACAGACAAAGTCCTGCACAGAGCTCTAGAATCAAAACACAAGCCCTTAAATGGACCCACGGCCAAAGAATCCTGCAGACAGAAATACTGTGAAGTGCAATGAAGTAATTACAAATGGGGTCTAGCAATGTCACTTTAAAAGACAAAAAAATCATTTCTACTTGAAAAAGAATATATTTAGTATGGTAAAGTAAAATAAAATAAAAATGTAGGTAGCCTCTAACTCTTTTTCAGATAATTCTCATATAATTTATTAGTTGTTGAGATTAGTTCTTTACATTGTTACAGTATCAAGTTCTCTTATAATGATTTTAACAGAGGCATGGAGAACTTACATAATTCTTTTCAATGTTATTTTAATATGATCAGTGAAGTAGTAGTAAACAAGACATCATGCTATAAAATGATTGAATTTTATATTTTCATAGCTGGGATGTATCACAATAATATATAAATACTGCAGCCTTGACACCTGTGACTAAGAATATAACAGCAGAACACTGCAGTGGAATACAAGATACATCAGTGCTTAATTTTTAAGAGGTCTGACAGAAAAATGTGGGAATTATCTACATTATTCCTATGAATATTGTGTCAGAGGATGGAAGAGCCCTAAGAGCTAGAAGCTCTTCTGATCTCTCCAGGAACCCAGTAGTGGCTTCAATTCAATTACCTGGTACTCACAGGCACTCATGAGCAAAGGATATTTGGAATGAGTAAGTAATAGTCTGTGATCTAAGGAGAGAGACTGATTGGGGGGAATCACTGTGGATCTGTCTACACCAGTGTTTCCCAACCAGTGTGCCATCAGGCTGAGCAAGTGTGCCACAGAATTTTTAAAAAAAAAACTTCTGAGAGTTCTGGATGGACTCATGAATATTCATGAGTTCATTTGGGGACTCGGTTGTGCTGTGCCTCAAAATAATTTGAGGTATCAAGGTTTGCCATGGCAGATAAAAAGTTGGGAACCACTGGTCTACACTATACTCTGAGAGCGATCCATGTCAAACAAATTCCACCTATCTGTGCTAGCAGATCTAAAAATAACACCATACCTGTGGCAATACAGGCTAACAACGTGAATACATCGCAAGGATCCCTGGCAAACTTATAACATCGTGTGCTTAAGACGTGCTGCTGTGCACCATTGCTACTTCTAGCTGTGACAGAGAATGACATTAGTGTGGGTATTTATACCTGTGCTTCAGTCACACCTTACATTATAGTGTATGTGTATCCTGAGAAAAGAAGGCTGTATAAGTGGTCTGCTTTGACCACCTTATTATTATGAGGCTGTTTAGAGCTGGCAAAGAAAGGCCAAAATTTAGAGAAGAAAATGTGTTTAGATCCTTGTTGTTTCAATTCCCCCCCCCCCCCGCTCCCTACTTGTGATGTTCCTATGGATAACCAAATCACACTTGTTTTGGAAAAGCTATCCTAAGTCACTGCATTAGTCATCTGGTCATAGTTCCCAGAGAGAGATAAACTTGTTTATATCATGGCTCAAACCCTGTTGTTCCTGCTGGCATAATATAAGTGGTAAAACAGAGATTACTGTAACCTGGTAGGATGTAGGGTTTCGACCTCAGAGAACACAGGCATGGTGGTTTGGAATGGGTGCCCAAGGAAGAGCAAGAGAATAGGCTCATGCTACAAGTGTAAAAGTTTCTATATTCATGCATGGTGCAGGTTCATGGTAAATGTGAGAGAGACTAGCTGCCCCAAATCTCTTTAAATCATACCTGTCTAGCCCCAAACTTGAGGTATAGCAAAGAAACTAATTGACATTGATGTCATTTATAGATGATCTCCATGCTAAAGTTATTTATGTCTCTGGATGCTGATCAGAAGGAGTTGTGCACCATACCTGAAATGAACAGGGCTGTTCCATTTGTTAAGCAGAAAGCCTTTAATATCTGATGACTGCATCTCTCCTATCAGTAGAGGCATTTGATCTGAAACCCTACTGTGTTTCCAGGAAAGACTCTCTCAATTTTGGATTTACTTTTGCAACTTGGTCTGAAATAGTCCAATTCTGATCTTCAGGGCACATTTCCAAGAATTACCTAGATATTTGGGGGTGAAAAGTTATAATAGAAATAGGTGGTTTATAAGTAAATCAAGATTTTGTTTGGAATTGATTTCATATTTGGTTGGGATGTTGGTTGTTGATCCTGTGTTGCGCGGAGTTTACTTTTAATTTGTTTTTAAATGCCTAAAACCTGTTAAACTTTTTTTTCCCCTTTAGGTTCTCAGCCTAAACAAATTATTTAAAAAGAGAGTGTTCTTGCCACTGACTTCGATGGGCATGAAGTCAGACCCCAGAACTAACACAATAGTGATTTTTATTTTAAATGAAAATAGCTATCTGATTATTGTAATAGAATTTTGATGTTTGTGATTACTTGTAATAAGAACTGATGCTTGTGATTTTATTCACCATCTTCATTGGGGGTAAAATTCATCCACCTTGGAAGGGCCTGCACATCAGGCTTTTGTTTTGTCTGTCTTTCTGTTTTTTATAAAACATCAACTCTGTCTGAATACTGACACTTCGTCTGGCATCTATGGAAATATGATGCATACCCAGACTTGTTTCTGTTACCCTGTCCAAATGCAAGTAGGAAATATTACAGTTTTTTTATCTCTTTATCTTTCTATTCTTGTTCCTTCTCCTCTTCAGAGTGCAGGCAGCATAGCATACCAGATTTTATTCTTGTAAATGGGAGTATCTTGCAGGGAGGCTGTGTCAGAAGGGGATCTTGAATTTTGTCCTGAATGTGGTCTGATTAATTTGATCTTCAGCTCTGACAACTGTTGGATGGCTGTTGAAAAGGTCTCTCTCCTCTTTCGCACTAGGTATGACCCTGTTCACTGAGGATCATAGTTGTAAAGGGAGAGGCATTCTTTCCAAGAGCTCAGTCCCCATACTCCCCGTGTCTGGAAAATTAAGACAAGAACTCTGAACATAATCTGTTGTTCAGTGGGTATCTAGTCCTCTGATTTGTGCACTGTAATGGAGTGCACAGGTCACATCAATCTGTTTGCCAGAAAGTTGGTGGCATGAACTCAACTTCCTTTCACATTTGCAGTATCATTCTCAAACACAGTGGTTTACAGGAGAAGCTGGAAATCCTAAATGCAGAGATCTATGTGGGTTCTTGCATATCACAGGATGGGGTATGGTTTTGTGGCCACCCAGACTGTTGGAGAGAGTGATTTTTCTTGCTAGAGTTGCTATGTGGGTGTGTTGAAAGAGTGGCTATCCAGTGTGAATTCTCCACCCCCTGTGCATGGTGGAAGTTGGCTTTGTACTATAGGCACTGGAGCAAGGGCTGTTGTGGGGGGAGCTCCTGAACTGCCTGGCTTTAAGTAGTTTCATTGTATCCAGATATTGCAGTTTGATTCAATGATTCTCAGCACTCCCTGCTATAAAAATTGTTCCGCCACTCCTGCTCTGCCCTGATCCTAAAAACCATAGGCTTAGATGGATGGGCTCTGGAACTACAGTTCTACAAACCCAGTAGCCAAATCCCTTCTTTGTACTGGCAGCAGATGTTATTTCACTGATAAGCTCCAATGGCAGCCATGAAGAACTGTACTGTAGCTGTAGCATGTGTGGTCTGTTCCAATGGCATGTGTGGCACAAAGGTGGGGGGGGGGGATTAGGCAGGGACTAGTTCTTTCTCATAAGTTCTGTGTCCCTGGCTGAAATCTTGACCACAAATTTCAAAATGTCAACTTGAGCTTTTTGGATGGCAGTGAGAGAAACTGGAAGGGACTCTTGCCAAAATGACCACTAAATTATTTTTGCAAGGACCAACATACTGAGAAGACCAGCCCTCAGTTCTGCTTTTAGTGACAGTAGCATTTAATAACCTTTCTTTTCTTTATTTGAAACAATATTATATGCTGGCCCAGACAGTGTAAAATGCAACAAAGTCTGGGTCAGGTTCACTTCCAGTTGTAAGCGGGGGATATACCTGCTATTGTGGGGAACTTTTCTGGTTTATGCACCACCCCAGTGAAGGTGGGTGGCAACAGGTACTGAGCCTGTGCTCCGACTTCCTTTACCCAGAGATTTGCCTGACCTCAAAGGCTCCCTTCCTACTCTCCTGTGTGGTGGGGTCCCTGTAACCCCAAGAAGACTGGGCCCAGACTTCCTGGGGGCTTGACCCCCAATCTTGTTGCAGTCATTCAGGGTAGGGCATCCCCACTCCAGGACGCTGACTGCACTCAGCACTTCCCTGGCCCACCAATCACCGTATGCAATTCAAAGTATAACAATTTATTAAACAGCAATCAAGAATCAAATAAATATAAAGAAAAGAGGAGAAAGGTTAAAGGTAAAACACCCAACAAGTCCCCTGGCACAGGGGTATCACACACAGCTTCTCTGGGGTTTAAAGGACATTCTCAGTCTTTTTTACACATTGCAGGCCCTCTGTCCAGGCCTGGCAACACTGCTGTAATCCAGAGAGTCAGAGATAGGGTTACCAGATGTCAGGCAAAAGGAGGATGTCCTCCTTTTTACCTTCACGTCCTCCATCTGGCAGGCATTTTAAAATACATTATTTTGTCTGGCTTTTTACTTATAGGGGTTAAAGTATGCTTGAATGCCACAGAATACCTTATTTTTAGGGGAAAGCATTCCAGGATCCCCTAAAAACAGAAGAATATTACATTAATACTACCTTTTCTCCATGCGTCCTCCAATGTCATCCTGTTCATACTTCCCTGTCCTCCTTTCCAGGCTTTGGTATCTGGAAGTCCTAGACAGTCTCTGGCAGTGACCACATGTCCCCAGACCCTAGGATCCAAGCATCAGACCCCCGTTCACGGTTCCCCAGTTGCTCACTGCACCCCGCTCTGCTGTAGTGTGGCTCTCTGAGACACTCTTTGGACCCCTCTGGTTCTGCTGCTGTGCATCTGTGCAGATCAGATCGGTTCCTTGGCTCCTTCTCTGGCCTCCTGCACCCAGCCCCAGACAACTCCAGCTCCAGCTCTGCTCTGTTCAGCTGGGCTTGGCTCAAAGCTTGTCCAGCCGTTGTGGGTATGCTCTGCACAAATCAGCTCAGCCCAGCTCCCTTGCCTGGGTTCTCTGGTTCCCAGCTGCTGGCTGCTTAGTGCTTCCTCCTTAGCTTGGCCCCACACACTCTGTAGCTTCTCCAGGCACGTCCCGCCAGCAGTTTCAGCTCAGGGGTGGGGGAGCACTCCTCTGGCTCCCTCATTGTCCTGTCCAGCCAGTCAATCAGACCATCTTGGAACACTGGCCTCTCCCACTGGCCCTGGGGCTCTCTGTTTCAGGGTCCTGCTTCGAGGCTGCAGTGGCCAATCAGAAAGGCCTATTCAGTTTCAGTAAGAGGCTATCAGTCCCCTTCCACTATTAAGTATGTTTAGCATTTAGTCTGCGTTAATGAGCTTTATATGATATAGATGAACACATTTGTGGTAAGTTTTTTTTTCTTTCATTTACAACTGCCATTTATGAACAGAGGAAGTTTCCCAAAAGCTGGCAAAGAAATTTTTATACTAAATTATGCAACATTTTTATTTTAAAGCATTTCAATAAATAGAATTAACAGCAACAGTTTATTGAAATGAACTCATTCCTCTTGCCTTTCATATATTTAATTCATTGCAGCAATTTTGAATAAAAAGAAGTGCTGGATGGTCCCCAAGAGACCTGCAATTCTAGTTCAGGTAAACATCCCGTTCTTCTAATGCTTATTTTCTGGAAATACCAAACAAGATCTTGCAAAAGGAGGCAGGCATTATATTTCAAATGCTTCCTAGTTTTGGTCAAAAAAAAAATATTTCCTGTTGCCTATCACAGCTGAAACAAGTTTAGAGATACAAGAAAAAAGAGAAAAGAAGAAGAAAGAAGAACCTATCAAACCTCTGAACTATCTGCAGGCAGATCCTCAGCTGATGTAAATTGCCGTAGCTCCAGTTAAGTGACTAGAGCTGCTCCAGTTTACTTCAGCTAAGAGTTTGGCCCTTATACTGTGCTCATCAGGAATCTTAGAAATCAGCTGGCCACAGAAAAGCATGAAATTTGCATTTTTTGTGGAGAATCTTTTTAGTTTTTACATGAAGTAACTTTTCTTGAAACTACAGTTCTCACTTATTCTGTTTGCAGAACCCCCTCTTTGGTGGGATTCAGGCAGTTGGCAATTCAGTGAATATGGAGAGCTGGACAATGAAGGCTCACACAAACAGATTCTATTGTATATCACTGTGTTCAACTGATACCTATGTTGTGACTAGGGAAACTAAAGTCCAGTGTTTCATTTTAATAATTTAAAAAAAAACAAACCTCAGATACTTAGGGGGAGGTTGTCAGAGAATATTGGGGTTATTTTATCATGGAAACTAGGATCCCTGCTCATCATACTGATATGTGAATACTTGAACAGGTTCTGGTTTGGTTCAAAGAATAGAAATGGACTCAATCCACAAATTTTGGATCCCAGTTCAAACTTCCCCAAAATCATGAATGTTCAAAATAAATTTATTTTTGGGGGTTCCTGGGAGTTTTTCATTTGTGCTGAACAGTTCACAGACACCTAAAAATCTTGTACTCTTGCATGATGCAAACACCACCTATATAATATATAGAGTTATAAAGAAATTCTGTCTTCTACCACTTTAATTCTCTAGCAAAATTCTCATTTAATTAAATGGTTAAGAGTCAGGCCGTGATGGTATGGTTACCAATTTGGCTGGACATTTCTAGAGGGTTCATCACATGACATATTCTTTAATAAAAGATTAATCTTCAATCCCTAGAGACTCCAGGACAGTTCTGGAAGGGTAGCAATCCTGGCTCGTATGTACACATACCCATGGCTTCTTCAAACTCAGATATGCATTATTTCATTTTCATTGAGCAAATACATACAATGCTAACTCTGTTTACAACTAAACTCCTTATGAAATTATACTTCTATTGAGCATTTCTTATTGTGACTTCCTGGAGGGAAAAAAAACCTGAAAGCCCTCTGCAATATACACAGAGAACTGCAGAATTAGATGAGGATGCTATGAATAGTGAATGATTTATTTTGTGCTTCAATATGCAGGTAGGTATGGAACTCAAAAATAGCAAAATGTTCTCCTGAGACTATGAAATGTTGTCATCGCAGATCACGTCAAGTAACTTGCTGACTTTATGCACCAATGATAAAGTTTCCACAAAGGATGTGTGGGAGTGGAAAGATAATTTAGACCTTTTGTTTGTTTGCCCAAAAATACACTTTATATATTCAGGTATGACAGGTGTTCAGATACTGTGGTGATGGGGTCTGTCTGTCATGATGAACCTAGTTAAACAAATTTATGAGGAGGAAACTGTTGCTCAGTGGAACGTTTTCCTACAGGAGAAGTATAATAAATACTCTAAAGTCTTATCTAGATGATATTGCAGTACACTTTCTTTCATGTGTATATTGCCTTGATGACAATGATTTAATGAGCACCATCTGTACAACATAATTTTTAATCAGGATCTAAGTACTGAAATATTCAGGCCTTTGCATTGTTTAATTATTTAAGTGGAATTTTATAATAATTGGCAAGGTAGATTAATGTAAAATTGTGTAGCACGATAATGTAGGATGAGAGTGGGCACTAATCAATTCTAAATCAGAATGAAGACTTTACAAAATGGACTATGAAGAACAGTGCAACCACATTAAAACCAAATGAATGAGGTTTTAATCTGCTAATAAGATACCTGTTAAAAATGTGAAGCAGAAGACACAATATTAGAGATATGCAATAGCCTTTTGGAAAGAGGAAATGTTTCTGAAGATTGATAGGCAGTTATAGTGCCTATGTAGGAAAATAGTGGCAATGGAGACTCTAGAATTAGAGATCAGTAAGTCACACCTCCTTTCTGGGAAAACAGGAGAGCTGAAAAAGTTAAACCGGTAGAATCAAACTAGCATGACTTACATAGCTTGCTAGAATTCTTTAAAGAAAGTTAAAGTAGATCAACCGAGTCCAGTGGATGTAATTTATTGTGATTTCCAAAAAGAGTTTGATAAGGTATCAACCAAGAAACAATTTAAGAAAAATAACTATGGAATTAAAGGGAAAGCCTTGGATTTGATTTAAAAACTAGTTAAATGTAATTACTTGTATAGTGCTTTTCCATTTCAAAATGTTAAGATTAATACATATGTGTGACAGCAGCCATATAAGGCAGATAATCAGTTTTATTAACCCCGCTTTATAAAAGTGGGAATTTCATTGAAGCTACAAGAAGTCATGCTGAGCATGTCTTAGATTAGAGCTCATGTTCCTTGCTGACAAACCTGTGCTTTTACCACCAGATGGATTTAAAAACCAAAAGGTGACTGAGTATCCATAAATAACATTTAGAGATCTCCAAACTAAAACAAGCAAGGTGGTAATCAAATCACATACTTTGGAATGTAAGCAGATTGTTTGCAATGTGGTAAGGAAGAAATTTCCGCTGTGTCCTATGTATAGGACTGTGTGCCATTAACTAAACATATTTTGGATGATTTGTTACGATACATAAATGTTACAAATAGGAGCAAATTTAATGTAATTAATGACACAATTCACCTGAGGAAAACCTGTATTTACAAAAACTTGCCTCTTTATAACAAACAGAGAATCCTTGCTGTTTTATCTGAAAACCAGGATGGCTTTAGGCCACAGAAGTATACAGAAATATAAAATAGAACATAAAAACTATAGTCAATCGCACTCGGGTTGTGTCCCATCCAAAGAAAAACTTTTACAATTCTTCAGCTGCAAGAGATACCATTCAACTAATATATTCTATAATTAAGGTTAAGAGTTTGTCTCCGTGGCCAAGACATGGCATTGAAGCTGAAGGCGCAAATGTTACGATGGTCTCTGAAAGTCACAGAATCTGTGAATTCTGTGGTCTCCATAACAAAATCTTTTTTATATAATATAGTCCAGAAAAGAGAAACTTCTGTAGCTGAAATCAACAAATCTTAACACCATCTGGGAACTGAATAAGAAATACACCATTTTCACTTACAAGTTTGCAAACTTTTGTTTGCAAAACAAGTCTGTTTATATTATGTTATTATTTATTATTATTATTATTATTTGACTTCTTTTAAGCTTTGTAATAATGTCAAAAATGTATTATTTAGCTTCTTCTCAACCAGCCTTCTTTTCTTTGAATTAACCAGTACCTTAAATTTTAGGACAGTTATAATCAATCTATTTATAGTTTTAAAAAAGAGGGGAAACTATGATTTAATTGTCTGTTCTTGCCATACAACTTCTTGGAATGATTATGTATTAAATATTCTATTATCTGGGGAAGGATGAAAAAGAAAATATGGGGGCAGTCTGTATTTTTGCGATATCTGTTAAGTAGATTTTCAAGGATGTGAATTCTCAAACTAACATCTCCCTTAATGTGTGATAATGCTTAATTGGATATTTTCAAACTGCAAAGTAGTAGATCTTAGTTAAAATGAGTACTAGGTAGTATTTAAATGAGGATATAAAATGAAGGATGCTCTCAACTTCTTTGGTCTTTAGAGATTTTCCTTGCTGCTAAGAGACATATGATAGCATTCAGTACCTTAGAAGAAGAGATATTTCTTGTAACTTTTTGACTTCTCAAGGTTTGTGAGTACAAAACATTTTCATGAAGCAGTAATTGCATTGACATTGTTTTAATCCTTCAGATCAGCCACAGAGAATGTGAAAGCAAGAGGAATATTACAATCATGGTGACTGTTAGTAGTGCAAGCTCTGACACTATGATGTGTGTAGCAATAGGGTTGGAGAAATAATTCCATGTGTACACAGTTCTGTGTCCCATTGAGTACAGGGAGACTTGATGTGGATGCAAGGGTCTGTATGAATAAATCCGTTTCCAGGATCAGGGCCTACGACTGTAGTACTGTTTCCTCTTTATATCACCTATTAAACTTCCTATTAAACTTGAATCACATCATGACTGTTATGTGTACGCTAGCTGTAACCGATCAAAAATGATGGGGGAAAAGCAAAATGGAATGTATGAAATAGTTACTATGTATTTTAACACATGAATAGCTCTTTAATGACAACATTTTTTACCAAAGTTCTATAGTCACCTAAAATTTTCCTTGGTAACTTGTATCCTTAATTTAAACTTTAATATTTGAGCTGCTGGCTGTGGTGCTCAGCACTGCCTGTGGCCTAGACTATGATGGCTTGCCAGAGAGCATGGCCAGTACCTGCTCAGCTGGCAGGTAAGGGGCAGAGGTGGCTGAGAGTGCTGGGCAAGGAGGGGATAGGAGAGGATGCCCCTGCTGTGGGACCTGTTTACCTTGTCCTGTGCCTGGAGCATGGCAGCCCCTGGGTTCTGTCTGCCCCTTTAGGGCTGTTCCCCAAACCCTCAAATATCCATGCTCCCGACCCACCCACACAGCACAGCAAGAGCCAGTAATGTATACATGTGCAGGTCAGGCAATGCTACCAGGAGACTGGAGGGGAGCCTGCCCTGCGCATGCACACATTACAGTTCATATCACACACGCATGCACATAGCAAATCAGTATAGGAGATATCTTTTTTATTTTCCCCCAAATATGTCCTGAGGCTCATATGCTTGCTATGGATCAGCTGAAATCTAAGATGCTTCAGATACAAATCCAGCAAAAATAGTTCGAACTGTGTGTGGTAAAATATTTTATATATATATTCACTCTAATAGGAGAGATTTGTATTATAGAAGAATAAATATATTGGATTACTGGATATGTGAAAATTATGACCTGCCTAAAGTTTTTCTGTGAGTTTAAAAGGAATGGAAGGGGTATTGTAGATATTCAGATAATGGGGAACTCTGTACCTTGTAGTAACATTGTAGTACATCTATACATTGTAGTAACATCTTCATGATTAAAAATTAAATGTAATCTTTTCAATGGCTTTACTCAGGTAAGATTTTAATCACATGATTCATGAGAAAGGAGCTCTGGTAAATACGTTCTGATTTGAGAATACACATGAATCATGTATATTATAATAATAGTAATACAGTGATATAATTATGGAGATAACTCTAGAGAGAAAATGCACAGTTCCTGCCATGAAGGGCCCTTATTTCATAGTCTTTCCAACAACTTCATATCCCTGTGATCCACTTTCCTGTACTAATATTGGTATCTCTGTTACAGAAAGACATGTCATCTTTCTCATGATTAAGAGCAGAGGTTCCCCTCCTAGAGCCCTCTAACTTTGCCAGAACAAACCACATGAAATTTTCAGTCTATATGCTAAAATAACTAATAAATTTAAAATATTTTGATTTTTGACTTGGATTTGTCATTTTGAGATTAACACTATTCAGTGCTCGAACTTGTTTCAAAATCCTTTATCTTCTTCCCTACCCCTCAGTTTGCTACATTTCACTGATTCTTTCACCTTCAAATTCAACAGACTAGGACTTGATTAAATGGTCATTGAAGAGAAATGGAGATTGTCTGAGTGATTTCCTAGGGTTTTGAGCTGATCTTTTGGTTTCCCTTGCAAATGACTCTGCCCAGTTGAAGCATTTCTTGAAATGAATAAAGAAACTATTCTAAGAGTTACAGAAGTCATACAGGCAAAAATATTGGAAATTCCCAATCAACCTCACTCCTTTTTTCCCCTGCCTCTCCCCCCCCCCCCCAAATGTTAGGTTGTAAGGTGATTCTATTATCTGTTCACAATTCATCTTTTCAAATAGAAAAGCATCTTTTCAAATAGAATACATGTTCTCAAAACTCTGAAAGTTTGCAGATTAGTAGGTGAGGTATGCAGCTAGTCCCAGGCTCCCACACCATGCTATTCATTTACTTACACTCCAACTGACCTGCATCAATGAAAGTCCAATTGTCATAGCCATACATAATGTATAGAATATAGGATTCTCCTCTCTCCCATCTCCTTTACTCTAGCCTTTATATATCACTGTAGTTGTGCACAGATTTGTATAGGTATCACAAGGAGTCAGGAAGAATTCTTTTGGTACAGGGGCACTGAGGCTTGACATAAGCAGCTGTATCCTAATCATTTCCAATTGCTTGGGATATGCGGTGCTAGAATCTCTAGGTTGCAACCCAATCTGTAAATTAGAGCAACAGTCATGGCTGCTTTAGTTTGTGTTCAGGATTACAATGGACCCTCACCGGGTCAGAATATGCTTGGTGCAAAGACCGTATTTGTCCCCCATCTCCTGTAGAAAACAGGGTTCAGACCTTGTGACTTCAATATTGTCCAGGGGCTGGTTCTTTTAAATCCTACTCTTTTAGTTTGCAGGTGTATCGTGTGGTCAGTACGAATATCAGTCAGACTGTACCCCATCTTCTATTCTGAATGCACCATGTGGGATGTCCTTCTTCTCCCTGCCCCCATGTTCTTCATAAAGCTCTCTGGTGAGGGACCATGTCCTCCTCCAATCCTAAAGGGCCTTCCTATGTGTTTCTCAAGAATCTAAAGTATTCATGCTGAGGCTTTTCTGTCCCCTGTAAAGGGCTGACTCATAGACTCTAAGGTCAGAAGGAACAAATACCATCATCTACACTAACCTCCTGCACAATGCAGGCCACAATGCCTCACTTGCAATAAACCTCTATCTTCTGACTGAGTTGTTAAAGTCTTCAGATCATGATTTAAAGACTTTAAAGTACAGGGAATCCACAAGCAAGGGAGTCATGCCCCATGCTACAGAGGAAGGTAAAAATGTCCCAGAGCTCTAGGCAATATGCCCCTGGGGAAAATTCCCTCCTGACCCCAGATATGGCTATCAGTTAAACCCTGAGCATGTGGGCAAGTCTCACCAACCAATCATCCAAGAAAGATTTCTCTATAACAACTCAGAATTCACCCCATCTAACCTCCGTTCTCAGGCCACTGGCATATCTAACACCAGTAGTCAAAACTCAGTCCATTGCTAAACTAGGCCACCCCATAATATTGTCCCCTCCACAAATTTATCGAGCTCAATATTGAACACAGTTCTCGCCTTGGAAGGCTATTTCAGAACTTTATTCCTTAGATACTTAGAAATCTGCATCTACAGTCAATCCTGAATTTCCTGATGGATAGTTTATATCCATTGGTGCTGACTGTTAGAGTATTTCATTCCTGCTGGACTGTCCTTTATGAGGCACCACAGTTAACCTTTCAAAAGGTGACATATGCTGCCTATGAAAGTAATATCCTCCAGATAACACAGCTTACTCCCAACAACTGAATATGATTACATTTTACTATTTTTTGGATGGATGGATATATTTAAAAAAAAAAAAGGGCATTGCATGCTGCTATGGTAACAATTTGGAGTACATAACTAGAATGAAATACCCTTGTATATCCCAAATATCTGAAAATTCATTTGTTACCATGGTTAAGGATTGTAGAAGATTGTAAACTAATAAATTACCTAATATAACTACACCAGTTTTCTTTAACAGTAAGTAACTAATTCTGGAGGCTGGTACAAATGAAAGAGCATGCATGGCCTACAAAAAGATGCTAGTTACAAGAAATGGAAAGAGAGCTTCTGATTGAAAAGGAGTCCTCATCTAAAGCAGACCATGATGTTTTACAAGCTCTAGAATTTGTTTTGTCTCATAAAAGTATTAATGAGCAGGGAGGGGCAAAAAAAAAGGCAAATAAACCATTGCTTACCAACAGGACAGTCAGAGTTAATTGGGAGCAATGTGAGTCTAAGCAGTGTTGAATTTCATTTTATTAAATGTATTTGAGGTTTTTAATATGCTGTTTTGTTCATTTAAATGAACACAAGTGAGAAGATTAAAAAATGTTAATAAACATTTCTGCTGGCTTGGGAACTATAATCTGTGCTGTTTGTGCATAAGGTGAAAACCTCAGATGTACTGGGGCAGAGATCTGCATTCCTGAGGACAGGGAAGGGCTCCTTAGAGTCTAAGCCATTCTTTCCTCTCTCCAGTTCTGTGACTGGCCTGGGGTAGGGAGGGGCTTTATTGCCCCGACACAAGCTAAAGCAGGGGTTCCCAGCCTTTTTATGGTTTGGGACCCCATTGCAGGGGAAAGAAACTCTGTGGCCCCCTTGCGTGAATGAAGTGCCACAGCTGTGCAGTAAATGTGGCCCGTGTGGGGACAGAATGAGCCCACTTCTCCCCTCGGCCATGGCCTCCCTTCCCCTGAGCTACTGTGGCCATGACCCCCCGCCCCCTGCCTGGAGAGCTGGGAGCTGCTGCAGCCATGGCCCCTTCCAAGTGGTTCTCCTCTCCAACGCCCCTTACCTGGCCACTGGAGCTGGGAGACACCTGGCTGTGCCCCCCCACCCAGGCTACTCTGAGCATGCTTTGGATGCTCAGAGTGGGAGTTTTAAAAACTCCCAGCTTGTGGGAAGCTCCCTGATGGCTGGCTGGAAGCCTGGGTCTCCATGGCAACTGGAGATCCCAGTGGTGTCCGCCCTCAGCTCCCAGCTTGTTCCTGGACCCCCTGGAGCCACATTGCAATCCCCCAGGCATCCGCAGACCACAGGTTGGAAACCACTGAGCTAAAGCAAAATTATAGTGTCTACTGCTTTGGCAAGGCTTCCTGGAACACAGTGTATAGCTGAGGATATGAATGGGGCATAGATGGGGAAAACAGAGAAGTTAAGAGCTTGGCCCAGCTGCACGATGGCGGACAGTGGCAGAGCCAAAAGGAGACCTCAGTTGTGTTTGGCTACCAGCAACATGCTTAAACCACTAGGGTTGGTTTCTCTAGGCCAGCCGTGTAACAAACCAATGTGTTCATGTAATTAAGAAGAAAATGCCATAATAAAACAGAACAAAGAATGGCACTCCCTTAGCAAAACTGTGAGAGACAAATTCCAGGCAGATATTTAAATAAAAAATCTAAATATTCTTTCATATTAATGGGTTCAGATGCTGTTTGTATATTGTTTTCTGGGTGGCTTTTATATAATAAATTGTATTTTTGGATAGTAAAGGGAATGGCTGAAAATAAATACTAAACCTTGTGCACCCCTCTTTCAAAGGCTCTGCACATTCTTCTGGTACATCTACCAAATGTACTATTTATACATCATATGATTTTATAGAGAACTTAAAAATACTCTGATTCTAAAGATACAGTGAAGAAAAGACTAACAGATAAAAAGGAAAGCATGATGAGGTAAAATTCATCTAGCAGAGTGTACAAGAATTGATGCTAAAAATATTTGGAGCAAGAGTGTGATCTGAATGTCAAAAAACAGAATCTTTATGCAAGCTTGGATTCAATCAAACTGTACTTTAGCAAAGGTAGGAAAATAATTTTTATGACGTCTATTTGTTCAAGATCATGTGTAAAGTAGTCATAGGAGACCACAGAAAACTATGGCAAAGATCATGATGGCAGATACAGTTACTGAAGTGTAAATAAGGATGTCAAAACATCTGTGTGGAGTAGAATTATATGTAATTGAAGAATCCTGAGATGACAATATGGTACACCTGAATCTTGCCAATTCAGAATTGGTAGGTTGTGTTCTGGATCACACATCTTCACAGGAGCAAAAATGGGAGTTAAGAGCTCCCTGCCACCCTCGAACAAATGGGCGGAGAAATAACACGAGTTGTAGTACTGCCTCACAATGTATCAGCCAATTTAACTCTGTGAATGTAGCCATTTGTTGCTGGTATTTTCCTGTAGCAAGGGGAAGAAGAATGGGATTTCAAGCTTTTCTTGAGCCACAGCTACTTTCTTGAGATGCTGTTTGGCGGTGGTGGTGTACCAGTGGCCCAATTACTATGAGCCCAATCCTAGCATAGTGTAGTTGTGAGGGATGAACAATAAGAGCTGTTCCAAGATAAAAATTGATAAAATAATTTGACATTAGATTTGTGATGAAAGCAATTAAGTACTATTAGCTATCTAAGTTGACACTGCTGAGATTAAACCAATATTGTAAACCAACTAAGATGGAATATGAACCAGATGCTGTGACCTCTCACATGGCTCTAATACAGTGCTCAAGATGGGAAAGAGAAGATGTCAGTGATGTTTTGATCCATGTTTTTTTCCTCTTTGAATAAAAGGCATCCGTTGATAGGTGAACTTCAGAAGATTCACCTGTTCAGTTAAGCATCTGAGATTTTGGGTGCTCACCCTACATTTAGGCCAGAAAATATGGATGGAAATCTTATAGATGTTTGAATAAGTTCTTTACTTGCTCATCCAATGCAGGGTAAAATCATGAAGCACAGAAGTTCACAAAATAAGGCAAACACAATTATCCTAACCATTTTGAATGTTGTCATAGTGTGAAATTAACATGTGTTATCTGTAGTGCATTAGCTCCCTAAGGCAACAGTCAGTATGGAAAATCCCACTTCGTCAGATGCTTTGAAGACGGGTAAGTTCACCCATTCTTCAAAGCATCTGACGAAGTGGGATTTTCTTCCACGGAAGCTCATGCAAAAAATAAATGTTAGTCTTTAAGTGCCACATGACTCCTTGTTGTGTGTGGTGTTTTTTTTTTTTTTTTTTTTTTTACTGGGCTAGACTAACATGGCTATCCCTTTGGAAATTAACAGTCAGTATGGGCCAAAGAGTGCTAGATGCTGAACAAACACATAGAAAGACAGTGTCTGAATGAAGAGTTTTTAGCCTTGAAACTTGTTGCAAAATTGAATAAGTGAGGAAAACAAATGTTAAGAGTAAATGGGAACAATGAGAAGATGAAAAGTAGTTAAGGCAAGATTTTTTTTGGATAACCACTGCATGCATCAAAGTGAGGCAATACACCGAACAATAGTGAAAGTTGCAATAAACAATCTAACAACATACAATTCATAACTGAGCTGAAGAGAATTTGGTAAGGATCTTTCAAGCAGACAGCCTCACAGAAGAGTAAATCTTGGTTGAAAATGATTAAAGAGCTTAAGGTGAAAAAGAGATGATTAAGAATCTGATAAGGCTATGTCTATTCTTACAATTTAAATCAAATTAATGATCATTAATTCAATTTAAAGTATTGCTTGGCTACACTAGCTTTCCTTAGTTTGAAATAAGGACCTCCCTCAATTCAAAATAAGGAAAGGTCGTTTTGAAGTTATAAAACCACTCTTAAATTCAAAAATCACAGTTAAATTGAATTTATTAGTCTGATTAAACCAAGTGTATCTGTTTTAATTCAAGCTAACCATTAGTTCAAATTAACACTTTTTGCTTTTCTTCCTCCCAGGATGCCTTTCTCTTTCTATATATTGGGTGGGAGCATGGCCCATGTAGCCAAACCTCCCAAGGTGCCCCTCTCCTGAATCGAGCTAGCAAGTCCTGTGCATGGACATGTTAGTTTCATTTAGGTTTCTAGTGGAGCCATGTTAATTCAATTTAACTTAATTTGATTTAATGAATATTAGTTTGATTTAATTTGTTTGATTTAAATTAATTCAGTTTAACAATCTAAGTGTAGACATTAAAAGTCTACAGTTCACTAAACTTCAGTAGGAATCAGAGTTTACAAAAATGCTGACAACCGAGGAAAGGCCCTGGGTCCAAAGGAATATATTTCATAATGAAAGTTATACAATGCGTTATTAGATGAAATGTCATTGGAGAGAAAACTGTTCATGACAGCAGTTGGGAAAGAACTAATATTTGGAGAGAGCAACAGGGCAATAGTATTGAACTGATCAGGTACTGAGCAAGTCTGAAGATCAGCACTTAATCTGAGGAATCTTTTAATCCCAGGCAGTGATACATTCAGAACTGATGACAAAATATGAAGGCATTTGTATGTGTACTGAAACAAACAAAAAAGGATGAGACTTTTTGAGCAAGATTAAGAACAAACTGGTGTCAACTTGGTTCACAGATGCCAAATCCTGACAATCCCTGAAGTCAAGGCAATATTTCTTCTATTAGAACCAAAAAACTGCAGAAAACTACTCTATGCTTACGTTGGATGAATTAAACTGTGTATTTCCTTATCCTTTCTCTGACATACTTGTCTCTTCACATCAGTTATGCAATGCAAAGGACACTATTTTCTTTTAGGTGTTAATGTCAAATATTCCTGGATTATTTGAAGAAATCAAATTATTACTACCAATTGAATGAAAACATGCTTAAACAGAGGGACCAAGAATAAAGTTGTTCAAATAGACGTGTAAAGTAAAGGACTGTTAAAAGCACTTATAGTTGTGGAAATATATTGATGGAGTTCTTTACAGGGGCTGAGATGTGTGTGACAGCTAAACCCTGATGCAGGCCTAAATTGGGACCTTTGCTGTTTTTTGACTCTATTCTCCTGTCTTTTCCTCTATCCTTGCAGGAGTTGCTGATGCAGGTCACATGTCACAACACAATCATGTGAATGCATTTATGATTTATGCAGGTTACACAAACAGGATTGACCACAAATCGAGCCCTGGAAACTAATTTGGAGTATTGTGTTCCTTTCCACTAAGGCCACAGAAATACTTCTACCTTATTTTTTAAGGTGAGTGGACACTTATGGGAGCATGTAGAATACAGACAATGCAAGTCGCAGCTAGTTTCAGTATAACTAGCAGTGTAAACAGTGAGGCACAGCTTAGGTGAGGGAAGTCCCATGCAGCTGAACCCTAGGGTATGTATCCTACTTGGCTCTCTCTAGACTATTTTTATGAGTGTAGTGTTTTATTGCCTCCCTGCTGCTGGACCATATCCCAGCCAGCTGCCTCCTCTACTCCCAGAGTCTTCCTCACTGGAGTGAAAGGTTGTGGCAGTGGAGAGCTGCTGAAGTCTTTCTGCATTGCCTCACCTCTGCTGAAGCCTTTCACTGCCATATGTAGCTCATTGAGTATAGACAAAGCCGGCCTTTCACTGAAGCATCTAGCTATATATACCCTGCACACCATGCAAGTGTAGGCAAAGTTAGATAAATTCTCAAATGACTTCTATGGATGTTGGTGTCCTGTCCTCATGTCCCTACACGGGCCTGTCCCTGGAGGAGCTACCATGTGATGGGATCTTGTTGGGCTTTTGTGAGATCAGTTACAGCCTGTGGGTACAGTTCTGAAATGGATTGTGCAGTTTAGGCAGCTAGCTGAATTGGAGACCTCCACCAACAAATGAGTAAGCTCTACATGCTAGCATATGGGCCAGATGAAGAGCTTCATCCAATGATGATTTGGAGTCAATGGACAGGTGTATTGATTTCACTGGGGCTGGATCAAGTCCTAAGAAAACAAGTGACATCCTGGCAGTGTCTAAGGGACATAGAGTTTGGACAAACAAAATCTTTATTGTATGGAGTTGATTTCATAAGTAAAATATATTTGGCAATTTTTTTTACTTGACTCACCTGCATATAATGTAGGTGTACAAAAATCAGAAAATGGCACTTGCCTCTCAACAGCAGCACTTTCAGGAACAATGCCTGCATGCCATGCATTTGCTAATCAAATGAACAAAGTCTGATGGTATCCACCAACACTTAATCCGCTTCTATCCTTTGAACTATTACAAAATAAACATTTGTCATAGCTATAATGTAATAACAAAATTTCATCAAAACTGTTGAGTGAAAGAAATGAGCTAAATGGCATGAGTTGAATTGGGAAGAGAGTTGTAGATAGACTTTTTCTTTAACATTTAACTGTGGAAGAGAATAAACTTTATTCAAATGTCCTCCAATTTCTGTTTTTCACAGAGAGCTGTTTATTGTAGGGGAGCGTGAATGTGAAATGAAACGTTCAGTTGTATGTTTGTCACAATAGATTTATCTACATGATGATATGATGTCATTTGCTTTTTCTTAATTATCCATTTAATATGGGTTTTAGGAATAATCGTTGAAAAGTGCAGTGCAATTAAGTGCATATATTTAACCATGCTCTCTTGATCTTCTGCTTTTCTACAAATATCTATTTCTTGCTCCCATAATACTTTTGCCATTTCTAATTTTTCTATTGGCTTTGACCAATCAATTTTTGCCATTCTGTAGTTGGCAAGTTTTAGTTCTTTGCAAAAGTGGGTTTGCTTATCAGGAGGCGTTTTGCCCAGGTAGCCTCAGCTCTAATTTTAAATTATCACGGAAGTGTCATTAGGTGACTGAATTTTCCTCTTGCTTTTGGAAATCTAACAGGCAGTGTTTAATTTTAACAACAAGCAGTTGTGTGGCACTTTAAGACTAACAGATTTATTTTTTGCATGAGCTTTATGGGAGAAGATCCCACTTCCTCAGATGCTTCAAAGATGGGTGAACTTACAGAAAGGAATGAAACTAAATGCAAGGGGGTGTAAAACATAGGATCAGGTCATAAAGTAACAGCAAATCAGAGCAGTTTACAGGCTCAAACCATGGGAAGCCTGAAGTCAAATTACCCTTTGTAATGGGAAAAGAACCCATAGTCTCGATTAAGTCCTGCTTTCACAGAATTTAGCTTGCATGTTAATTCGAGTTCAGCTGTTTCTCTTTGAAGTCTTGATGTCCCAGGTACATCTCTAACGACAGTCGTTAACAAATCCATCATCAAGTGATTAGGAAGATGGAAGTGCTCAGCAACTGGTTTCTTTGTTATTTGATTTCTGATATCAGCTCTGTGCTCATTCAGTCTCTTACGGAGCAATCGTCCTGTTTGACCAATATATAAGGTGTTGGGGCATTTCTTGCACATGATGGCATAGACCACATTAGTAGATGAGCAGGTAAATGAGCCTTTGATGGAGTAGCAGGCTTGATAAGGACCTGTGATGGTGTCTGTTGTGTAGATATGTGGGCAGACTTGGCAGCGTGGTTTTTTGCAGGGGTGTGTGCCTGCTTCAATGTTCTTGTTGTTAGATCTGTAGTTGCTGGTGAGTATCTGTTTAAGATTAGGGGGCTGCCTATAAGCAAGGAGTGGTCTGTCTCCTAGTGCTTGAGAGAGAGAGGGATCATCTTTTAGAATAGGCTGTAGGTCCTTAATGATCTGTTGTAGGGGGTCTGACCTGAGGACTGTATGTGGTGACTAGTGGTGTTCTGTTGCTTTCTTTCTTGGGTCTCTCTTGTAGTAGATGACTTTGGGGAACCCGTCTAGCTCTGTCAATTTGTTTTCTTACTTCCCCAGGTGGGTACTGTAGTTTCAAGAATGCTTGATAGAGATCTTCAAGATGTCTGTCTCTGTCTAAGGGATCAGAGCAGATGCGGTTATATCTTAGGGCTTGGCTGTAGACAATGGATTGTGTGGTGTGTTTAGGAAACACCACCAGAACCACGGCCAGGGATGTTGCTGAGCACTTCCATCTTCCTAATCACTCGATGATGGATTTGTTAACGACTGTCGTTAGAGATGTACCTGGGACATCAAGACTTCAAAGAGAAACAGCTGAACTCGAATTAGCCTGCAAGCTAAATTCTGTGAAAGCAGGACTCAGTCGAGACTATGGGTTCTTTTCCCATTACAAAGGGTAATTTGACTTCAGGCTTCCCATGGTTTGAGCCTGTAAACTGCTCTGATTTGCTGTTACTTTATGACCTGATCCTATGTTTTACACCCCCTTGCATTTAGTTTCATTCCTTTCTGTAAGTTCACCCATCTTCGAAGCATCTGAGGAAGTGGGATCTTCTCCCACGAAAGCTCATGCAAAAAATAAATCTGTTAGTCTTAAAGTGCCACACAACTGCTTGTTGTTTTTTTACTGGACTAGATTAACACGGCTATCCCTTTTTAATTTTAATGGCTGCTGTTGCTTCCTCCTCAACTTTGAAAAGGGAAAATCTACTACTGTAACATTTTTGGTTTTTCTTTTTCCTTATTTTTCTTGATTATTGAGGACATCTTATGGGGGAGGTGGGACCAAACAAGTTGTTTGTTCTTTAGGGGCACATCTGCTCATGTTGCTTAATTCTCACCTGGAAGTGGTAAACTGTAGCATAACTGACACTAACTTTGAAGCAAGTGAACATGTCTTAAATAGAAGACTGGGAAGAATAAGTAGTGGATCTGGATGAATATCTAATATGCAACAATCCTATTTTCATGTGAATGTTACACAACCTCTATCTGTACAGCTTAATGGATTTTACCAATCTGAGTGTTCATTATTATTTTTCAGATAGGTGAAACTGAGGCATGAAAAAGTAAACAATTTCCTTGTGGTCACATGGAGTCAGTAGCAGTCTTGGTAGCTGAATTCCAGTTTATCAAACCATGTCGTCTCTATAGCTGATACTAGCAAAAAAGTGATGTAAAAGTACCTCTAAACAGCACATTTTGTCTGTGTTTCCCCATGATGCGTATGCATGTTTATAAGTAGGTCTAAAAATATAAAATGACATATTTTTATTCTGCCAAAATGACCATATTTGTCAGCATATTTGTGGCTGAAATATTTCTTCCTTACTCAAGGAGGAAGGTTGCCAAGAAGCTGATTTGAGTACCAGTGTGTGAATAAGCTAGGCTGATCAAGAGAGTAAAACCCCACATAGATATAAAAGTATGAGACATGTATCCTTATGTATGTGGGAGCTTCTCTGTGAGCACATTGCACATGCTGTATTGAAATAGCTGGCACTGGCAGAAAGTAATATGGTTGTAGAATTATCTAATATGGTTAACATGTAAGTACACAGGATATTCAATTGCATTTTACAGACTTGTAAGCTATTGTTCGTGTTTGGCAATATGATCTGACAAGAACATATTAGTGAAAAATGAAACACAATGTGAACAGCAAATTGCTAATGGGACCGAAATCCTTTTCAACTCAGAAAGCAGTTCATGTTTAAAAATACATTGTAATTTTGAAGGCAGACAAATAGATAAGGATGTGAAGAGTGTAGAATTGTTAGATTTGTACAATTTCCAGGTTTCATAATTTGCCTTGGCCTCAGAAGGGATTAAGGTTATCAACTGTGACTTTGTGTCCATTTTAAATTTGCTTCCAGGCTGAGCAGTGTAACTCACCATATAACTACAGAGATCTTTTTTATGGAGAAACATATTTTAGGGAAAGTTGTCTTTCCCATGTTTGTGTTCCTCAGGGAACAATCTGCCCTGGGATCTGTCTGCACAGCTCATATTACAGCTATGTGCTTTCATCAAGAGGAAAGTCTGGTCAGGGTTTCTGTACTTGAGTGCAATGTTTCTGAGAGAAATTTACGTTGTTTTGCTTTCCTGTAAATTTGGGTAGTTAAGGGTAGAAAACTTCTACCTTCCTATATGTGTTTGGAGTATCTCAAAATGCATGAATTTGTGCTCATAATAGTTCTATTTAGCACTCCACCCCCTTCATCTACAATTCAGAAGTTAATTCAAATTAGTTTATGAAAAGTGAGTTATGATCAATATATTTTTAATTTAAATAAAACAAGACAGAAAGGTTTTCTTATAATGGAAACATTTCCAAACTAATATAAGGATATAAAAATAAATAATGTTAAAAGATAATGTCTTCCGAATCCTTGATTCATTCCCTATCCTGTATTTCTTAACCATTAATCAAAGCCTCCAGCTTATTGCTTGTTGGGAAATATAATAAATCTTTATATCCCCAAAGCTTTTAAATTATTCACTATGCTCACTTCACTCCTACTGAAGAGAGATTATCCTTTTTAATTGGAAATCTTCTATTATTTGCGTCTGAAATGTTTGAAAGTACAAGTGTAGGCTCAGGCACTATTAATAGCCATTCTGCCAGCTAGCATAATAAAAGATGAGGTTGCATGAAAGCTATTCATTGCAGGGCATATTAACCCTGTCAGTTTCATTAATCATGCTCAAAACACAACAGAGTGTAACAAAAGTCCCATTTTTATTTTTATTGAATATTTTTATAGTTTATTCCTCTTTCTCTCATCTGAGCATGGATGTGGAACCATAACTACGAGTCTGTCACTTCTAAAGAAAGAGTACCCCTAAGCAGGGTTTTCTACAGACGACTTGGAATATGGTACTCCAGGTATGCATGGAAATATTGCACCATGAAAGTTTACTGAGAGTAGGTTTTAGTTGCTATGTTGCATTGTTGACATGGGTATTCTTTATTACTACTGTATCAATGATCAAACGGCTCACTGCTGTAGTGGTTACCACCTGATAGGTCAGAGGCAAGTCACACACTTGATTATCATGCAGTGAAATACATGAGTACAAACATTTTTTCTTGACCCCTACAACTCTCAACTTGCATCCAAAGTTTTGCATAAGCCCTTTTAGCATAAATATTTATCCTCAATCATGGTAAAAATAATCTGCATGGCAAACAAAATGAAAGCAAAGTAAGCTCCTTCAATATGTCTGAAACCATAGACACCATGGGTTATTAACCACTAAGAACATGAAAGCACTTTCTAAGATGCAGATGGATAATTTATTGAGTAATAATAAAACACTATAATGGTTCTAGGTTTAAAAAGGAAATAAATCAGCTTTATATAAGTCAACCAAAACACAATGGTTTACATAAAAAAGAAAACAGTCATTATGATATTGACTTAACTTCACTAACCCTCATTTACCTAGTTTTAGAATGTAATATTTTAGTGCACTTAAAAAAAAAAAAAGATTTCTTTATAGTGACACAAATACGGTTAGTGACATTGGGATGGGTGTATGTCAACCACATAAATTATGACATAAATATGAAGAACTGTTTTTACAGTATCTGTAAGATGGCTTCTGCCTACTAGTAGCCAGGATTACTACTGGGCTGCCAAACTACTATCTTCAAACAGCTGTCATCCTTGTCTTCTTAAACCAACCAGCTACAAATATGTTTCCTCTTTTTAACTCACAAATGGAGAAGGTGCCACAAAGGGTAACACTAACTCAGCAATGAGAACAGTGTTCACTCCTGTAGCATGTTAGGTTTAAAATTAAAGCGTTATATCCTGGGCAGGCAGGGCCTCAAATTCGAACCTCTCTTTGAACCTGCAAGGGGTTTGTTCACATCTAAATGCTGAAAGTCAGCTTGTGAATTCAGTTTGTGCTGAGGTTGCCCAATATTAGAAGTGGAATGTTCTTAGACGAGAGGAGGGTAACTACAGTTGTATGTATGGTTTCCGTTCATTGCTCCTAGGTGCATAACTTTACATTAGCTATATTAAAACCGACATCCAGCTTACTAAGGAATCCAGATCACTTTGTCTCGGTGACCTCTCCACTTCATTATTTAGTGCTCCCCTCAATCTTTGTGTGATCTGCAAACTTTATTTGGTGATTTTGTTTTCGCTCAGGTCATTGATTAGAAATGTTCAAATCAATGTTCTATACCAGTTTTAACTTACAGAAGCCCTATTTCTTACTTGTGACCTTCACTAAACACTGTTCATATCTCTATAGAGTTGCATTGATTTTTTGTTTTCTAGGTTGTGTTTGTTTACTAAGCAATTCCAGGCTCATAGTGGCATAACTATGTTTCCATAGCTATGCTGGCATAACCCCATGGCATAGATGAGCCTATATTCTATAGTGACAGGAGTTTTTCCATTGCTATAGGAACTCCATCTTCCTGAGTGACAGTAATTAGTTTGACAGAAGAATTTATCCATTGACATACCAATATGTAGGTTGGGGGTTAGTTCAGCATAGCTGTGGTGCTCATAGGTGTGTATTTTTCATTATAACTCTCAAGCTACATTTTAAATATAGACTAGAATTTAGTGTGATTTATTTTTTCAATCCAAGATGTAATATTTGTATATTGCACCATTTTAGATTTTCAGAGTGGAATGTATGAAAGAGGGAGAGAAAAGATCTTAAACTGCAAAATGCCATATCAAATGCAATTTTCATTTGTGAAATTGTTGATAAGAGAGTGTTGTCTCATACAACTAACTGTTCAGCGATAATGTCCCCTACCATCTCTAATAGCAAAGATAGGAAGCCTCGGCACTGAAGATAGACTCTCAGGTTGTCTTTCCCCTTTATTTTAAATACCCAAGGTTGCTTTCTTGAGAATGAAAGGTGTGTAGTTTAGTTTATGCAATGATATATAAAAAGCCTTCAAATAGGTTCCCTGGTGCTTACTCATTTCTTTCAGAAGATACTCACGTCGTCATTACTAAAAATTCATAGGCCAGTCTCTGAAGGAGTCTGTTCTTTTGCAGTGTGTGCACTTTAATTCCCATTAACACTAATGGGAGATGTGCATGAACAATGAGAGGAAACTATACCACAACCATATTCAATTATTATTCATAGATACGGAATTTGAAGCCAGGGCAAATCAACACACAAACAAATTAAAACTAAGGCCTGCATAAAATGCACTCATGTACTGTTAATTGGTAGATATATAAAAACCCAAGGTATTAGTTTATCTATAGTTTTATGTTATTCTAATACTGTTTCCTGGAGGACTGCACTTGAATAATGCATAGTTAGTATGAATCAGCAGAATAATTAGTTCAGGGGAGGATAAAATATTGATTCATTGCTAAAGATGCTTTAACTACATCAGTCAGGGAGGTATCAGAGCATCACTTGGGATACTCTAGCTTTCACCAAATGGTGGAAGTTAGATAAAACAAATAGTGCAGTTTTTATGTAAAACTTGACAAATACGTAGATGAACACTCCCAGAAAGAAGAACAATATGTATCTGATCAGAACCATCAGGGGACAAAAGTGACTTTTCAAAAACATTTTGTCATTCTAGTGGTCTGTCAGGTCAGATTTATTTATAGTACTTTCATAGCCTGTAAATCACAAAAGAACTGATCTTCCTACTATACATTATTATATATGGGTGTGTTCACACAGCAATCTTATTTCGAAACAGCAGAGGTTGTTTCGAAATAAGAAAGGCCACGTTCACACGACTCACCGTTGTTTCGAAACAACGGAACCCGTTGTTTTGAAACAACTTAAACCCCATGTGGGGATGAAACAATGTTGTTTTGAAACAATTGTTTCTAAACAATGCCGTCAGAACATGTTGTTTCGAAACAACGGTGACTCGTTTCGAAATAACTGTTGTCTGAACTTGCTATTTCGCTTTCAGCTTTTTTCCTTAATTCGAATTAAGAAACTGTTAATTCTAATTAATTTATTTTGAAATAAGGTGTTATTTCGATACAAGTTGTTTCAAAACAACTTGTATCGAAATAACCCCCTGTGTGTGAACGTAGCCATACAGTAAATGCATTGTGACTCTGCTTTTAAGTTTTCTAATCATAAAACTTTTAGAAAAAAGATTAGTGAGCATATAAGTGTCTGAGTGTTTATTTAAAACACTTTATCTAGAAAAACATTTGTCCTCCTTTTAAGAATGTATGCTTAAAGCAGAAAAAAGTACAGACACATTTTGGGCCAAATTCTTATTTTCTGTCACAACGAAATGACTACATATAAAGCAAATAAACAACATAAACCAGAGACAAATTACCAACAAGTAAACAAACTTAAAACTTTGATTTTAGTGGTGTCATTATTTGTGTCTATGTTCCTTATAATTAAATTGGGGAGTGCTGCAAAGAATGTTTCTAAATCTGAAATGAAATTTTAAAGTGCTCCCAATGCACATAAAAATATCAAGGATGCATGCCTTAATTTTTATCACTGTTGAGACTGTAGCTCAGAATCCCTAAAGGTATGAAGAAGGTGCCTTCTGGTTTTTTTAATTGCATCTATTATCCCCAAGCCCCCAATATCCTTCTATTGAGTTACCTTAACTGGTCTATGCCTTTTTCCCTATTTCTCTAAAAATGAGGTTAATAGTTACAGCTTAGTAAATAATTCCTACTGAAGTTTATTCAGTGAAATGTATCCCTATTGTGAACATATAGGGATTTTCTCAAATTAGTTCACTAATGACATTATTTACTTAATACTTCTGCCAATTTATTCTCAGTCTTCTGGCTCATTTATGAACAGCTCCTTGGGGGTAATCAATATATGAAATATTACTTAGTTTTAGCACATCATATAGGCCAGAGTTTTTCTCTTTCAATTTCAAGAGTCTAATACTCAATGCAAATGGTCATAGTTTAGTTCAAAATTCCTTTTCTGGATAGTCTAATATTGACTAAAATTCCCTCTTTTTGCAATCATCTGTGCTAAGAAATTCATTGGCTAGAATATTTAGAGGAAGCAAAATGACCAGGGGCACAAGCATGGTCAAAGAGAAGTCAGGTGTTCATTTGAGCAAATATTTCTGGCCAGATATTGAGGAATTTGCTTAGTTCTGGTAATGAAGATTACTTATATGCAAGACTGTCATCCCGAGTGCTATATATTTTCTTGTTTTGATCTAAAATAATTATATTTACTCCATTTTATCTGTGTGAAAACTGAGACACAGGTTTTGAGGCTTGCTAAGGGGTCATGTCAAATGGATTCTGTGTGGAACTGGAAATCTGGATGCTGTCAGTTCTGTTTCTGTTACTGATACCAGAAACATCTATTTGTTATATCTGGTGCCACAGGAATGAACAAGCCTTGTGTTCAAAAGTAATAAAGTACATCTTTCTTACTGGTCGTCACTTTTCTCATCTGAGGGTGTTTCAGCACAGTTGTTTTATGGATCCGGAGTTCGTTCCTTCCTAATCTGCAGTATTTTAAACACTCAAGCTTAGGATAGTCACCTAGAATGGGGAGGATAAAAGTTGGAGAACTGGAGGAGGGCACTAGTGTACTATCTTGTGTGATGTTAATGGTTATGTATTGTTAGTCTTTAAGATTGATGGCCAAGATTAAAGTTATCTGTTGTTTGAGCCTGCAGTTTATTAGAATAGCTGGTCTTTTTACAGGACCTGGTATTGGCTATAGTAGATGTCCCATAAAGTTATCTTTAAATCTATTACCCAAACTTCTTTTAAAGGAACTTAATATTGTATACTTACTGAGTTCTTGACTCTTGCATATGCTATAATAAAGCCCTTCAAGTAGGGCCTCAAATGAGCTTCCTCACCCACCACACAGAAAACATAGAAAGAAGAGGTGCCAGTAATGTTGAAGAAAGATGCTCCTACACAGGACTTGATCCTGTGCTCACCAAACTCAATGGCACAGTTCCTCCTGACTTTTTAATGGTGCACAATCAGGGACCTGGAGAGTGACTTAATGCTTGTGTTAGTGCTTGCCCAGTACATTGGTAACATAAATTACACAGTAGTATAAGTTCTTACTGCCACACCGTTGGGCAGCTGCAGTTGCAGAGAAATATATATCGATGAAGAGACCTACTCATGCACACTGAAATATCAATTGGCCTCAACTCTTGCCAGCCGTGGATTAATTTTTAAATCAGTAAAATTTTACTTCTCCTTCAAGTGGTTGCTCGCATGCACTCCAGCTGGGTGTGTGCGCGCCTTGTGCACAGCCGCCAGAAGGTTTTCCCTAGCTGTTTCCCCCCCTCTTCCAGGTTGGCGATAGAGACCCCTAGAGTCCCGCTCTCACAGTTCCCTATATAAGGGGGCCGCCGACCGTTACCCCTTCAGTTCCTTCTTTCCGCCGTGACAGCTGGTCGGAGAGTGCTTCTATTACTCTACTAGAGAGTTCCCCTAGCTAGCCTATCCTAATATTTTAGGTTCCCCTTCCCTTTCCCTTTTCCTTTCTCTTCTTAGTCAATTTCTTGTATCTTTCAACTGCAGTGAATGGGCTGCCATGATCTCCAATCCAGCCACATGCGGGGGTATGCCGGGGTCCCCTGGCTTTAAAACCTGTAAAGAGTGCCACAGACATATGCTCAGGGGTGACCCACACGGTGCCTGCCTGGGCTGCCTGGGTGAAGAACACTTATCAGCTAAGTGTAAATTTTGCAGAGCCTTCCACCCTCGAACTAAGAAGGAAAAGGCAAGGAGGATCAAACTGTTACTAATGGAGGCTGCTCTGAAGCCCTCCTCTAACATGCTGCAGCGCAGCCAGACAGCAGGGCCCGCTCCCTCCTGCTCTGATATGAGCACGGACAAACCCGGTGCCAAGCCAGTAATGGAGATGGCCAAGCCTAACGCCTTGGGCAAGAGGCAGGGGAACTGGCACCGTTCACAGTCCCCAGTGCCTAGGAAACGCCGCGGTGTGGAGCGCGGCAGGTCTCCAGTGTCAAAGAAAGCAGCGGCAAAGCTGTGTGCAGCTCCTGATAGCCCCGAACTGCTCAGCCATGGGGCTCTCAACAGCCCCGAAAAGATAAGCTCCTTGCCGGTGCAAGCAGCCGAGCATGACCCGGCGCATATGTCAGTAAGCCCGGCACCGAGCTTTGGTGATGAGGTGGACGAGGAGGAGGACATGCTTAGCCCCCCCTCCGCTCCAGATACTTATGAGGCAGCAAGGGATCTGATAGAGGCGGTGGCACCATCCCCGCCGGTGCCACAAGTCCTTCAGGTCACAGCGCCTCACCGCTCGAAAGGCAAACCTACCCCATTGCCTAGACCCTCGCCTCGGCACCAGCCAGCAGAGCCTATGCAAACAGGGGCCCAATGGCCATCGGAGGGTCACTTCCTCCCCAGCAGGGATAGCACTTATGCTCATTCACACAACCCCAGACCACGGTCTTGCTACCAGCAGAGTGAGTTCCTGCCTCAACCCTTTACAATGCCTTGGATGCCTAACTGGCCCTTTTGGACTCCTTGGTCATGCCACCAGGGCCAGGGGCTGCACCCGCCATTTTCTGCATATGGACCAACCAGGGCAGTGCGCACAGACACCGACACCACACCAACTCCTGGACCTGGGGACCCTCCAGCGCAGGACAGGGCTCAGGATCAACTGGGTTCACTGTCTAGACCTATCTCAAACACAGACTTGGAACCCGAAAGTGAAGACACGGAACTGAGGGGCAGTGTATTGTCTGAAACTGACCAAGGCAATCAGTCCCTCTCTTGGGCCTCCCCCTCTCCGCCTCATGATGAGGAGCTAGTGTGTCCCGGTACTGTACTTCCGGTGGAGGATAACAGAGCTTATCAAGATCTGCTCCGCTGGGTGGCTCAAAGCCTGGGATTAGAAGTGGCTGAGGTCGCTGAAGACTCCAATGACCCAGTGGTAGACATTTTATCATCACCAGGCCCATTGAGGGTGGCCCTGCTCCTGATAAAGACTATTGACAAGTCCATGAAGGCCATTTGGCACTCGGTGGCATCAGTGTCTGCTACACCTAAGAGGGTAGAAAGAAAATACTTTGTCCCGCCTAAAGGTTTTGAGTTCCTATACGCACATCCTTCTCCGGGATCGCTGGTTGAGGTAGCCACCAATGAAAAAGAGTGACAGGGTGCCCTAACATCAGTCCCTAAGTCTAGGGATGCTAAAAGGTTGGACCTGTATGGCTGAAAAATATACTTGTCCAGAGGCCTGCAGATTCGCGTCGGGAACCACCAGGCTATCTTGAGCCGGTACACCTTTAATGCATGGAACTCCTTGGGAAAGTTCACAGGAGCCCTCGACCATAAACTTAGTAAAGAGTTAACAGCGATAATGGAGGACAGCAAGCCAGTAGTGAGGGCCTCCCTTCAGGCCATTTTGGATGTGGCTGACGCGGCTGCTAGGGCAATGGCGTGTGGCGTCTCTATGCGACGCACTTCTTGGCTCCAGGCCTCTGGCCTCCCCTACGAAGTCCAACAGGGTTGCAGGACTTACTGTTTGAGGGGCCTTCTCTTTTCTTGGAGCAAACTGACTCTAGGCTCCACAGTCTGAAGGACTCCAGAGCCGCTTTGCGATCCCTTGGCTGTCATCCCCAGAACATGCAGAGACACCACTTCAGACCTCAGTCCCTGTCACACCCGTCCTATAACCAGAGGCAGGACTCAGGGATGAGGAGACCAAGGTTTACGCAGCACCAAAACTTTGGGAAACGGCGGTCATAACCCCCAGGCAGATCAGAGGGTTCATCAAAGCAGGCTCAGGGCCCTAAACAAAGCTTTTAAGGCTACTCACGAGGACAGAGTACCAATACCCCTGTTTCAAAACTGCCTATCCCACGTGGACTCAGATAACTTCCGATAAATGGGTGCACGTACGATAAGACAGGGATATTCAGTCCAGTTTATCTCGACACCCTGCTCCCATCCCCCTCCACCCCAGTCCCTTTTCAGGGACACATCTCACAAACAAGCCCTGATGTCGGAGATCTGGCATGTCCAGGAACTGGGGGCGGTGGAAGAGGTCACAGGACCTGAGAGGGGCCGCGGGTTTTATTCAAATTATTTCCTGATCCTGAAATCAAAAGGTGGTCTAAGACCGATCCTAGACTTCAGAAAACTTAATAGATTTACAAAGAAACTAAAGTTTCGTATGGTATCTTTGACTTCCATAATTCCCTCCCTGAATCAGGGAGATTGGTACGCTGCCCTCGATTTATGAGATGCGTATTTTCACATTTCAATTATCCCTCACCATAAAAATTTTTTGAGATTTAGGGTGGGTAATAACCACTTCCAATTTACAGTCCTTCCCTTTGGCCTTTCCACAGCACCAAGAGTCTTTACAAAGTGCATGGCAGTAGTGGTGGCATTCTTCAGAAGAAACAGAGTACACATCTTCCCTTACCTCGATGACTGGTTGGTGAGAGGGTCATCCAGCGACCAGGTGAAATCTCATCTGGAGATGATAAGCAGCCTCCTTGATGGCCTCAGCCTCCTGGTGAACAAGGAAAAATCGATCTTAACTCCAACTCAAAGGATAGAATTCATTGGTGCAGTCATTGACTCCACTGCAACGATGGCCTCCCTGCCTCCTCTGTGCTTCCAAAACGTAGCCACACTGATCAACGAGGTATCCAGCTTCCCAATGACAACGGCCCACACCTGCCTCCGCTTACTCGGTCATTTCGCGGCATGCACGTCGGTGGTCAAACATGCCAGTCCCCATTCACGACCACTGCAGATGTGGCTCAGGACTGTTTTTCAGCCCTCCAGACATGCCTTGAACTGAGTGCTGACGATTCCCTCTCATGTCTTCGGCTCCCTACATTGGTGGCTAAACCAGGAGATGGTTTGTGCAGGGGTCCCCTTTTCTGCCAATCGCCCCTCAAAGATACTCATGACGGATGAGTTGGATGTCGGCTGGGGAGCTCACCTGGATGGGATGTCCACTCAGGGATGTTGGGAGGCCAGAGACATGAGACAACACATCAATGTGAGGGAACTCAGAGCAGTCAGATTGGCATGCCAAGCATTCGAACATCAACTTTATGGAAAGCACGTAGCACTAAGGATGGACAACATAGCCACGATGTTCTATATAAACAGACAAGGAGGGGCACGCTCCCCCTCACTTTGCAGGGAGCCGGTAGCCCTCTGGGAATTCTGCATCCACAGGGGCATCCACCTGGAGGCTTCCTATCTCCCTGGGTCTCAGAATCACTTAGCGGACTCTCTCAGCAGGGTTATCAATGCTCACGAGTGGTCTCTCAAGCAGAGCATAGTGAATTCTATCTTCCAGAAGTGGGGCACTCCCCAAGTAGACCTCTTTGCCACCAAGGACAATGCCAAATGCCAAAGGTTCTGCTCCTTTCAGGGAATCGAGGAGGGCTCCATGACGAATGCTCTGCACCTACCATGGAGGGGAGCCCTAATGTATGCCTTTCCCCCCTTCCCTCTGCTCACCAAGGTTCTCGCAAAAGTGAAGGAGGACGTGGCCGCAGTGATTTTAATCGCCCCGGCGTGGCCCCGCCAAATTTGGTTTCCAAAATTATTAGACCTCCTGATGGCACCCTCCATAACTCTCCCACTTTGCGAGGACCTCCTCACACAGGAGCAGGGCCATCTATGTCACCCAAACTTACAGTCCCTGCACCTAACGGTGTGGAAAATCCATGGCTAAGTCTGGAGGAGCTAAGCTGCTCCGCCCATGTGAGGCAGATCCTGCTGGATAGCAGGAAGCAGTCCATGAGACGAACGTATCAGGCGAAATGGCACCGCTTTTTGGCATGGTGCCACCTCTCACAAATGCAACCCCGGGAAGTGCAACTTCCCCACATTCTGGACTACCTGCTTCACCTAAAGAGGGGAGGGTTATCTGTCTCCTCCATCAAGGTCCCCTTGGCAGCCATTATGGCCTTCCACGACCCAGTCAGAAACTTTTCCCTCTTCTCGCATCTGATGGTGCGGAGATTTATGAAGGGCTTATGTAGAAGTTTCCCTCAGGCAAACAGGCCACTCCCTCAGTGGGACCTAAATTTAGTTCTAAGAGTGCTAACACGTCCTCCCTTTGAGCTGATAGTGGCATGCTCGGACCTCTACTTGTCATGGAAGGTGGCCTTTCTCGTAGCAGTCACATCAGCCAGAAGAGTCTAGGAGTTGCAAGGCCTTACAATGGAACCACCGTTCACAGCATTTTTTAAGGATAAGGTGCGCCTTCATCCTCATCCGGCATTCCTACCAAAGGTAGTATCAGCCTTCCACTGCAATTAGGACATTTTCCTGCTGGTCTTCTACCCTAAACCCCACGCATCGGATAGAGAGCATGCACTTCACTCACCGGACGTGAGAAGAGCCTTGGCTTTTTATTTAGAAAGAACAGGCCCATTCAGAAAGTCCACTCGCCTGTTCGTGTCAGTGGCCAACAGAAAGAAAGGGTCTCCTGTTTCTGCCCAGACTATATAGAAATGGATCACCTCTTGCATCAAGACATGCTATGAGGTGGCAAAGAAACCCATGCCTCCATTAACGGCCCACTCAACATGAGCTTATGCAACGTCCACGGCCTTTACGGTACACGTCCCCATCTGAGAGATTTTGCAGGGCGGCAATGTGGTCATCCATACATACCTTTGTAGTCCACTACGCCATCACATCGCATGCCAAACAGGATGCGGCGGTGGGCGAGGCAGTGTTGAGATCCGTACTTCCGCATGACACCGACCCCCCACCACCAATAATTGCTTGGGAATCACCCAACTGGAGTGCATGCGAGCAGCCACTCAAAGGAGAAAGACAGTTAATAACCGTTCCATAACGGTTGTTCTCCAAGAAGTGTTGCTCGCATCCACTCCAGACCCGCCCGCCTACCCCTCGGTTGGTACGTCGGAAAGAAGGAACTGAAGGGGTAACGGTCGGTGGCCCCCTTTATATAGGAAACTGTGAGAGCGGGACTCTAGGGGGCTCTTTCGCCAACCCAGAGTGTGGGGGGGAAATAGCAAGGGAAAACCTTCCGGCGGCTGTGCCCAAGGCGCGCACACACCCAACTGGAGTGGATGCGAGCAACACTTCTTGGAGAACGATGTTATGGAACGGTTAGTAACTGTCTTTTTCTGTCCCATTTTGACCTTTTAAATTAAGGGAAGAGAGCATCAGTGGATTTTAACTGCAGTATTAACTGCACTTCAGATATTTCTACCAGCTTCAGAGAGATAACAGACACTATCAGACCTCCCCATTTAAAGTGTGGAGAAGATCCAAAGGGGTAGCTGTGTTAGCCTAGTTCAGTAACACAAATAAACAAGGAGTCCTGTGGCACTTAAAGACTAACACATTTAATTTTTGCATGAACTTCCGTGGGAGAAGATCCAACTTTGTCAGATGCTTTGAAGATGGAGGAACTTACAGAATGCTAGGAAATAAATGCAGGGAAGTGTAAGTAATGGGAACAGGTCACACTGTAAGAGCAAATCAAAACAGTTGTAAAGATTCAAACACTGGGGAACAGCATACAGAGGAAGATGAGGTCAGATCAATGTCAAGGTTCTGAAGTTAACTTCACTTTTGCACCGTTCATGTTCTCATGGCTACTCCTTTAGGTTCAGGTCTGAAGCCATCACCTCTTTATGGGCAGGAACTCTCATTCTCTTAAGATTGCAATTCCCTTTCTGTTTGCAGTCCTAGCAGGTCCAACCATAGTCCAGTGCTTGTTATTTGGCTGCCATATGTCTCACTGATCTTCCACAGGAAGATCCTAGGAAGTTTTCAAAGTCCTTCAAACCCTTCCAGCAGGATTTTGCCACCTTGGGTAAAATCTCCTGCACATTTAAGGAGCCTGAGTCAATTTTGGGTGACTTTTTAGTGTGGAGTATCATTCTCAAATTGGCAGAATCTTTCAAAAGAAAATAGTTTTAAAGTGTGACCATTGTATGGTAAGTGCAAGGTGGTAGTAAAAATTTCTGATCGTTGGAAATATCCCTTAGGGGACTAAATGTTTAAATATTTAACTCCCTCACTTAATAAGTCTTTGACTTTCCCAGTCATTACATTAACTCATTAATTCTCTCAGTCATTAATCCATAGGATCCTGTTTAGCTTCCCTTCTCTGCAGATGAATGTCACAGAGGAAGGAGCTTGGCACATTTAACCATATTTAGGAGTTTAAATGGTTTGCTCATTTGCCAAATTTTTATATCCCTAACAGCCATAGAACAATGGAACCACTTGGATATAGTCATTAGAGAGTGTAAGTGGTCATTTATTAGTTCAGCTACTGTCATTTCTTCCTCTTTCTTGTCAATAATTTGCAACCACTCTGCCCTTCATTTCTAGTAAAATAAACAATAGTAATAATGATCATCACAAGATTGCAGCAGTTTTGTGGAAATGCCAAGAACCTGAAGATGCACAATTTCAGTGGAAAATGTTTTGAGGTGAATATTTGAGAGAGTCCTTTTCCAAAGGTCTGACTATGTGGGTCACATAAGCACCCAAAAAGTTAAGGTGCTTGTTCAAATTCCCTGCATCTTGAGTTCGAAATCTCATGAAAACAGGTTTTCTCTCACAATTTTCTTTTTTAATTCTTACTTTTGGTCTGGAAGGGAGAACAATCTCTTGTTTCCAAAGAGGTAGTCATGTTAGTGTGTGTATAGGAAAAACAACGAGAGTCCTGTGGCATTTTAAAGACTGTCAGATTTCGTTAGGCATAAGCTTTTGTGGGCTCCAACCCATTTGATGAAAGCTTCTGGCTGAAAAAATCTGGTAGTCTTTAAGATGCCACAGGACTCTTGTGGCAATCTCTTGTGGTATTTCAAACATCTCTCTTTTCACTTCTGGATGGACTTCAGAAGTTCATACCATGGAAAAATAGTAGGTAAGACGAAGAACAGTTAACTGACTGGCTGTGTTTACACTGCTCCACTTTTTTTGAAAAAAGGGGTTTTTTTTTGAAAAAAACTATTTCAAAATATCGGTGCACTTTTTTGCTGAAAAAGCTTCTTTCAAAAAAAAAAAGGTGCTTTTTTGAAAGAAACCAGGTTTTGCTTTTTCAGAAAAGTGCTCTGGTGTTTCGATACACCGGAGTGCTTTTTTTGTTTTGTTTTTTGTTTGTTTGTGTTGAAAAAGCAAAACTGCTCTTCGGACACAGGAAAGTTTTTTCAGGATAAGCCTCCTTATCATGAAAAAACTCTCCAGTGTAGACATGCCCACTTGTTTTTGAAATTCACAATTTTGGTTTGGGCTGAGTACATTAATATCAAATTTAACAACTGTCTCGTGCTTTGTACACATAGAAAAATATTGCAATTATAATAAGAAAATTGGCATTTAAAAGCCGTCAGTTTGTTAAAATATGAAAACATTGTCTTTAAAGAATCATATGTATTGATCTGGGCCTGTAATTCCACTCTGACTTTTGGGGGGGGGGTAGCTAAATATTTAATGCTACAATTCCTCACTTTCGTCACAACAGTGGAAATAGGTAAGCATTTCCAGATGGTGAAAATGCTGGAAGCTCTTTTCAAAAATGTAGCTTACACTGATTCCTGCTCTGTTTATTGAAAGTAGAAGATATTCAAAAGGGTAAACTTTTAAATATACCCAAATCCATGACTACATCTGAGGCAAAATATACTCTTCAAACAAAATTTCAGCAGATTTCACCATAGACACTGGCAATTAGTCCCTGTGCTGGTGCACTCATTAAAGAACGTGTGACTCTCTATCCCCTGTTACACATTGCAGTGGCTGGTGGGTGCCATTTATTCTAATTGACTTCGTTGAACTACTAGAAAAAGAATATCACTTCTAGGGAACCCAGTAAGGAAAGCACAGCAATTATCTTTATTACTGAAACACTAAATATCTGGATATCATCTAATAAACAGAAATAGCATTTACTGACGAGCAATTGGTTTTCATTTTCCTGTCAAACACCCACAAATTTTACCATCCATCTAATGGCAGTGTAAATAACATTGGGACTAGTGATTGATATTTGCAGGCAAAACCCTTCGTAACTGCTGCAGGATGTTTCATGTTTATTACTATATAGCTAAAATTATTTAATTGTACTTGAAAGATGACTCCTTTCTGCCTCAACATTCAAACTCTTTAGAACACAGGAGTAACTTAATATGTGACAAGCAGTATTTAAATGAAGTATGATCTTATAATTTATTTAGGTCACAGTGATGTTAATAATTAATGAGGCTTTCCTGATTTGAAGAGGAGTTCTGAAGGACTCATTCACTTTGTTTCAGATTCTTGAAATGCATAACTGTCTCCAGGGCCCTGCATTTTTAATGAGTTATTCCTTCTGGTACACTATAACAACATCAAATGGTAAAGGGGAGAGTGCGGAAATTTTAAAAAAAAATGAAGATGCCATACTTGTTACTGCAGACACATGTGGCTAATGTTGCAGATATCATCATGTGTACTCTTTTGGTATGCTGAAATGTGCATCCATATCAAAGACATATTGTGTAATGTTTGGTTGTAATGTTGTGTGATAACATTATTAACACTAATATCAACGTTAAGTTACATTAACAATAAAGGTAAACATATTGCCCTTAGACTTCAAGGTGTCCTATTGATTACAGTCGGGTGACTTGTGAGGTAAGGCATTATCGAACATGTTAGTTCAGAAATAGCAATTGTGTGTCTTATGGCATGTCACAGAATTGTAGAAAAGTAGAGCTGGAAGGGATCTCAGGAGGGCATCTAATCCATCCCTCGCTGTTGAATTAAGTACAGGCCATTTCTGACAATTGTTTGTCCAACCTGTTCTTAGAAACCTTCAGTATTGGGGATTCCACATATTTCTTTCCTGTGCAATTCTTATATTTAGAATTTCTTTTTCCTAATAATCAACCTTTATCTCACTTGCTGCAACTGAGCCAATTATTTTTTGTCCTGCCCTCAGAAGATATGAAGAACAATTTATCATCATTATCCCTATAAAAACTTTTCTATATTTTGAAGACTTATCATACAAGCCTTGTGTTTTGTGGACTAAACATGCACATGAGGAATCTGGCCATGATTCTTTACTGGTGCCTCAGGCACAACTGTAAAATAGTAACTGAAGTAGCCATACTTAGACATGACAATGTGTTAAGCAATATAGAAGATTATCAAGCATCATTAAGGTGTACTGAACATAGTTTTCATGGTTGTAAATTAAGTAATTCTTGATAAAATTTTCCCTAACTGGTGGTGATTCCAAAGTTGACTGTTAGAACAGGTCTAAAGTCAATTAAAAATCCTTCTGACAGAGTGTCATCTTAAAAGTAATTGTTCAGGATATGGCTCAAAGTTCTGGTAGCCTAGTTATGCAATAAACCTCTAGATAATTCAGATATGAAATGACTATCTGCAAGTAGTGAGACATATCTAGCACACTGTCATGGTACACCATTCTCAGACAATTTCCAAAGGGACAGCCATGTTAGTCTAGTAAAGCAAAAAAAGCAAGGAGTCTTGCGGCACTTAAAGACTAACTGATTTATTTTTTGCTTGAGCTTTCATGGGAGAAAATCCCACTTCATCAGACCCTTTGAAGAATGTCTACGCTGCATTCAGGTTGTGGCTCAGGTAAGCATACCCATGCTAACTCTAAGCTAAGTAGCATGGCTAAAAATAATAGTAGAGATGTCAGAGTGTGCTTCAGTGTGGTTAATACAGACACACAGTGGATCATTGTGTGTCTAGTCCGTGTTGAAGCCTGTGCTACTGCATCTTTGCATCTGATTTTTAGCCATGCTAGTTACAGTAAAGCTACAGTAGCACAGATGTGCCTACATAAGTTACAATCACATTTTGTATTGCAATATAGACAAGTGGTTCCCAACACGTGGCCCCTGAGGCTAAAAGTGGTCCTCAGAGTCTTTCAAAGTTTCTCATGACTCCCTTCCTGCTGGCTGCAGAAGGGAGCTGCTGCCTAAGAACCCCAGTGGAGCATGTTTCTCTGGGACTAAAAGACTGGTGCAGGCACCTTACTGCAGTCAAGGGGGTGGGAGATAGTGCTTATCTTCACATGGCTGTAGCAAGGAGCGAGACAAAGAACTCCAACTAGATCCAGAGGCAGTGGTGTCCCTGCTGGAGCCAGAAGGAAGGGAGATCAATGCTCTCTCCCGGCTCTAGCAAAAAGTAAAATGGTCTGCATGAATCCGTAGGTATTGGGGTCCCTGGTGGAGCCAGAGGGAAGGGACCAGTGATCTTCCATCCCCCTGACTGCAGAAGGGACCCAGGTGGAGCACGCAGGTTTACAGGACTCATGCAGTTTCCCTGCTGCAACCAGGGGGTGGGGTGGGGGTGAGTGATCAGTGTGGAGGGAGGCAGCCTCCACGCTAAACTCCTTCTGTCTGGCTGCATTGGGGGTGGGGAGGCCTTGCTGGTGGAGTCTGGTCACCCTTCAGGGTTGTGAAAATAATAGCTATGTCCCTCTAGTCAAAAAAAGTTGGTAACCATTGATCTAGACATACTTTTAGGTGATCACATGCAGTCTGTACTCTTTTATATCTTCGTAAGCTATTGAAATAACCATCTTGTTTTTCCCCCTTTGGTAATGATAAAGTTCAATGTTGTTATGCAGTTAATTATAATTGCTTGTAAATTAACTCTGAGATAACTAGAATATTTTGAATGGTCTTCAATATCAGTATACTGAATAATATCATATGGTGATTTCAGGCCATGAGCAGTTTTTGTTAAACTGAAGAGGTTATTAAATCAAAAATAGAAGGTAACAGATTAACTTAAGTATCTCTAGATTGTTATGTAGCCATTAACATCTCTCAGGTGTGCTCACAAGAGAAAGGTTGATCAGATATCCACTCCAAACACATTGCTAAACTTAGCAATCTTGTCCTCATCCAAAACATTCTTTGAAGGCTTTTGAATCCATGTGAATGCTAAAGCTATCCTTTAGACCCTGAATGAAAGGAGGAGCTGACACCCTGAGAATCCATATGTATGTTGGAGCCAGGCAATTTAGGCAGAGCATGTGCTAATATTTGGGTTTCAGATGAACAATATTGGAAGGAAAACAAAACTTCCCCCATCTTAACATCTACTAATATTAAGTCGCCTGCTTAATATGGCCAGGTAGAGAATTGAATCTTATGAAGGAATATTAGAAGTTAGCAAGCACAAACCTGAATCCTTTCAGAGGTTACTGATCGAATATGTAAGGAATTTTTTTCTTTTTTTTGAAAATGCTTCAGATTACTAAATCACATTTGCTAATCCTCTCTGTGATTAAACTATGGAAGTGATATATGGAAAATACATTTCCTATGTGTGAAATTCAGGCAAAAAATATTGCTGTAAATATGTTGTATGAATGAGATAGAGCTTTATAGTCAGGTTATTTAGCACATGTCAAAGAAATACATTTATCCATTAATACCAACTAGCACACAGTCCAGTGTGAAAACTTATTGTATCTATGACTGTTTCTCAATGCAAGAGGGAAAAAGTACAGTGTTAATGTAAAAATTCATTTGTATTAGAAAGAAATTGGGCACCTTAGTAAGTTGTTTGGTTAATGAATACTCAAACAATTCTGTATTGCAAAATAATGTTAAAGCCATTTAGAATATTTTGGCAGTAGTGTTGTATGTACAAGTTAAAGTACTGAATAAAAAGGAGCTGTGGTACAAAGAATGTGTATAGGATAGGATACCTTTTGCAGTTTTCAATGTCATTCAGTATACTTTAAACACAATTAATCTGTACCTTTATAATACAACGTACCATGATGCATGCTGAGGTAATTATCTGTGTAACTTCTCCAGCTGTCCAGTACAGATGTCACTAATGGAGTCTGTGTCAAAATGAATTCTTTACTGTCTTTTCATGAGGTGGGCTAGTTTCAAAATGAAATCAAATCCTTGCAATATATTTTCCACTGCACTGTAGGTTGACTCGGTTACTGAAAGATCAGTTGCTCCAGGAAGCAATATTAGTCTGACATGGTTTATAAACTGCTACACAAACATTCATTATTGATAGACCCATAAGAGCCAAGGAATGCCTGCCTACTTAAAACAAAAATGCGGGAAACAATATATAATAAAAAATATTTTTTATGTTGGTTTAGAAGAGTCAAGAGGGGCCTCATGTTTGTATTTACTGATGTGAAGACTGAAATATGCAAAAATTAACAAGACAGCCTTGGAAGCTGAGCTCTCCTATCTACTCCTAATAAGAGAAGACTCCAGTAAGCATTGATGTAAGAGATTATGTCTACTCTACATTGTAAACTGAGGTCTGTGAGACTTGAGCTTTTGGATTCGATGATTCCAGCCCCATGCTTGGGTATCTGCACTGGGTTGTAAGCCTGAATTTAAGATTGCTGAATCTGCATCTCATGGCTGTGCTAAAACACTGTACTGTATTGCACAGATCTCCTAATTCAAGTTCCTGGCTTGACCTGCATTCACACTGCAAAATGGCAGGGCTTGCACCTGAGTCACCTAAGGAATCAGTACTCTGAGTCCTCCATCAGTAGGGTCCTGGGACCTGCATCCTGGGTGCTTGCTGATCCAAGTCAGACAGACATGTTTGTGTTGGAAGAGGAGCTTGGGATCAAACCTTAATCAGGAATCAGGCTTTGTGTGCAGAGTAGGTATACCCAAACATGCATAAATTTGCTCACTTCTGCTTATCATTACTGGGAAAACTGACAAAAAAATATTGCTGCCTCAAGCATTTTTGTTCTGATTCCATTTCTAATCCAAATGTAATCATTTTTCATCCTCAAATGTATTTAGTGACTGGGAGGGGAAAACCATTTCTGTGTGTAAGTCCAAGATAATCAAATGTGATTACTCTTGGATGTTTCAGTTTTAAGGTAGCTCAGGCTATGCACCCAACCAAACTGCTCCTAATTTTCAGGAAGTGTTGAACACCTGCCCACTGAAAATCCAGGCCCTTGTAAAAGAATGCTGTGATAAAATACAGGCCTAAAGGATTTTAACTGGTGCCTCTCTGTGCCTCCCTGCTTCAGACACCAAGCATCCTTGACACATACCGTCCTGCCTTATCATACAGGTACAAGCTGCCTCAATCCTGTTGCTATCAGTTTGTTATGTGAGATTCCCTTCCCCTCTGACCCTGGTCCCTTTTAAGGAATAATGTTGGTCTGTACCAATAAGAAAATGTTAGATCATATTACTGCTACTTTATGTATGTGCATATATGGTAATGTTGCTCATAAGCTGTAAAAGTTTCTGTAACACATTACAGGGGTGGAGACCAGCACCTAACTGCTCTCTCCCCATTAGACTAGTGTTCCTGTTATTTACCAGTAATAAAACTGTCAGCTTTGATACTGCACTCAGTTTTTTAGTTGTATTTTTCTACAACACCCCTTTAATGTCTTTTAAAATACCCTAAACTACCAGTCACATTTCAAAATCCTGGTCATTATTTTCAATTTTTTTAAAAATTCAAAACATTTACATTATGAAAAAATGTATTTGGTGTAATAAGGGTCTTTGAAATGATTTCTTTCCCAGAGAGAACTCTAGCGTAGGAAGAAAGCAGAAGGCATTGTGATGGACAGCTTAGTGGTGCCCACGTTGCCACCCCTTCAGTCCCATGAATGACATGACTGTGAACAGATCCTGAGCTTTGTGCCCAGAGTTTCCAGCTGCTGTGTGTTTATATGCTGAAAAGGTTCCTGCCTGGCTATTTTGCTTGCTTATGTGTTTATAAAGTTAGCCTGGGAAGCTGGCCTGGTGGTGGGGGTGGGCCTCATTATCCTGGCTGTCCTGAAATGCTATATTTTACCATAGCAGGACCAAGGTGCTACAGGAACCTCGTCAGGGTCATCCACAGTTGTCTAGGGCTGTGTTCACACACAGGGGGTTATTTTGATATGGTTGTTTTGAAACAACTTGTATCGAAATAACACCTTATTTTGAAATAACTTAATTCGAATTAACAGTTTGTTAATTCGAATTAAGGAAAGAAGCTCAAAGTGAAATAGCAGGTTCAGGCAACAGTTATTTCGAAACACGTCACTGTTGTTTCGAAACAACATGTTCGCATGGCGTTGTTTCAAAACAATAATTTCAAAACAACATTGTTTCGTCCCCACATGGGGTTTAACTTCTTTCGAAACAACGGGACGCGTTGTTTCGAAACAACCATGCGTCGTGTGAACAGCCTAAACCTTATTTCGAAACAACGTCTGTTGAAAACAGCCTAGGGGTCCCTGACTGCTCAAGGAACATAATCTTATTGTCACTGTATTTCTGTGCATGCTTAGGGTTGCTTATTCATTCTGGCATTCACTAAATACTTTAAATGGTCTCTGTCTGTGTCTGGTGAATCCAGAAGTGAACCTGCAGTGGTTTGGGGTAACATCTAACAAGCCAATGTTTTTAATTTCCCTGCTCACACACTACTTTTCTTTCTGTTGTGGGCAGTGTGGTATGCTGGGCGGAGTGCGGTCAGGCACGTCAGGCAAGATATGCTCCTATCAGTGTTGTTCTGTGTCCAGTGCTGATGTCAGTTTGGCTGCGTGTGTGAATGCGTGCGTGAGTAAACTGAGACAACACTCATGATAAAGGAAACCAACACGACCACGGATCTTTGTAGAAATGAAGGTGCGAGGCTAGGCTTTATTGCAATGTAGCACTATGGTAAACAGTCCATATCAACAGATTTGTTGGCAGCATTGGGGCTCTCAGTGCAATGGAACAGCTCAACTGACAGCAGGACTGGCTGTCACCCTCTTGGCTGCACGAAGTATGGGCTCTGGGGCTCCTACTTTTATACCTTATCTGAATTGAGTTGTATGTCCCTCCTTTGATACCACCTCTTAATTTGACAGGTCCCTGGTTACCTCAATTGTCCTATGCATCCCTCCTTTGATGCCACCCCTTAATTTGATAGGTCCCTGGGCATCACCATCCATCAAGGTGTCATGAGTTGGCCAAAACTCTCCTTTGTACAGGTCACTTCGACCCAGCATACCTCCTTATCTCTTCTGGCATGAGACCGAACTAGCACCCCCTTTCTCCAATTCTTTATTCAAGTACTTTCTCATCTTTGTCTTAGTACTTTCTCATATTTAGCTTGTGCCAGTTTCGATGAGGTTATCATGGTCCCATGCTCTATGTGCATGCCATTCAGACCCACTTTCTTGGCCTTGAGCCAATACCTAGATGCTCCTACTTATCTTTCTTAACCTTTTACTTTCTCCTACAGGCAGAAATAGCTTGCATAAAGCATACACATTTTGTGCATGGAGCTGTCTTGTCTCAGTTTCTTTCTTTTATATACAGCGTACTCGCCTCTGTTCTGACATAGTTCTGGGATGTCTTCACAGACGTCACTTAGGCTATTCCATCTTATGCTATTACTCTATTTGGGTTGCTAAACTGTACCCCCTCTGAGTTATCTATTCAGTTTCCAGAATTAGGACATTTAAAAAGTGTTGTTCAACAGATCTGATACCCTCCCCCATCCCCCCAATTCCACTTTTGCTTGGGGAAGATAATATAGGTGTGTCATGTCTTTTATTTTTAAAATAAGTTCATATTCAGTGTAATATTTTTAGATAATGTAATGTGAGAGATCAAGGCCAGCAGGCAGTCTGAGAGTAGATAGGAAATATGTGAGCCTCACAATGCTAGGCGGTGAGCAGCCCCTGTGTTGCAGGGGGGTGCCGGCATTTGAGGGGCGCCAAAAGGGGACAGCGCTGTGGCGCTCCCCTGATGACGTCACTTGTCTGTGCAGGCGTTGCTCTGCTGCGGGGGGCGCCACAATCCCCAGCACTGACCCTGAGCCTTTCCGCTTCAAACGGCGGGGGGGGGGGGGGCAGGCTGGAGGGAGAGGAGCAGGAGGGTGGTGTTGTCCAGAGACAAAGGCAGAGAGGAGTTGTGGAAGGTAACTGGACTTGAGAGCAGAATGAAAGGCAGAGTCTGAGACCTGAGAAAGGAAGCCTGGCCTAAGGGGAGACCAGGCACAAGGAACTGAAAGGGTAGAGGGGGGAGACAGCCCAGGGGAAAGAAGTATACTTTGGGTCACTGTCAGCAGCACACAGCTGCACCTCGTAGGTCCCCTGGGCTGGGACTTGGAGTAGAGGGTGGGCCTGGGTCTGAATATCCCTCTCCACTCCCTGGAGTAGCACCAGTGCAGGCATCCCATAGGGGCTGAATTCAGGTGATTGGAGCTGCCCTGACCAACTTTTCCTAAAGAAAGCGTGAGACCCAATGCAGGAGAACTGGCAGTGTGCCACAGTAAAGGCAAAGAAGTATGGTCAGTGGGTACTTGGATTGCTTCTACTGCACCCAAAATCAAAGCTATTTATGTTTATACACCTACATAGTTAAAATAACTAAAACCTCTGGCCCTGTTCAATGTCAGCCTTCCCTTGTACCTTCTAATCTTAAACATGGAGAAAGCATTCTACTTGTATAATTTAAAGGTGAGCTACAGAACTTGCAATCCATAGAGAACTAGTTTACAGTAGTTTCATACATACATGTTTTGTTAGTAAGCATGACACTATGTCATCAGTTTTTTAATTCTCTCTCAGTGCTGTAATTTCATGATTTAACCAAGAAGTCTTTTTATATAAATAGTTGCAATAGCTGTTTGTCTAATGGCACCAATAAAAGTGTCAGCCCATTGAATCTGTCAGCAGTGGGAATTAATGCCCTTCAGTATGTTTAAAGTCCAGTTTAGGAATTTCCATTGATTGTGTACAGCTGTAAAGAGAGCCATTTTTTTCTTACAGCCATTGATGCAATGAATTGTGTAATGGATGGATAAGGTTCTCCTTGGGTTTTGATTTTTCCCAAGTTAGATCAATGGCGAAACAATTAAAGTTCTTTGGGTGATGTTAACTTTGTTTCTATATACATTGGATGCATTTTTATTCATGTTTTGGGTAAAATTAAGTCTTCAGGTGTCAGGCATGTTTACATAGAAGTTTCTGTGAAATGTTTTACAGAAATGAGTGAGGAGATATTTCAACCCTATTTCCAAGCTTACACAGTATTTCTGCCTGGGGATAAGATGCTGAGTCAACCTATGTAAAAATCTGAATGATATGAAGCTCTGAACAGCAGTGTCAATAGCTTGATATTGTTTATTAGTTGCAGTACATAATGCCATTGATGTAAATGACACTGCAGAACATGTGTGCTGTACAAAAGAGGGCCCTGACCTACACATGAAAGGGCATCAGGACAGAATGCTTCACCCCACAGAGAGTATGTGTTGTATATACCAAGGACGGATGTATAGACACTGAGACAGATTCTTTCTCCGGGTACAGAATAGGTACAGAATGAAAGTCTCCCTCCATGACTGAGCTACATATTAAATGGTAGTCTAGGGGTAGGGAACACACAGCACGTGTGCCAACACTGGCACAAGAGCCTATTTGGAGCAGCACACAGCACCCTCTGCAATGCCACAGAAATTGTGGCTCCTGTCACTGACAGCCACTCTGGGCAGCTTCTTTCAGGGGGCAGCTGGGACACAGAGGGTCCCACCATGCCCATGTTCCAGGCATGCTGTGGAAAGAAGATGCCTGGAATCACTTCTCTCCATGGTGTGCAGCCTCCAAGGAGCCACTCTGGGCAGCTTCTTTCCTCAGCGTGCCTGGGGACCCCCCAAGAGGAGCTGCTCCAGGCTGCTTCTTTCCATGGCATCCCTGTCCCCAGGCATGCTGCCAAGAGGAGGCTCTGCAGGCAGCTTCTTTTCGCTAGTGGCTGGAGCAGCATGCCAGGGAAGCACCCATCTCCCAGCCCCCCAACTGCAAGCCATTGTTGCCATCAAATTTTCAGGCAGCTGCCGCTTTTATTTCTGTGGAGGGAGTTACTGGCACTGGCTGACAGTCAAGGAGGAGGGTCTGGCACAGGGGTTGGCAAGGGTTGCTGACCCCTGTAGTAGTCTCTAGTCATCTGCCTTCTTTGCTTTCTTTTGTTAAATGCTGTTTCCCAGATGATCTAACCTCTTTAAGTACAACCAATAAAATAACTTATATGACTATAACAAACTGCAACACTCAATCCAGTATTTTAACCTTTTAGGAGATATGTAATGTGAATATTAACATGAAACAGGTCAGTTCTTAATTGTGCTTATCTCATGATCTATGTTGATAATGAGGGGGAGAGAGAAAAGGTGACCTCAAGAAACTTTTCTGCTTGCCTTCAGGGGCATCATTGGCACCTGGCACATGGGGCCCATGCCCCGAATCCCAGTGCCAGTGCCCTGGGTCCTGGCAGGGCCCCTGCCTCTCCAGGTCTCTGTTTGGATCCGGCCAGAGATCCACCACCCGCTGGGGTGGTGGCCACTTCCAGCCTGTTCCCGTGGCTGCTGCTCCCTGCCCTGTCCCTGGCTGGGGGTGTGGCCTGCAGTCAGGGGGTGGGGCCTGTGCCAGTACCTCGCATCCTTCCCCGGGACAGCAATGCTCCTGCTTGCCACAGTCTTTGGGTTGGCAAAGGATTGAACTGGCCTCCAAGCTGAGTAAAAGCAGATATTATGGCTGCTGTAACCTGTAAGAGCTTCAAATAACCCCTAAGGGCATTACACTGAAAATAGCCGGAGTATAGCTGGCTCCACTCTACCATTAACCAGGCTGTTATGCCAGCGAATAGGAAGGATGGGAGTAACATAGAACTGGCTCTGGCCATTTGGACCAGGCTTAAATTCCCTTTATGATACTACAGTTATGCAAAAATGGATCTGGCCCATATATTTTTACCATTTTGGGAACACATGTAGAAGATCAATTAGACCATAATGACTGCAGATCTAAAGACAAAGACTGAAAGAAAAAACATGTTTTCACCGTTTATTATTCATTTTTGAGTTACAATTGTCTTTCTTTTCCTCCAAGAACAGTTATTTTCTCATCAACTTTTTGATAGAAATATAAAAATATTTTGTGAAAGGACTTGGAGCAGGGGACTAGAAAGAGATAATGACATCACAGTAGGCTGAAGCCTAAACCACAGTTTGTCTATGCCTTAATTGAAAGTCAATAGAAAGCTGACTATAAAACTACTTTTTCGTGGACATCTTTTTCTAGCATTTATTTGTACATATACAGATCTACCAACTGCAATATCCATATATTGTTTGCACAGCCTACCTAGGTCCAATGTGGCAAAAACACAATAGGGGATCAAAAGTAACTATTAAAACAGAAAGTGTAAGATGTTGTGGGATTAATTTATTTAGGGTAAATATGTATGTCCTCCATTTCACTATTCATTATTTCTGATTGTGAATGACTTTCAACTGTGAAAATGATAGGGCACAAAATCTGAGTTGAACATAGATAGTTTCAGTGAATGAAATGAGTGATTTTTGAAAAGTACACATAGGTACCAAGCTTTGAATGGTTTAGTCTGTTTATCAAAGTTAAAATGTCTGTAACTGAGAAGCTGCAAAATAATAGGGAAGGTACCTTTAGTAGACAGTTACACTTCAGTGGATTTTTATGAGTAATGTGCACGATTATATCTAATTAAAACTTAAAATAAGAGATTATGCATGACTTTAGTGGATTGTGCTTAACATAACATAGATGCCACCTTCATGTTCACCTACTGTAATGTTGCCAATATTGTTAGCAACCCCCACAAATTTTTGCAGAGAGTCAATGACAATTAGTAAAGTTGAAAACTGCTGCCATCATTAACAACTTTTTCTTATTAGGAAAAAACCTTTGTTGCCCTTATCTTGGTGTACAAACTACATTACTGTATCTTGTAACACCTCTGCTTCTAGCACTGTTGTAATAATGGGGCCTGTCAGGTTTACCCAAACTGTGACTAATTAAAGGTTTATGCAATGTTCCAGTCATCTAAAACAAATGTCAGTGGTGCAAAAGGAAGAGAAATAGGTTGGGTTAGCCTACTCATACACCTGAAGGGCTGTGTAAAGATCACATTTGGTAAACAAGAGGAGTGTAGGATTGGAAATCAGTGAATCACAACTGGTGTGTCAGAATGGTGAGCAGAACTAAACTAGCGAGTAGAAAGAAAGAATGGATTATTCCAGCGGTGTCAAACTCATTTGCTATGGCAGGACAGATTTGAATTAAATGCACTTCAAATGGGCTGTACATACCATAAATCAAAATACTAGGGCACTCTTGTGGCATCACAGAGTGCTGTGTATGCAAAACTGTGCTCTGCAATACCTCTCCCTCTGTTAGGGAGGGAGCATGGTCTCATGGAGCACAGTCTTATATACCCGGTTCTTTGTGGTGTCATGAAACCTGATACTCTCATGGCACTTAAAGAATAACAAATTTATTTATTGCATGAGCATTTTCTCCCACAATAGCTCATGCAATAAAATAAATTTGTTAGTTTTTAAGTGCCACAGGAATACTTGTTTGTTTTACTGAACTAGACTAACATGTCTGCCCCTTTTGAACTTTGTTAGGGAAAGAATGCTGTCCTGAGGAGAGCAGTCACAGGCCAGATGGAAGAGGTTCATTGGCAGCATTCAGCCTGTTGGCTGCATCTTTGACACCTCTGGACTATTGCATCCATTGTTCTCTTTTGGGGTCCTTAATATTGTGGACTGGCTGGGATATAGTGAACTGAAAGGAGTGAATTTTATCATCATAGCTATCGCCCTCACTGTCTCCTGGGATCCACCATGACAGCTTTGGGCCTTCATTGTCCTCGTCCTGAGAGATATCCCAACCAGACCACACCTACAAAGGGGATCCAATGACATTATCACCTCTATTGGCTTCAGCAGAATCATGAAAACCACCTGGGATATGAGATTTCAGTTTTTGCATTCACCTCTCTCCCTGCTACTCCAAACCAGCATATCTCAACTAACCTTCTCTTATCACCCAAGAACAGTTATTATTTTCAATATCATCTAAAAAAATAAAAAATACATATTTTTCCCTTATAAAAATTCCACAGCTAAACAAGAAGTGGAATAAAACAAAATTTTTAAAATAAAAACCATACTTTACATTTCAAATGCATAAATTTATATTTTTCTTTTTTTTTTCTGTCTTTAAAGAAAAGTTTAAAAAGCTTAACAGTAAAAACAATGAGAGTCCAGTGGCATCTTAAAGACTAACAGATGCATCTGATGAAGCGTGTTGGAGCCCATGAAAGCTTATGCCTGAAGAAATTTGTTAGTCTTTAAGGTGACACATTGTTTTTGCTTTACACAAACTAATATGGCTACCTTTCTGGAAATTTTTAACTGTGTTTGCCATAGGACTAAGGAGGCTAAGGTTTCTGTACTCAAAATGCTGAACTATGTTTAATTGTCCAGTGTTGAATAGTTAAAACATCATGTTAATAGCTTATACTCTCTGCACCCACTTATTCCATTGAAATTAATATAACAGCACCTGGGTTTCCAAGTCAGTCAAGTGGTTGAAAGGAAACGTGTTTACCTTACTAATAAAACGCAATGTGCAACGTTAGTAAGTTGACAAGAAAAATACTACTATTGGAGTTGTAAAATTAGTTGCTGGAAGATCTAGTTACCATTTTTGGTGGTACTGAATATAGTTGATATTTTCAGGGGAAGGGTCATAGAATCATAGAACCATAGGGTTGGAAGGGACCTCATGAAGTCATCTAGTCCAACCACCTGCCAAAAAAACCAGGACCACTCCCATTAAATTATCACAGCTAGAGTTTTATCCAGCCAGGCCTTAAACATCTCCAAAGATGGAGATTCCACCACCTCCCTAGGTAGCCCATTCCAATGCTTTACCATCCTCCTAGTAAGAAAGTTTTTCTAATATCCAGCCTTGACCTCCCCAGCTGCAACTTGAAACTGTTGCTCCTCCTTCTATCCTCTGTTACTACTGAGAACAGCCGAGCTCCATCCTCCTTGGAGCATCCCTTCAGGTAGTTGAAGATTGCTATCAAATCCCCCCTCAGTCTTCTCTTCTGCAGGCTAAATAAGCCTAGTTCCTTCAGTCTCTCTTCATAGGGATTGTGCTCCGGCCTCTTGATCATTTTTGTTGCCCTCCGCTGGACTCTTTCTAATTTGTCCACATCCTTTTTGTAATGAGGAGCCCAAAACTGGACACAGTATTCCAGATGCAGCCTCGCCAGTGCCGAATAGAGGGGATTGATGACATCCCTCGATCTGCTGGCAATGCTGCTTCTGATGCAGCCCAGTATGCCATTGGTCTTTTTGACAGCAAGAGCACACTGCTGACTCATATCCAGCTTCCCATCCACCAGGACCCCCAGGTCCTTTTCTACAGTGCTGCTACTTAGCTGTTTGCTCCCCAGCCTGTAGCAGTGCATGGGTTTTTTCCGTCCCAAGTGCAGGACTTTGCACTTGTCCTTGTTGAACCTCATGAGATTTCAGTTGGCCTACTGCTCCAATTTGTCAAGGTCTTCCTGAATCTTCTCCCTGCCCTCCAGTGTGCCTATCATTCCCCCCAGCTTGGTGTCATCCCCAAACTTACTGAGTGTGCAATCAATCCCATTGTCCAGATCATTAATGAAAATATTGAACAGAACTGGCCCCAGGACTAACCCCTGGGGCACACCACTTGTTACTGGTTGCCAACTAGACGTGGAGCCATTGATTCCTACACGCTGAAACCATTGATCTAACCAGTTCTCTATGCACCTTACAGTCCACACATCCAATCCATACTTCCTTAAGTTGCTGACGAGAATGCCATGCGAAACCATATCAAAAGCCTTGCTAAAGTCGAGGTATATCACATCAACAGCTCTTCCCACATCCACAAATCCAGTCATCTCATCATAGAAGGTGATGAGGTTGGTCAGGCATGATTTACCCTTTCTGAATCCATGCTGACTGTTCTTGATCACTCTATTTTCCTCCAAGTGTTTCAGGATGGATTCTTTGAGAACCTGCTCCATGATTTTTCCAGGGATTGAGGTGAGGCTGACAGGTCTGTAATTCCCTGGATCCTCCTTTTTGCCTTTCTTGAAGATGGGCACTATATTTGCTTTTTTCTAGTTCTCCAGCACCTCCCCTGTTTGCCACAAGTTTTCAAAGATAATGGCCAGTGTTACTGCTACCTCATCAGCCAACTCCCTCAGCATCCTTGGATGCAGGTCGTCCGGCCCCATGGACTTGTGCACATCCTGCTTCTTTAGGTAGTCCCTAACCTGACCTTCTGTCACCAAGGGCCTCTCTTCTTCTCTCCAATCTGCCATATCTAGTGTAGTGGGCTTGGAGCTGGCTCTGCCTGTGAAAACTGAAGTAAAAAAAGCATTGAGCACTTCAGCTTTTTCCTCATCCTCCATCACGAGAATACCTGCACTATTCAGTAAGGGATCTACACCAGCCCTGATCCTCTTCTTGTTATTCACATACTTGTAGAACCCCTTCCTGTTATCCTTAACATCCCTTGCTAGCCTCAACTGCAGTTGTTCTTTGGCCTTTCTGATTTTATCTCCACAGTCCTGAGCAATATCTTTATATGCCTCCTTAGTCATCCGTCCAACCTTCCACTTCCTGCAAACTTCCTTTTTATGCTTTAGCTCAGTGCAGAGTTCTCTGTTAAGCCACACAGTGTGCCTTCCACATTTGCTGTTCTTTCTGCTCATTGGAATGTTATCTTCCTGTGCCCTTAGCGGGGTTTCTTTAAAATGCAGCCAGCTCTCCTGGACACCATTCCCCTTCAGATCAGCCTCCCAAGGGAGGCTCCCTGAGAGAGCTAAAATCTGCTTTTCTGAAGTCCAGGGTCTGCGTTTTGCGTCTTTCCTTTTTTCCATTAACAAGCATCTTGAACTCTATCATCTCATGGTTACTCCTGCCCCAGTTGCCTTTACTTCTACATCCCCAATCAATTCTTCTCTGTTTGTGAGCAGCAGGTCAAGAGGTACAAGGCCCCTAGTTGTTTCCTCCAGCATTTGTACCAGGAAGTTGTCCTCAACACTCTCCAAAAACTTCCTGGCTTGCCTGTGCACTGCTGTATTGGCCTCCCAGCAGATGTCAGGGTAATTGAAGTCCCCCTTGAGAACCAGGACCTGCGATCTGGAAACTTCTGTCAGTTGTCCATAGAATGCCTCATCTACCTCCTCCTCCTGGTTTGGAGGTCTATAGCAGACACCCACCATGACATCCCCCTTGTTGCCCTCTCCTTTAAGATTAACCCACAGATTTTCAACTGGCTTGGTTCCACTTCCATAACGGAGCTCTGAGCAGTCATAGAGCTCTTTTACATATAGTGCTACTCCTCCCCCCTTCTTCCCTGCCTGTCCTTCCTGAACAACTTATACCCATCCATGGCAGAGCTCCAGTCATACAAGCTATCCCACCATGTCTCTGTTATTCCAATTATATCATAGTTCCTTGCCTGCGCCAGTACTACCAATTCTTCTTGCTTATTTCACAGGCTCCTCGCATTCGTGTACTTTTCAGAACTTCCTTTCATTGTATCCTGTCCATTTTACAAATATATCATGTCATCCAAAATGTTTTCTGAGAGCAACTGATTAGGTATCTTTCCAGAGCGTGGCTGTACTATATAGGCAAAATCAATTTCTGAGATGAAATTTTTACATCAGTTAAGAAAGACTCATTTAGGCTGAACTTTTGGGGCAATTTTTTCATAATCATGTGTATGCAATACTGTTATAAAAATCATGCACATCCCATTGCACAAAGCCATCATAATTGTGTGAACGAATGTTCAGATGTCTAATTTGCATGCCTAGATTTCCCGACTGCCTTCATGATCAAGGTAATTGAATGTGTAAAATTAATGAGTTATGAATGCATATTTAAGACCGCTTGGGTCCAATGTTCCCTGTAAGCTGCGCGGCCATGTGGCTGCACAGCCCGCCACAGCCCCCCCCCCCCCCCAGGGAAGGCTGCCAGCCGCACAGGGCCGGCAGCCAGAGACCCTGCTCACAGCTCCTGTGGGGCAGGGAGTTATTAAAACTCCCGCCCACAGAAGCTCTAATGGAGCATGCCCAGAATATCTGAGCATGCTCCGTTAGTGCTTCTCTGGCCCAGGAGCTGTGGCAAGGCCATGTAAGGTAAGCAGGGGAGCGGTGGGGGGGGTGCCAGGATCGGGCCCGCGCAGCGAGCAACAGGAGTTGCTCCGCTGCCGGTGGCTGTTAGAGGGAACATTGCTTGGGTCCAAATGTAACACTAAATAGAGCATGAGCTTGGATTTATGCTTGCCCCTATCAGGGGGACAGACGAGTAACATACATGGATTTAAAAAGGCTCTGTGTAGCAAGTTTAGTATGATATTAAGAGTAGTCCATATGTAGTTTAGTATGATATTCAGTAGTATGAAGTTTCATATGATATTGTGTACTCCATATGTAGTTTAGTACGCTATTTAGTAGTATCATCTATTATGATAGTATAAATGGTTGAGCATTTTAACCTATGACTACAGTTATTTATGGTTATTATGCTTGCTTATTGAGTAATAATTGAGCATTTACTACCATATTATGCCAAATATTTTTTTAAAATGTTAGCTTTGTAGTCCAAACAGGCTCTGAACTTGGATCTTATCTATCTAGGTACTTATGAAGCTCCCTCACTACTATTGTGTCTGAGTGCCTCACAAACATTAATTAATTTATCCTCCCAATACACATTCCTGTCACAAGGAGAAATGTTCTCATATTACACATGGGGGAATTGTGAGAGTAAGTGACTTGCCCAGGCTTCCAGCAGAAGTTTGTGGCAGAAAGGTCAGGAAATGAATCTAAATACTTGGAGTCCCAGGCTAATGGGTTACCAACAAGAATGTCCTTCTTTTCTGAGCTCAGATCTTTCCTTCCATGCTAACAGGAAAATGGAAAGAATATGCATAATGTGAGGTGTTGTGAGATACTTTGACATTAGAGATGATAATAGGTAACTCTTCTTAGCAAGTACATTGTATTTTATACTGTAAGTGCTCACAATCCAATGAGTATGTTTCTAATGTAATGAAAGACAAAGTACCCTGTTCAGTTCTGCCTCACTTTTTAAAGAAAATTTCATTTGGAATTCTTCCCAGAATATGCATCTGCCCCTATAATTTACACCTCATCACACAAGGCTAAATAGGGAGGAAAGGTGGATAATCAATTAAGGAAAAGTAAATTAGTCTCATTTTTAGTGTAACAACTCTGGATGATTTCCTCTGTGTTCCTGTCCTTATAAAAATATGTTTGTGGGCTGAGTAGTTAGTCATTTCACAATCAAAGGCCCATGTTTAGATAAGCAGTATTAATGAAGTTGCTGGTTACTTGACTTAGGACGGCAAGTAAAAAAATTGGTTAGAGAAAGAAACTCTGGCACATACATTTTCTTTTGTCTATTCTCACGTGTTTTTTGTTCCATGCTATGACAAGAATTGCGATGGTATAATAGCAGATGGCTATTTTTCAGCCACCTAATATTGTATTTGTGACTCTAAGGAAAGGTTAATCTGTTCTTAATTGTTAGGTAACTGTCTTAGCCTGAAGCTATGTTCATCCAACGTAAATCCTTCTAAACAAGTAATGGTTCTGGGCCTAAATTCTCTCCCACACTGGTGAAAATCAGAATCATAGAATCATAGAATCATAGGGTTGGAAGGGACCCCACAAGGTCATCTAGTCCAACCCCCTGCCAAAAAAAGCAGGACCACTCCCATTAGATCATCCCAGTCAGTGTTTTGTCCAGCTGGGACTTGAACACCTCCAGAGATGGAGATTCCACCACCTCCCTAGGCAGCTTATTCCAATGCTTCACCACTCGCCTAGTAAGGAAGTTTTTCCTAATATCCAGCCTGGACCGCCCCAGCTGTAACTTGAAACCATTGGTTCTCGTTCTGCCCTCTGTTACCACCGAGAACAGTCGAGCTCCCTCCTCCTTGGAGCAACCCTTCAAGTAGTTGAAGGTTGCTATCAAATCCCCCCTCAGTCTTCTCTTCTGCAGGCTAAATAAGCCTAGTTCCTTCAGTCTTTCTTCATAGGGCTTGTGCTCCAGCCCTTTGATCATTTTGGTTGCCCTCCTCTGGACTCTCTCTAATTTGTCCATGTCCTTTTTGTAGTGGGGAGCCCAAAACTGGACACAGTATTCCAGATGTGGCCTCACTAGTGCAGAATAGAGGGGAATGATCACATCCCTCGATCTGCTGGTAACACTTCTTCTGATGCAGCCCAGTATGCCATTGGCCTTCTTGGCAGCAAGAGCACACTGCTGACTCATATCCAGCTTCCCATCCACCATGACTCCCAGGTCCTTTTCTCCAGTGCTGCTATTTAGCTGATCACTCCCCAGCCTGTAGCAGTACATGGGGTTTTTTCGTCCCAAGTGCAGGATTTTACACTTATCCTTGTTGAACCTCATGAGATTCCTCTTGGCCCACTGCTCCAGTTTGTCTAGGTCTCCCTGAATCCTGTCTCTGCCCTCTAGGGTGTCTACCGTTCCCCCCAGTTTGGTATCATCTGCAAACTTACTAAGTGTGCAATCTATCCCATCATCCAGATCATTAATGAAAACATTGAACAGAACTGGCCCCAGGACCGACCCCTGGGGCACACCACTCGTTACTGCCTGCCAACTTGACATGGAGCCATTGATTCCTACACGCTGAAACCGTTGTTCTAGCCAGTTTTCTATCCACCTTACAGTCCATGCATCTAACCCATACTTCCTTAATTTGCCAATGAGAATGCTGTGGGAAAATGTATCAAAAGCCTTGCTAAAGTCAAGGTATATCACATCAACGGCTCTTCCCGCATCCACAAATCCAGTCATCTCATCATAGAAGGCGATGAGGTTGGTCAGGCATGATTTACCCTTGGTAAATCCATGCTGACTATTCCTGATTACTCTATTTTCCTCCAAGTGTTTCAGGATGGATTCTTTGAGGAGCTGCTCCATGATTTTTCCAGGGATTGAGGTGAGGCTGACAGGTCTGTAATTCCCTGGATCGTCCTTTTTGCCTTTCTTGAAGATAGGTACTATATTTGCTTTTTTCCAGTCCTCTGGCACCTCCCCCGTTCGCCACGAGTTTTCAAAGATAATGGCCAACGGTACTGCTATCTCATCAGCCAGCTCCCTCAGCACCCTCGGATGCAGTTCATCCGGCCCCATGGACTTGTGCACATCTAGTTTCTTTAAGCAGTCCCTAACCTGACCTACTGTCACCAAGGGCCTCTCTTCTTCTCCCCAGTCCCCCGTACCTAGTGTAGTGGGCTGGGAGCTGACCTTGCTTGTGAAAACTGAAGTAAAAAAAGCATTGAGCACTTCAGCTTTTTCCTCATCCTCTGTCACGAGGATGCCTGCCCCATTCAGTAAGGGACCTACACCATCCCTGATCCTCTTCTTGTTATTGATATACTTGTAGAACCCCTTCCTATTATCCTTCACATCCCTTGCTAGTCGCAACTCCATTTGTCCTTTGGCCTTTCTGATTTTATCCCTGCAGTCCCGAGCAATGTCTTTATATGCCTCCTTAGTCATCTGTCCTAGCTTCCACTTCCTGTGAGCGTCCTTTTTATGCTTCAGCTCAGTGCAGAGCTCTCTGTTAAGCCACAGTGGGCGCCTTCCACATTTGCTGTGCTTTCTCCTTATCGGAATTGTATCTTCCTGTGCCCTTAGCAGGGTTTCTTTAAAATGCACCCAACTCTCTTGGACACCTTTCCCCTTCAGATCAGCCTCCCAAGGGATCCTGCCCATCAGTTCCCTGAGGGAGACAAAATCTGCTTTTCTGAAGTCCAGGGTCTGTGTTTTGCTTCTTTCCTTCTTTCCTTTAATCATCAACTTGAACTCAATCATTTCATGGTCACTGCTACCCAGGCTGCCATTGACCTCTACTTCCCTGATAAATTCTTCTCTATTTGTGAGCAGCAGATCGAGAGGCGCAAGGCCCCTCGTTGGTTGCTCCAGCATTTGTACCAGGAAGTTGTCCTCAACACTCTCCAGAAACTTCCTGGATTGCCTGTGCACTGCTGTATTGGCCTTCCAGCAGATGTCAGGGTAATTGAAGTCCCCCATGAGAACCAGGGCCTGTGCTCTAGAAACTTCTGTTAGTTGTACACAGAATGCGTCATCCACTTCCTCCTTCTGATCTGGTGGTCTGTAGCAGACACCTACCACAACATCCCCCTTGTTGCTCTCCCCTCTAAACTTAACCCACAGAGTTTCAACTGGCTTGTTTCCACTTTCATAATGGAGCTCTGAGCAGTCATAGAGCTCCTTTACATATAGTGCTACTCCTCCCCCTTTCCTTCCCTGCCTGTCCTTCCTGAACAGTCTATACCCATCTATTGCAGAGCTCCAGTCATGCAAACTATTCCACCACGTCTCTGTTATCCCAATCATGTCATAGTTCTTTGTCTGCGCTAGTGCTAGTCATTGAAGTCATTAGTGCCACTTTGCAGTATCTAGTGTAAGTGGGACAAGAATCTGGTCTAAACTCTCTCTCCTTATTGGTGTATTGGCACAGACAGTCTTAGGGATTCCAGGGCTATGGGAAAGTCAAGGATGGGTCCCCAATGCCATGTGGAGGGCCCCATCCTTGATTTTTGCCATCCTCAATCTGGCTGGGGCCCCACCTGTCACCCCCAGCCATGTTGCTTGGGACCCCTCACAACCTCCCTCTCCCATACTTGGCTACCACCTGCTACCAGGTGTGGCTCATCCTCTCTTGACCCAGCTGTTGCTGCCCTGGCTGGTGCACACAGCAAGATGCCAGGAGATTTAAAGCAGTCACAGCATGGCCCTGCCCCTCTGTGGGGCTCTAAGCAAATGCCCGGCCTGCCCCATTGCTAAGACCACCTGTGCTTATTGGGAGGGTGAAGCTCTTTAAGACACCTGCAGTTTAGCATCTTAATAAAAACAGTTCTTGCCTAAAGTTAAATTTGATTTTTTAAAAGTGACTCTAAATGGTGAGAACGGTTCAGATAAACCAATACAGTTAAAATATGCATTCATCAATGATGAGCGTTACACCACACAAGTTAAAATACATAGAGGGAAACAAATTTACTTTGAAACTATAGGCCAGGCTGTGACTGTTTTTTGAGTTTCTGCAGGAAGGGAAGGAATGTAAAACTCTTTCCCCCACATTCTCTGCAATTCTTTTTTTGAATGCACGCTCATCCCTTTTAGCAACCTGATGGGTTTTAGTCACCCCAGATTAAGCAGAGAGCAAATCAGGCTTGGGTAGAGTACACGTTCTGCCCTTGCAAGGGCTGGCACAGAGTCTATGCTCCCAAGAAGCTCTAAGAGCCATGATGAAAGGCTTTCACTCTAGCCCTATTATATTAACACCTATGTTTTACACCCCCTTGCATTTAGTTTCCTTCCTTTCTGTAAGTTCACCCATCTTCGAAGCATCTGAGGAAGTGGGATCTTCTCCCATGAAAGCTCATGCAAAAAATAAATCTGTTAGTCTTGAAGTGCCACACAACTCCTTGTTGTTTTTTTACTAAATGAAGATCAATTAAAAAAAAAACTTGGCTACAGAAAAGGCTGGTCAGTGAAATTTTTGTAAAATAAAACATATAGTTGTTATGAACGGCCCCATCCTCTTGCTATGATCTTCTGGTCTCATCACTTAACTGCAGTATAACATCCTGATTAAGAAGTACAATGCCCATTTTTAAAGGCTAAATATTCGGTCTTTCTTCTATGTGTTTAGACAAATTAAATGATGAACCGTAGAGCTGGAATTTGTAACAGTAATGGCTTCTATCCCAGATGTGGCATCCCACCCTAATTCTTGCCTTCATAAAGAGCAAACACATCCCAGTGCTCTCCCATTGACTTTACTGCATGGAATGACAGCGCAGCAAAGTATTCCTGGGATGTACGGTCTCTCTCTCTCTCTCCCAATCTTTAGGTACCTGTATGTGGCTCCCCTCGTGGAGCACTCTGCCACTCAACACAAGCCCCGATGACTGTGAGCAACTCAGGCAAAACTCACAAGCTTAAAGTTAAAATTTAAAAGGCTAGTATTGTTAGAGTTCAAAACTGTAGTGAACTCACTGTTCCTTTATAAGAAATGACTTTTATAGTGAAGAGAGATGTGGTAATAAGAAAATAATGGTCTAAGTTAAAATAAATATTGTGCTGAGAAGAAGGCTGGAGACAATATTTCATGACCCTTTCTCCTTATAAAAACATTATCACTGCAGTCTTACCAAGGTCACAGAGACTATGAACTCTTTGTGGCATAAGTTAACTTGTGCACCAGCAGTTCTGAAACATTTTCTAATGTCTGTATGTGTGACTGAATGTGACTTACTTTTGTGGCAGATTCCTTTGTAACTCCTGTTGTGTTTTTTTGTTTTTTCCATCTAGCTGTACATTGGCATTAGGGTTAGCCAGATGTAAAATCTGCCATTAAGAATTTCATTCTATTTACCTGTAAAGGACCCTACTTCCCACCATTCCATCTTTTAGCTGATGCTTAGTGTGATTTCAGTTTATTCTGTTCAAGAGAATTGTTGGTCATTCTTCATTCCTCATTAGAGACAGCAGGTTTGCTTGAAAGGGCTCGCTTTTTTCTGTACTGTGAAGCATGGGGTTCATTATGATCTCTTGTAGTAAAAAGTTCCACAAACATTTAAGATGCTGAAGGTTTTACTTGGCACTTTCCTCAGTCAACAGCACCATCAATGCTGTATGCAGCTGTGGAAGGCAAAAGAGTTTTTGAAATAACTAGGCCCAGTCAGTTAAGGGCTTTTATTTATTAGTTTTACAGCCTTGACTTAAACAGGGAATAAGTGTAACACAGAACCCCTGGTGACATGCTCTTGTCAATCTTTCTTGACTCACAGTCAGGTTGCTGGATATTATACCAGATGTAGCTCCCACATAGCTGTCACAATCAGTCTTAGGTAAAGGGAGTAACAGTAATTTCATGCAGAGGCAATGAAAGCCTGGATGATATGTAAAATAAATCCTCATCTGAGAAGAATGAATATGGTGTTTCAGCTGGGCATAGGTAGAAGGTGTTGCTATCTGAATGTCTATGAGTGGTGAGAAGTTCTGTTAGACCATTACATAGTATAATTCCTTACCTTACTGAAAGATATCACTGCTCTTGTGAGTTGTTTGAACTGTTTCTGTTTTTCCAATAATCATCATATCTGACAGGTGATTGAGCTAGAGTCACCTGCTTTCCAATAGCATGTCTCTAAGATAGGGGTCTCAAACTCATGGCCCGAGGGCCACATGCAGCCCCTAAAGTTATTTCTTGCCGCCCACAATGACATTATCATTATCAATATTTGCAATACCATTTGAAAATGTTTCAGCGGTGCAGCCCTTAGGCTACTGTACTAGTCCTCATGCTCACCTCATGGTGATTTAAGTTTGAGACCCCTGCTTTAAGACAATGTAATATCCTGGGTGAAGGCATTGGCTTCAAACTTTTAAGGGATACAAAATTAATGGTCATTTGTATATTAGCAGCATTTGAGCAGGCTTCATCTTCCAGCCTCTTCTAAAGGTATGTACGTTATATATTTGCATATATATCACAGTAGGATTTGAGCCTAGCTGAATCCTTATGGGATGGTTCTTGAAGAGGAGCAGTTGCCTTTCATGATTCTTTTTGAGTTCTTCCTTGTAGTCAGTTTGCCCTGTACCACCCACTCATGTATACACTTACATGTGAGATAGCAGCCTTTTCTAATGGATATTGTCTGTGTTGCAGACAGACTCATAAACATAACGTGAGATGGGCTAACTGTAGGTTAATTAGGGACATCTGAACCCAATTAAGGGACGCCTAAGATCTTTATGTAAAAACAACCCTCCCCTTGGTGAGAGAGAGGGTGGAAGCAGGAGCTGCTGGTGCAAGGCTAGGAAGATGATACGTTTCTCCAGGGTGAGAGGCTGCTCTCCTGTCTACAGAGAGAACAATCAAAACTGAGCACCTGACATCCTGGGGCCTACAACAGGACACTTTCCACACACAGTAAGTAGGTGGAAAAATGTATCCCTGCTTTGTTTTTAAATTAGTTTTTTTTGGTTTGGTGACACAGCAGTCTTTTGGACCTGCCCAGTACCCTGCCTTGAAAATATTGGTGAGTAACTACAGAAAGGGGAAGATAAACAGTGGCCAAATTGGTGCTTATTTACCCCAAGATGAAGTGCTAAGTCTAGCAAGATGGAGGAGCTGCCTTGCCATAGGGACTTAACATGCTTTATCAATTAGGAAGAGAAATTCATAAATCAGAAAGTCCTGATTCCTTGAATAGAGGAATAAACAGGAGGTTGCTCATGGTTTTGAAGCCTCTCTCTCCATTTATTTCTGTGGTCCTATGCACTCCGTCTCTGCTCCTGCTAAGGGCCATGCTAATAACTGTGTCTCTTGCTGTCTGCTAGCTTTCTAGTTGCTTTTTACCTTAGTTTTCTTGCTTTTTTTCCCCTGCCTCTGTTAAACACAGACAGACACAGCTCCAACCAATCAATATTCCATCCCTTGCATTTTCTATCAGTTCCCAAGGCAACCCCTCAGTTGGTGTCATCTAGCTTCTCCTCAGGCTTTGCTGTGTTGTCCCATGCCTTATGTGGTAGCTTCCGCTGTTCTGCTGTAATTTTTAAAAAACATTCTACTTGATCCTTCATTCAGCCTGAATGAAAAGTGGCTAGAATGCCCTTTGTTTTTAATGAGGTCTGCGACGGATTATAGATCAAAGCCCTCTTGATGGCATCCATTCATCCCTTCCAGCAGAACATTATAGTAAAGATTTTTTTATTCATTTCTTCCTTCACTACTCTCTCATATGCCTGAAAGACAGTTATGTTGTTACTGATCTGATTCAGAGCAGGTTTTATGTCACAAGCATTCTAGTTTTCTGCCTTTATATATCAACTGCTTTAGTTAATGGGGGAAGATATGTTGGGGAGAGAGAAGCTTTGCTGGGAAAGGGGCAGAATGGAGCCACCGTCAGTTGCCCAGGCTAGCAGATAACTGTCAGCTCTTGACCTGACAGTGTTCAAGATGCTCATTTGAGCATGAACCAGTATAGGCAGTCCACCTCTCAGATGGGAAAGTAGGAAACTGTGGGCCTCTTCTTTGCTGCTGATGTCCATTATTAAAGAGATCTGGGGTAATGTATATTTGGCTGAATGTCCTGCTGTCTCCTGCTGCTGGTGGTTTCTTCATGCCACCTCATACTAGGAAGCATGAGCTGCAGACAGTGGGGACAAGTTGTCACAGCTCCTGGAAGCTGCTGCTTTAGTGGATGCTGGCAGAAAGTGCAAAAGTCTCATCTCCAATGTAGGAAACTATTTTGGTAATTAGAAAAATTGTGGAACATCGAAGAAGGACATTTGAGAGAAGGTTGGAGGAAGAGACAAATGGAGTTACAGGAAGGAGGTGGGAGAGGAAGAGAGATGGGAACCAAATTAGCTTTGCTCCCAGCAGGCACCTTGTAATTCTGAGAACAAGGAGAAAGATCCAATCACAGGGGAAATGGAGCTCACATCTTGCATGAAACATAAACAGTTTCATTTCTAAAATGAAACACTTACCTACCAACCTCCTGCTTCTTGAGAGCTAATCAGGAAGAATTGCAGTCTTCTCAACCTTCAGTCAATTGAAAGAGGCTAGTTGACAGACGATATCCATGGGCTGGTGAGCAACTTTCCAGGGAGGCTGGAAGAGGGGAGATATCTCGAGATCTATTGTTTACTAAACCTAGTCTCTGAAGCAAAGAACGTATTTGCAACGAAAGTTGAATTTAAGTAAATTTCAAGCAAAAATTGCTGGGTATGCAGAGATTTGCATCATTGCTATATTGTTAACCACACTATTTTTGGCAGTTTAGATATTTTTAAATTAGTTTTGGTTTAGGTGGAAAGAAACTTGTTAGAAATCAAGCAATTAAGTTAATAGGCAGCACATTCACATTCCAGAGAGGGAGCAGGTAAATGAACAACAGGAAAAAGCATAGTGTTTTCTTTAACAAAACTACAGGTATTTAGATTTAACAGATCAATGTACCATCTGCATCACAGTAAGAACAGTCATAAATTACTCAAAAATTCTGTTTTTGAACAAGTCTGTGGGCATATGCGCAAAGATAGATCTCCTAAGTGCTGCTGCTGGAAGCCATCTTTGCATATTGCAAATTTAATGATTCTGTCTGCTGTCATTGGCAAATGAAGTATGAGCTGGAAAAAAATGGGCCCACAGTGATAAAGCCTTAAGGTAACATAGAATAAATGAAGTAACTAATTTAAATTATCTGAGTATTTAAAATCCAAGCACGGACCGAGTGTTAAGTAAGTGCCATGGCACTTGTGTCTTTATGTAGCATAACCAAAGTAGAGCTTAAAATTGAGATTTTTATCATCAACCTGAGCAAGAATGGTCATTTGCTAGCCATCGATTTTAACTCCCCCCGTTGTGTTGAGAGTTACGTAGGTGTGATTGCAAGTCAAAATTGTAGTTGATTTCCAACTTTTCACCTTCATACTTTTTAGGAGTTAGGGCTTGGCTATATATCAAGTACTATGATCATCGAACATGAAATGGTGATTGAGGAGCTCTAAAAGAATGAAACAAGTAAATATTTGCATGTGTGCCTATGGTAAGCCTTATTCTAAGTTTAAGGAACACAGCCAACTTGAATTTTAGTTGAATTTTAAAAATGAGCTAAAGATAATTTCTGGTATTAAGATGGACTGTTAGTCCCATTGACAATTTTTGTGCTTAAAACTGTTTTTTTCTTTCTCCTTTTACTGCATCACCGACACAGATGGAAAATGAATTAACTGAATATAGACGGAAACACGAAAACTTTCTATGAGCAAAGTAAAAATAGAAAAAAATATTTTTTCTCCAAATCCCCCCCCCCAGTAGTGCTAGGTACAGCTTTTAAAAATAAATGTTTATTCAAATGTGCATAGCACAGTGTGGTGTTGGTTACTTAGAAACTGTTCCAAAACCAGCTGCTGCATGTCATAGTTTACATCTGTTTTCCGTGCCCACACTAGGGACTGGTACCTGTTCAACTATCTAGTGGCTAAAATCCTATTGTAGACAAGGTTTTACAGAACTAGAGTGAGGGTTGTTTTTTAAGTACTAGCTATGGTGTTCAGTATGTTAAAATGAAAAAAGTCTAATTTTTAATTCCAGAAGTTTACCACATGCTACACTAAAAAACAGTAGGCTTTTGACAGAAACTTTGAATTTTTGCCTTCTGGCGTCAGCTAAATTAAGCTGTATGACAGTTCTGTATGTTTAAGCTTGTAAGACTTCTGCTGGAAATGCTTTGCAATACTGAATGATTCCTTTGGTTGAATTGTTTTCGGCATTGCATTGTGATTCTCTGCTTGCAACTGCAAAAAGGGAGAAGCAGTAGGAGAGCTGAGGGGTGGGAGGAAGCACTATGTAACTTGCAAAGGTCATATAGATACAACCCTCTATATTTTTGTTGTGTAATTCACTAGTTTATCTTAATGTATAAAATTCCTCAATAGGACATTACAGTATCATTATTACTTCATACAATGATAACTCTCATGCCAGGCAAACAAGACGCATAGCCCATAACCTCACACTGGTGTTTCTTTCCTCCCACATTACAGTTCCGAAGAAAGTTATAAAAATATACCTTTAATAATGGAGGAGAGGGCTTCTTCTTAATGACTTATAAACTTTATGGAGCTGGAATGTCATGGCTAAAGTTGATTTACTGCTTTCTCTAAAGGAACATTATAGAAATAATAAGGTAAGTGAAGCACTGCAAAGTTAGAAAAGTAACCATTTGTCTTAGCAATGCCTCAAGGCAAATTTGGCCTCCTGTGTCATGGATCTGAATCTTGCTCATGCGCTGAGCAGATTTTATGGATAAACAATAACATGTCCCTCCTGAGAAGAGCAACATCTTTGATAAAAGGGGTGTGGGAAGGAAGAGTGAGTCAGATTCTGGAGTGCAATCCAGACTAGTGAGGTTTTTTCACCACTTGCCCTACAGTCTTGTCTGCCTCAAAATGCCTTGCAATTATAGCTCCTAACCTGGACTGCTCATGACCAGCATCCTGGCAAACAGGAAACACTCTGAGTATCAGTATGCTTGACATGTTTGGTTCAGCAGCTCTAACCCAGAACCCTATATACAGCCCCACTCCAGCTTCTGCCAGCCTTGATTTCTAGTTGCACCCCAACACATTCTCAGACCTGAATTTTCCCAAAACTATGTGCTAAGCAATGTCCTGATAGCTTCTGGACAATTCAGAGAAATAATATTTTTGTTTGGTCCTTTAAAAGTACAAGCATATCACAGTTTATTAAATTAACTGGAGGGAAAGTGTCCTTCCAGCACTGAGTTGGTTTATGGAAAATACATTTATTAACAATAGGACATAGGTTAATTAATGCTAAGTAAAAGGAATTAAGTTAGGAAGGGTTACAAGGAAATAAAATGAACACACGCATCAAAAAGTCAAAACCTTAATCTTGCAAGATACAGGCTTTGTTCAAGATAGTTTCTTTTATCAGTTATGGTTTCTTTCCAACCATAGCTGACTTTCAATTAGTCAGAACCTTCCACAAAAACACTGGTTGTTGATGTCCCTTTTCTTATGTGAAAGATATTTGTCTTTTTTTTTTCTCACCTATATTCTGTTCCAGAGACTTCAAACTTCTCCCCTCCCCCACTACCCACACGAAGGACTGATCTCTCTCAGTTTGTAAGAGCCTTGGTTTGTTATCTGTCTAATGGTGGATGCCATAGATGGCTTCTGTTCTTGTTTATATCTTCCAAAGTTCAATGGCTTTGCTTTAAGAGGCATGATGACAAAATGCTGTTCTTCTCTTCCTGTGGGCTTCCTATTCCCCTGTACGATTTCAGTGAGAATGGGGTTTTTATGGTGTCCCGTTTCTCCATGCTTATTTTATAGACGGGCAAAAGCTGTTATTGTGCCCACTGTTTTTGGGCAAACCGTACAGCCTCATATAAAGAAGTAGCCATAATTCCTTATGTAGTACTAAATGCATACATTTCACAATGATATTAATTGCCAATGTATTACTAGCATTCAGAATATGTCACTGTACACTTTTATAATACAGTAATATTGCATACAATGAGTTGATTCACTTGAAGTGCAGCTGCACTTCTTTATAGACTAGTAAACCTTTGGATTGGATTCTTCTGGAAAGCTAATCCCAGACCAACTTCTCTTTCCTGTCTGGACATAGATGCCATCCTGTTTTCTCCAACATGTTACTGTGTCCTTTGCCTCCACCCTTTGTTAGTTTTATTGGTCTCTTTACCTTAATTTACATATAAACAGTAAACACCCATTCCTTTGTTTAAAATAGACCTGTTTCAGAACTCTGACATATTAAAAGATGTTTAAACCAGATGACAGCATATACCCAAAACACTTAATATTCATCATGTACATTGGTGCAAAATTATTAATGATCAGTGAGTTCTTAGTTTTCACATGCTACCTCATGAAACATATTTTGTACAAAGATTATCACGCTTAGTGTGCAGGATGTTAATACAGTGGTGTTTAATGTCACAGAGTGTGTGACAAAAATTATTCCCATGCAAGAACTCCATCTTCCATTCCTACACATTTGTATTTAGCTCCTCCACAGCCAGGATATAGGGTGGTTGCACTAATCAAAAGGTGGGCAGCAAGGCATATAGTCTGATAGAGGGGGGAGTGTAATGTGTGAAAACATTTATTTTCTCTGGGGTGTTGGGAAAGTGGAAATATAGACACTGCTATAGAAACAATGGGCCAGCGTGTAGATTTTGCTCCATTGTAGTTTGTATAACCAAGTTAACTGACCAACAACTATGAGTAAGGGGAAAAACTCATGATTGGCTCATGAACAATCCATTTTACAGAAGAAAGCCTACAGGGGTAAAATAAATTGTTCATTGTGAATGACTTGTCCAGGTCCACCCAGGATGTCTGATTTAGCTCCCAGAGCTGGCGCTAGGCCTGAACAGACTAAATAATCACTTAGGGTCCCAAGCATTCAAGGGAGCCTCTTATTTCGTATTAGTAGGGGAAGAAGGGCAAAATATTCCCACTTAGGGCCTCCTGTGGGCTAATACCGGCATTGTAATCCTAACTCTGCTTCATCCTTTAGCTACCTCTGAATGGATTCTGAGTGACTCAAGTAGCCAATAGAGTCCTTCATTCAATGTCCTGTTTATAGTGACTCCTGTCTTATGAGTGGATGCCATCTGTGAAAATCATTGCTTTCTTTCCACAATATCTGTATCTATAATTATTCAACACAAAAATAGAGTCTGAATCTTCAAAATGCGTTCTGCCAGCTGGTCTCTTATTATTGAGCAATACATCATAATGGTGACATTACTACTAACTAACTAATAACTGTTCCAGATGGCAAGGATGCATTTTGGGAGAACCTGCCCATGCAAGTGATGTCTTTTAAAATTCTTCAGAATTATCTTTTGTAATATACAACACTTAGTCACTATTAAGAGAGAGGCGTAAAATGTGAATGGATTATGAATACCAAACAATTTAAAATTCTCAGGATCTGAAACTGAACGATGAATGGTGTTTAGAGAGACTAGTACCAAATCTATAGGGGGAGAGTGTTTCAGGACTTTCCTCTGAGTTGATCAAAAACTTTTCTTCTCATTTTATCATACAAAGTAATGGGGAAGATTTGTGAAGATAGAAAAGCTTTGCTGTCACCATAATGGAAATATTGCTTTCAATAGCTAAACAAAGACTGCAGAGGAGAAGCATGTCAAAAACACTTTGAACATTTTTGGACAAAAACATTGGAAGAAATATTATAAAAAATTTCATTAGCATGTGTTAATGTTTTTTATCAGCCCTATCAAGAAGGACGAGCCACTTTCTCTTCAGAAGACATGATGGTGATGATGAATTATCCAAATGATCAAGCAGTGAATAAAATTTGTATTTTCTATCATCATTAGAAACATGGACAAATAAATTTGTCATTAATCTTTTTCCATTAATGAGCAAAAGAACATCAGGCAAAAAAACCTAAATATCAAGCTTTTATTATTATTCATTTCTACATGGTTAAAGCAGATGATGGTTTAGTTAAAGTAGAAGAAGGTCTGTTCCTTTGCAATGCTATGTTTAGCTGAAACATTTTAAAATAATAAGCAAAGTGATGTTCTGATTCGTGTCTTGCACTCACCGTCTGCTTATCTATTGTTACCCTGTCTCTGTTAAATCTGTACCATTGTAATAGTGTGCGAGGATTTTCTTCTTCCATTGTGAAGCTGTTGTGCATTTAAACCCATAGAGGTAAACGGTTGACTAGATAACATCCTCTTTCAGCTCAGACTCCTTCAATGAGGAAAGTGAGCAAAAGTCTATTGGTGAATGTGTCCTAGTAATATATTTAATTTTATTAATGATTTTCTTTCAAATTATGTGGTATTCCTCCTGATACTTAAAGAAAGATAGCCCTTCTGTACAGATCAGATGTGGTCTTTTGTAATTTTTCTTTAAACTCATTTAATATCAATTTTGAGTAATCCATTATTTTTATAGTACAGTGTATTTTGTAGGGGTGTTAAGGTTGGCAGGGACTATTATAACAGCTAGTCTAACTTTCTATATATAACACATACTGTAAAATTTCATTGAGCTCTCCCTATGTTGAGTCCAATAACTTGTATTACATGTAACTTGTATTACATACATATAAGATTGTTTGTCCCAGTTCTGTATCCTTAGTTACCTTTATTTCAAGTGGCCGTTTATGTGGTTCACAGTCTCATTGATGGACTCCTGAAGAAGATGTCTTCAGTCAAAGGTTAGCTGTAATGCAGTGGTAGGGAGGGGAATGTAGAAATTAATAATGTGGGAAAAGGGTGAATCTAGAGAACTTCATAAAATAAGAAAATAATCATAGGTATACCAAAGTATATGTGATTAAAACTGGGTTTGTTGTACATGTCATTGGAACACACTGATAAGCTAGCAACAAGCCAATATAGGAGGACTTGATTATGCCCAGCACAGTAGAGACATTAAAGGCAGAGGCCATAAGCAGCCTTCCCATCTAGTATCCATTTTTGAGAGATCTGGGTAGAATGAACATCACTGTACTCAGAGAAAACCAGGACAGAACAAGGGTAGTGCCTACAGCAGCACAAACTCTCCTCAAACAAAAGAGGGCCACAACCCCAACCTTCTTCACCAGTCTGCAGGGGACACCTCATGCAAATCAACTGGATTCTCTGTTTCTTTCTTCAAGTGACATCCCTAATGCAATGGCTGTTGACCAATCACTTTCCATTTTTCACAGTCATGAACTTCTACTCTCCTTTGGATGCTGGCCTTTCTGGTGATGTTTTTGATGCAACTGATAGGTACCGCAGCCCTGGAAAGATGTTGCCTTTGTCATGTCCTCCAGAGCACTGAGAAGCAGTGTACTTGTTGGAGGTTTCTCTCAGGTGGTACGCTTCTCTTGAACATGTGGGACTGGGACTGGACAGCCACATGGCAGTCACAAAGGTTTAGCGGCCCCATTTTGTAAAAGCATCCTGGAGTCTAGATTAGAATTGACTTAAACAAAAAGAACATTTGTCATGAACCATTTTGGGGAAAGAAACCACCCTATTTTATTTTACTTTATTTTATTATCAGTTCTTGTATGGATGCCTATGTGACCTCTAAGCAAGTTTTCAAAGCTATAGCCTACTCACCTGCCTTTTATCTTCCCTTTGCAATTGTATGCTCAAACCTGTCTGTAATCTCTCAAACTCTTTTTATTTTATGCTTGCCACCTTCCTTATGTACCATCTAGGACCTTGTAACATCATGCTTTCCCTTCCAGTCCTTAATAATCTCATAGATTCAGAAACTATAGAACCAGAAGTAGTGACTGAGATCACTTAGTTCTACATAGCACCATGCACAGGATTTGGTTAATTCCAGTTTACCAACATCAAAAACTTTTAGAAAAACTTCCACTCTTTAAAAATAGCCAGTGATGGAGAATCCTCCTCAGTCCTGGTAGGTTGTGTCACTGGTTAATCGACTGTTTAAAAAAAATTGTGCTTTATTTTCAGTCTGAATTTGTCTAGTTTCAAACTTCTAACCGTGGTATCTTGTTATATCATAGTCTCTCAAAAATGCATTATCAAAGTTTTGTTCCCTTTTTAGGAACTCCTAGCCTGCAATCATGTTCATCCTTAACCTTCTCTTTTTTAAATTGGATAGACTGAGCTCTTTGAGTCTATCACTATGTTATGTCTTCATATAGTTTATATATTCTCATGGCTTTTCTCTGAGACCTCTCCCATTTTTCAACATCCTTTTGAATTGCAGACATTGGAACAGAACACAGTATTACAGCAGTTGTTGTATCAGTGACCAATACATAGGTAATATAATTTCTCTACTCCTCTCTATTCCATTTCTTATAAATCCAAAGATTGCATTAGCACTTTTTGCCACAGTGTTGTACTGGATGTTAATGCCACTTTGTCTCACAGCTAAATATTCTCGTGATTTATGGCCTAATCCATATATTTTACCTGGGCCAAACTCCCCCTAAAGTCAGTGAGAGCTGGACCTTATTAAAGAGTTTGTGAATAGGAGCTGCAATATCTAGTATTGTTTCCTTCACTTTCTGCCCCTTCTCCTGCTCTCTTCTTCCCTTCCCAGTCCCAGGTTTGCCTTTCTACTAGTTCTCACCTCTCACCATTTTAACATCCAGATTTTAGCTGGCCTTCAGATTCAGCAGAATGGTTAAGCTGTTTTTTAACTTGTTTTTTTGGATCAAGAAATATCACTGAGAGTCTTGATTAGTTGTAAGTAATGGCAGCTGCAGGTGAACACTATTAAACATCTAAATTTTTCTGAACTGTTGGAAAAGACACTTTTTTGTTCCCTCAGTGGTTTCTCCCAGCAGCGGCTGCCATCATATATTCTCAGTAACAGACACATTCAAATTTTTGTTTAAAAGGAAAATTTTGAACTTTAAAATCCCCAATTGATGTCTTTTAATTATGAAGTAAAAATTATAACCATTTTGGTAGCCCAGCAAAAAAGTTGTCTTAAACCAGTACCAGTATCCAGCATTTCCATTTGGAAGAGCACATTTTTTTCTCAACAAATTTTGAATTATGTTTCAAATGAAACATTTTTGTTTGGTTCCTGATGATCGGTTTGTTCTGTTGAATTTTTGTGTTACATCATGCCCTTCTCTCAATACCTTGTTTTTTCCTTGCTATTTAGTAAAATTATTTTGTGGGAGGAATGGGTTCTTCTATTTTTCAACAGTGATAAAGAGAGGAAGATGGGTGTAAGGGTGGATAGATAAGAGGAAGAAGTCAATAAACCAGGGAAAGCAATAAAAGTCCTCAAACTGTCCCCTGAAAAGATGTTGCAGAAAGGTGTAGTAACAGAATTACTTCCCTAGCTATTTATTCATCAAATATCCATCAGTGTGTGAATACTATTTGAGTGCCATAGAAGTGAGCAAAAGGGTAAAGAGGGGCAGCACCAGTACCAGTGACAGGAATATTAAAGAAGGAGAATGTTACAGGACTGCAAACTAAATAACCGGATCTTGTTCTATAGAAGTCAATAGGAGTTTTACCATTAAGCTCAATCAGAGTAGGATTTCATCCAAGTTCCCCAGCAAATTCTCTAGAGGAAGTTGAGGAAATTAAATAGTGATAGACAGGTTGCTTATAGGGACATAGATAAAGGGGACAGTTACTCTGAATTACTAGTTACTCTGGTTACTAGGAATCATGAAACCAAGAAGATAACAATGGAGTGGTGTGCTGGGATGTGCAGAGAAAGACGGCAGTCAGCAATTCAAAATGGAATTTGTTATTTTTCCTCTGATTTCTTATATCCACTGAATTTTTCAAATGAGGAATGTTTTGGCATCTGTGTGGCACTGGCACTTCAAGAGACGAAGGAAGCCAGCCTCATGTTAGAACTCTAACTCATATCTACCTTTATACAGAATGAAAAGAAAACCATTGGTACGAATGTGGGTTTGGTGTTTTCCTTTTTGCTGGCAGCAGTTGTATCCCTCCCTGTGAAGAAAGAGTGTCTAGAGATGACCTTGCAGTACAGGAACATTGGTACAATTCCTGCAGGGCACCACAAGAAGAAGTGCAGAAGTTAACAGAGGAAAGGAAGAAAATTAGGGCAAAAGGATAAATTTTAAAGCCAGAAGATACTGTTTCACTTCTGATCTAGTCTGAGTTTATGCTTAACACAATCCACAGAACCTCACCCTGTCATTCCTGTGTGAAGTTTGTAACTTCTGTTTGAACTGCAGTATGTCTGAAATAGTGAGACAAGCCTTACTGTAGGGAACCATATCAGAGATACCTCTGAATAACATATGTTTTACTGTGACTTGTCTATACTCACCATCTGTTAGCAGGGATGATATGGTATATTTTATTTTGCCAGAACTTAATGTGCATGGTTGCTTTGCAAAACATGACTCTAGTGAAATCATGCTGATGATTGTAGGAAGAGGCTTGATGGTCCTGTGCAAACCATCACAAGGTGCAGAAACTGAGAAGTTGTTTGAACTAACATTTAGGTTGTGGAAAGCCGAGGTATGAATCTATCCTACAGAAGCCTACCATGAATTAACTGTTTGTGTGCAGCTTGTTGATCCATATTAATGGTTTGGGTAAGTACATATTAACCACTATATTCCTCATCTAGCTCTTGTGTTTGATACAGCTGTGCTTCAACAGTGCTTCATTAAATGCGGGCATTCTTGCAGCTGATGTGAGTGGAGGAGATTATCAGTGACAGCAACAACTAAAACTGAGTGAAATATAATTCATGATTGATGTTTCCAAATTCAGTGAAAAGCAATGGACTAATTGTGCTTCTAAAGAAATCCTTCCAAAGGAAATCCTGGAGCATTTGGGATGTGGCTGCAGCATTACCTTTGATAAGACACAGTATGAGGTCATTGAGAAGGACCTGTTGTGCTAGTTGGTGCAAAGGATATACTAGGCCAAGGATACACATATGCCTTTGTGTTGTCTAGGACTGAATGACCAATAAAGTGTAAGGACTGGAACTGTAGGGTGAAGAAAGGATATTTGTAGGTGTATTGTGTTCTCATGCAGGGCTGGCCACAACTGAATGCAATGTTTGAGGTTGATCTCTAGCATTGGTGTCACTATGGACAAGTATATAAAAGGTTAGTTTTATCCATCGTTCTGTATATATAACAATTAACTAAATAGTTCCCATTTTTCCAATAATACTACATAATTGTAGTTATGCGTCCTCCAGCTACGATGAGTTTACAGCTCCTTACGTCTGACACAGTAAGGCAGAGTTCCTCTGTAAGATTTATTTTTAGCAGTTTCTATTCTTTACCGTGTTACATTTTCTTTTTTTGAGGTAGTAGAAGGAAAATAAGTTAGTTTCGTAGTTCAGTCAGAGGTGGTTCAGCAGTCAGGTCAAAATCCCACTCCTGCAGATGACAGGACATATAGCTAGTGAGCGTACCAAAGCAGATGAAGATTAACTACTTAAGATAATGCTGAGCTTCTGCCGTATCTGCTTCCATTAAACAGTAACTTGGAAGCATGGGGAAAAAATCCAAATCCAGTCTGCACAAGTCACTTTGGTTACTGCTCATCGAGAAAGTTTACCTAAAAAACTTGTATTTGGTCTGATATTTTTCATGTGCAAATGCTGTATCTAAACCATGGAAAGAGAGTTAACATAAAATGAAAGACAATAATTACTGTGGAAGTATTATTCTTAAACATGTGTAAGATTGAGAGGTCTCTGCAGATGCATGACTCCTATTAACATTATTCTTTTATAATCATGATCAGTGCCATTTTAATATTCATTCTGAGATCATCAAGAAATGCTTTTTTGGATTTAACCTAGTTCTTGACAATGAGGATTAATTCAATTCCACATAACAAACGTGAGAGTGACTCGAGAGTCAGAATTACACTAATGGAAATTGAAAGTATGATTCTAAAAATATTATAAACATTGTAATCAATTCCTCTGCGAAATTTATGTGCATTTCCTCCTCACATGTGCATTTAACATTAATGTACCTAATATATCTCTCACTTTCAAAACTTTTAAATGACACAGGCATTTCAGTCAGAGTTTCTTATGGGCTACATCAAACATTAATCATTCTCCTGTTATAAGTGTCTGTGATGTGGAACCGGTTGGAATGAATTTCAAAGCTCTTTCTCTTGCTATACATCATGATCACTCTGTGTGCAATTTGAACCATGGGTCAGCGCAGGAGTTGGGAATCAAGGACTCAGGAGGTCAGAGTCCAAGACAAGCCAGAGGGCGAACTGAGAGCTGCATGTAAGGAAGCAGGAAGGGTCCTGTTACCTGGAAAAGTAGGAGACAAATCTGAGAGCAGAACTACTGATCAGTAACCAGTCAGGCCAGAGGAGGATACCAGGAAGTCAAGCCTGGAGAGCAGGAAGCATACACTCCAGAGCAAGATGGATCCTTGTTACATAGACAACTTCCTGTTCCTATAGTAGGTTTAAATAGGGATTGTGACTGATCCAGATCTTCAGCTGATGTCAGCTCCTATTCTGACAGCAGTTTGCATGTATCTACTAACTCCAAAGCATCCAGTGGACTGTGGTTCAACTGTAACAAATATGCTCTAGCATTTTCTCCAAATTGAAAGGTTCTCATATAATATAAAAACAAAACCAAAAATCATTACAATCATTAATGAACATGACTTTGCTTTAAAGAGAGCTAACATCCTTAAACCTCTTATATTCTGGTAATAATACTATTGAAAATAGTCCAGTGTTTTACAGTATTAGTAAAGCTATTGCTTAGTACTCATAGACTTTAGGAGCAGAAATGACCACCCTGATCATCTAGTATGTCCTCTGCACTCCTCAAGCCACAGAAACTCTCAAACCCACATCTATTCATGATATCTGACTGAATTACTGAAGTCCTGTAATGATGATTTAAAGATGTCAAGTTACAGAAAATCCACCATCTTCTCTAGTTTAAACCAGCAAGTGACTTGTACCCCATGTTGCAGAACAAAGTGAAAAACAGAAAGTCCCTATCAATCTGACATGGGGAGAGGGGATTCTTTCCTGATCCCAAATGTGGCAGTCAATTAAACTGTGAGGATGTGGGTGAGAACCCACCCGCTAGATATCTGAGAAGAAATTCTCTGTGGTAGATAAGAGACCTTCTCTTCTAGTGTCACATTTCCATATAGGCAATCTTATCATACTATCCCCTCAATAAATTTATCCAAATCTTGAAACAAGTACTTCTCTCCCCCCCCCCTCTGATGGTTAGAAACCTTCATCTGCTTCCATGCCTGAACATATTGATGGCCAGTTTATATCCACTTATTCTTGTGACAACATAGGCCCTTAACTTTAATCATTCCTTTCCCTCCCTAGTGTTTGTTCCTCTGATGTATTTATAGAGAGCAATCTTATCTCCCCTCAGCTTTCAATTGGTTAGGTTAAACAAGCCAAGGCCCCTAAGTCCCCTCTTATAAAGTAGATTCTCCATTCCTCTGATCATCGTATTAGCCCTTTTCTGTATCTGTTGCAGTCTGAATTCATTGTTCTTAAACATGAGACCAGAACTGCAACAAGCATTTTTGTTGAGTTCTCACCAATAGCAAGTACAAAAGTAATAACACTTCCTAATCTCTGTTGGAAATACCTCACCTAGGGCACACTAGGGGTATGTCTACACTATGGGCTTAAGTTGACTTAAGTAGGCTTAAGTCAACAAATGCAAAGCCCTGGCCACATTTGGAGTTCCTTAGGTCGACTTAACAGCTTCCTTAAGTCGACTTAATAACTCTCACTCTTTAAGTAGACTTAGGCATTGTTGACTTAATACAATGTGGCCATCTAAGTCAACGTTAGAAGCCCTGTGTAATAGCATGTGCCTGCTTAAGTTGACTCAAGCAAACACATTTTCTATTCGGACACATTTTTAAGTTAACTTAACCAACTTTGTTAAGTCAACTTAAGAGAAGGGTGGACTCACTAAGTGGACTTTATTAAGTTGACTTTATTAGTCAACTTAACAAAGTTGACTTAGCCTTTGTAATGTAGACATACCCTAGGAATTCATTAGCCTTTTTCCATAGCTGTAATATAGTGGCAGCTCCTAGTCATACTGCAATTAACTAATATACCCAGTTTTTTCTAGTCTTCTTTCACCTCCAATTAATAAAACACCAGATTATAGCAAAAATGTTTATTATTAGTCCCTAAGGGCATGACTTTGCTTTATTTAGTTGCATCCCATGTCCATTACTTCAGTTTTCAAGGTCATCGAATTCTTCTTGTATGATATTCCAATCCTCCTATGAATTGGCAATGCTTCCTAACTTTGTATCATACACAAATTTTATTAGCACACTCTCTTTTTTTTGTATCAAGGTCATTAATGAAAATGTTAAATAAGATTGGTGCCAAGACCGTTCCCAAAGAACTCTGTTGGTAACCTCTCTCCATCCTGACAGTCACCTTTTAGTATGACTTATTGTAGTCTCCCATTTAACCAATTCCTTATCTACCTTTCAAATCTCATATTAATCCTCATCTTCTCCAATGTAACTAAAAACTTCCAAGTGGAATTATATTGATTGCCATCATGAAATCCAGTTAGATTAAATCTACTGTGATTCTTTAGTCTAGAAAATCCATTATTTTTAAAAAAGAGATCAGTTTAGTCTGGCATGATTTGCCTTTATTAAAAGCATGATGTGTTTTATCCCAATTGCCATTTACTTCTATGGCCTTACCTCTAATATATTCCATTACAGATTCAATCTAACTTGGTGAGCGGTTGTGGGGAAAGTCTATAAATTTTTAAAATCTTTTCAGAGCAAAACTATTTTTAATGTATTATCAATTTAAATTAAAAGCAAAAAATACATCCACTAGAAAAGAATCAATGACTAAGAAGCTCAGCTATTTTTTTCTTTGTGCCTGTTGGACTACAGATGTGAGGGGGAAAAAATGGTAATTCCTTATATTGCATTCATTTGCAAATCACTAGAATGACCACATAGAATAACACAAATGTAGGGCTCAAAAGGACCATGAAGAGGACATCTGGTCTAGTCCCCACTGCTGAGGCAGGACGAAGCATATCTAGGTCATCTGACAGGTGTTTGACTAATCTGTTACTTAATAACTCCAGCGACAGAGATTCCGCAGCCTCCTTTCAAAGCCTAGTCCAGTGCTTCATAGTGATCCACTATAATTCATAGATCCTTTACATCAGTACCACTGACTGACTAGTTAACCCCCATTTTGTACTTGTGCGTTTGATTTTTCCCTTCAAAGTGAAGTACTTTGCACTTGTCTGTATTGAATTACATCTCGTTAATTTCAAAGACATTCTCCAATTGCCAAGGTAATTCTGAATTCTAGCCCTATCCTCCAAAGTGTTTACAACCCCACCCAGCTTGGTATCATTCACAAATTGTATAAGCATACTTACTATCCATCATCCAAGTCATCAGTGAAAATCTTGAATAATACTAGTGCCAAGACAGATCCTTGCAGGAACACACCAGTTAGATCTTCTCAGTCTGATGATGAACTATTGATAATTACTCTTTGATTATGTTTTTTCAACCAGCTGTGTGCTCACTTTGTAGTATTTCATTTAGATCACATTTCCTTAGTGTGGTTGTGAGTGTCATGAGGGACTGTGTCTTACTAAAATGAAGATAACACACCTGCCGCTACTCCCCATTCCCTAGGCTAAATAACTCTGTCAAAGAAGAAAATTCAGTTGCTTTGGCATGATTTGTTCTTGACATTTCCTTATAACCCTATTCTCATTTATGTGCTTAAAAACCAATAGTTTGAATAATTTGTTCCTGTATCCATTCAGGTCTAAAGGTTAGGCTTAACTGATCTACAATTCACTGTGTCCCTCTGTTCCCCTTTCTAAAGATAGCTACTAATTTTTTCCCCGGGTCATTCTCTGGGACCTCATCTGTCTTCCAGAAGTTCTTGAAGATAATTGCTAACTCTTAGGGTGGCCAGCTTTCTAATTTGTGAAAATCAGACACTAAGCTCTGGAGCCTCCCCCTGTTCAACCTCTTTCCCTCAAGGCCTGCTTTTTCCCCCTCTCCCCCTACTGTCACTCACTGCTCTTTCCACCTCCCCTTCCTCTGCGAGCTGTGCAGGGCACTGGGGGTGGAGGAGTGACTGGGACACAACATCTGACGGAGAGCCATGCTCTGGGGGAGAAGGGAGGTCAGTGGGATATGATAGAGTAGGGAAGAACTGTGGTCTGAATGGTGGAAGAAAGGCAGGATAAGGGAGAAAACCAGACACCTGGCAACCCATCAGTTCCAAGATTGCTTCAGCTTTTTCCTTAAGTACGCTACAGTGAATTTTGTCAGGCCCTGCTGACTTGAATACAATTCATTCATTTAAATATACTTCAAGCTTCCTTTCCCACCTATTCTGGCCTGTGTTCCTCCCCCCTCGTTACTGATATTAATAGTTCTGAAAAAGTTGTCACAGTTAAACATTGTAGTGAAGACTGAAGTAAATAAGGCATTAAACACCTTCACCTTCTTGATGTCACCCAGTCTTTACTCCTCTACCCCACTATGTTTTCTTTTATATTTCTTTTCCTCCTAATGTATTTATAAAACTTCTTCTTACTGTCTTTTATGTCCCTTCTTATGTGTAACTCCTTTTGTGCCTTAACCTTTCTGATTTTGTTCTCAAATGGTATTTTTTTTTTACATTCATCCATGTTTCCACTTTTTGAAGGATTCATGTTCAATTTTCAAGTCATCCAGAAGCTCCTGAGGTTGCTGTATTGTCCTTTTTCTATTCTTCCTATCTTTGCTGATGTACCTTTAATATTATCTCCTTGAAAAACTGCATTCTTTCCTAAACCCCTTACATTTTCTTTGTATGTAGGGTTTTGTAGTTTTTAAAAGTTCTCTTCTCTTCTTCTACTGCTCATTCCTTCTTTACCTTAGAATCCTGAAATATGTCATGGCCTTTGATCATTTTCGTCTCGATTTGCCTTCTACCTTCAGAATTCATTCTTATTACTTATCATCAAGTCTAAACTGGCTTTCCTACCTTCTGAAACAAACAGGTGTCCCCAGTACATTCCAAAAACTTATTGGAGATTCTGTGGTCTGCTGTAATGCTTTTCTAACTGTGTTTGGGTAGGTGAAGTCTCTGGTTATTACCACCTCTTGTGTTGTGGCTATTTATATAATTTATTTTAGAAACTCCTCATCTTCTGTCACCTCCTGATTTGGTAGGCTATAATGGATCCCTGCCATGACATTGGTTCAGGCCCCCCCAACACCTCCATTTTTATCTTCACCCTGAAGACTTTAAACTGGTCCGACTCTCATCTCTCTGGACCTCAGAACAAGTGTATTCTTTATGTGCAGAGCAACACTTCCTCCCTTTTCTTCCTGAACATCACTCCTGAAGAAGTTATACAATATTCCAGTAATGAGATTTATCCCACAAAGTCTCTTGAATATCAGTTAAGTCATAATTTAGCTTTTGTATGTGGACTTCCAGTACGTTATTTTTCATAAGAAAATGTAAGGTTTTGATGTGTTTGTTAAAACAAACATAAAGAGGTGCATTACAAAATCATCTGACATGAGTTTTACGAAACCTGAACTTATAAAAGTTTCAGTGGCAATATTTCATAACTCTGTGTATTCAGCAGCTGCTGAATGTTTTAATATACACCCAAATCATCATCATTCCCCAAAGTGCTCTGTTATGGTCCAAAAAATACTCCACACACAAAAAAAGCAGTCACCTGAGTTACTTTTCATCAAATATATTTCAACTAAACAGAAAACCTGTGTCCCTGGTAAACTGTGAAAGTCAACCTAAAATTAAATCATTGCGCTCCACTTAAAGTACTTTCTTCAGCTTTACTTAACATCTTTAGCTTACTTTGGACAGGAATATGTTCCTAGTAACATGTTCCTCTATTTAAAGGAAATTTTACTGCTGCAAAATGGACTGAACTGTCGTGTCATAAATTTTATTGTTACGCTCATAAATAAAATATTATCTGACTTTCTTCATATCTTTCTGACACTTGAGAAAGTAATATTTCATGATTGTGAGTCTGCTTTTGCAACCTATATCTGATAAGGTCTCCTCAGTGTCTAGATCTTCATCCCCTTTCTTTTCATTTTAAACCCACTACACATAGCATTCCTTATTTTTTTTTTTGCATGCCATAGGCAATGTATGCTGACAAGACTGTTGTATTTAATGATTTTTCTATGGACTCTAGCCAATGTTCTGTCTGATGCACTATCGGCTGTATGCATGAGTTCTGCTAATCGTAAATTTATCTTAAATAAAACAAACCTGTCTCCTCTTCAAAACACCTATTATAGAGCTCTGTTGAAATCTCTGTAATCTAACTGGGCCCTTTACGGAAGCACTATTTGTATTCATGATCCCATTAAGAAAGCTTGCATCCTCTGTCCAAGACTGATCATTTTTTTTAAGAATGTCAGTCCAAGTTTAAAATGTGCAAAAATTATAATACTTAGCAATTGTCATTTTAATAACCAATCAGTCATTGGCTGTATCTTCACATCTTAGAATGCTCATCATTTTAGAGTACATAAACTCACATAAATTATTCATCTAGGTTTCTTTGCAGATAGGGCAGACATGGAATATCTCTTGGTATATTGTTCAGCAAGTGTTGGCATAGCTTTGGTTAGACTAAAGAAAAGACTGGGCATTAAGTCTGATTTGTCTACAACAAGCTGAGAAATATGCAAGTATTGAACTGTCTTTAATTTTTGAGGGAGTACCTATTGGATTTTTGGGGTTGGTCATGTTGCAAGTTCCATGAATTAGAGGCTCAGACTTAATGCATTTCTTCAAAGAATCACTGAAAGAATTTCCTGACCTAGTGCAGTACATGCACACTTCTGTACTGCAATGTGCAATAATGTGTATATTGCTGTTTTATGGAACATAAATTATGGTGCTTGTTATGTTTTTTCTAATGGTACATACTGCACTACAAACTCTGAATTACATAATATAAAAGGCCCACAAACTAAGTGGGAACTAGTGGGATTCTGCTACTTTTATTTGTCATTCCTTAACATTTTCTCTAAGACAATGATTCAAGGACAGTCAATAAAGCATTGACTTAGCAAATTACTTAAGCGTGCTCATAGCTTAGTCAAAGTCAATGTGACTTAAGTACATACTTAAGTTTAAACAGCTGAGTACTTCCATCAAACTCAATGGGACTTCAAAGGCATGCAGAATTAGGGTTACCAGATACCAAAGCCTGGAAAGGAGGACAGGGAAGTACAAAAAGGAGGACGTTGGAGGACACATGGAGAAAATGTAGTATTAATGTCATATTCTTCTGTTTCGGGGGCCCTGGCATGCTTTCCCCTAAAAATAAGGTATTACGTGGCATTCCAGCATACTTTAACCCCTATAAGTAAAAAGCCAGACAAAATCATGTATTTTAAAATGCCTGCCAGATGGAGGATGTGAAGGTAAAAAGGAGGACATGTCCTCCTTTTGCCTGATATCTGGTAACCCTAAGTAAAATAAATTGTGTGTAAACCGTCTGCCTGATGTAGTTGCAGAACAAGGCCCCAGTTCAAATAACTGCAACTAACAAATATCATCAGTTCATGCCCTCATTTAGAAGTTCTAGGATCATTAAATACTTTTCCTTTAATATGCAATACTTCCCCAGTCTAAGTCTGTGTCTGAAACAAGCAATATTTCATTAAGAGGAAAGGCAAGTGACCATCAGTTTCAGAAACCACAACCATAATCTAGATGGATGGTAACTAACACATGCCTGTATGGTAACTTTGGAAGTAATCTGTCAGCTTGGTTTCCCACCCTCTGCTGTGAACGTCCAATAGGCAAATATGTCCTTTTACCTCATACTCCTTTCTTTTGCTCCCAGCCACGAAACTCCTGTACATTTTGGTACCAGTGAGTAGCATTGTCCCAGGGGCCTGAGGTGATGTCCAGGCTGGGCTGTCTCAGATCCTTGGGGAGAGCTGCTTAGTCATGCCATTTTATCACATAATTCAGTCATAGTGATTTCAGCTTTATTAAGCAGCTGGAGCTCTTGCAGATCCGCTGTTTTCCCCTGCAATTTCAGGGAAAAAAATCATCTCTATGTTGTCTTCCATTGAGGAGCTGCCTCAGCATCATCAATTTCTGAAAAGTACCTTGATTGACTCAGGATTCTTAGCGGAGGAGAATGAATAGGAGACTGAACCCTTGAGTAGAGTCCTAGTCACAACAGAGGAATCCTTTTCCTCTATCTCTCGTTCAGTCCATTTCCCTACCTAACTGTTCTGAGTTTATGTACAGTTACGGAAATGCTCACTGGAAGAATTCTGGGAAGAAACCTTCTGCAAACAAGATCTCTGTATATATACTTCCTGCAGGTTATCGAGGGACAGGTCAGAGATCTCTCACCTCTGGAGCTTTTGTCTACCTGGAGTTCTGGGTAAATACTTTACACAGATAAAGTAGTTTTGTCATCATTTATTCCATTTACAAAGCACACAACAGCAGAAAGCGCTCTATCCTGTAGAACTTTTGGCCACAGGACCTGCACATAAATATTTTGCAAGAGGAGGACCTAAGACAGCAAGATGAAATAATTGGCGGCTGATGTGGTGGGAGAGCTAAAAATTACACTAACAAGGACAAGACTATAAGGGGTCGCAATCTTCATACTTCAAAACAAAATTTGATGGCTAACAATGGTATAATTTGCAGAGTTACTGTACATTCATTATTATTTGTTTGTTCTCCTCTGATGCATTTAGCATTTGCTTCTTCCAAGAACCACACTTTCCACTTTTGGCATAAAATCATATATCAGGGGCTCTTTAACTGACCATAGAAGATCAGCAGATTCTACACAGTACAAAATCTGAGAAATTTTCTTTTTGGAGAGATAGGCATTGGAATGGAGAGATAGGGGATGGGGCATGTGAACTATCATAAACACCCCCCTGCTCAGAGTACCAGGGCTGTTGCTTTATTTATTAAATATATTAAACCATAGAGAGAGAGAGACAGCAAACCTCTATCTGATTACATTGGCCATAAATCCATGTAAGCTAGCAATTATACAGAATCATTATGATTATTTATATTACTATAGCACCCAAATGATTCAGGACTCTTCAAAGACATGATGAAACAATGAGAAATCTTTCTCTCTCCCCAAATCCTCGTTTAGTTCAATAAGGCCAGAACCTGGGCCATGACTACTGAAGGCACAAATTCATACCTTTTATTTTAATAAGGATGAAGTTCCCACACATTTCTGGAACATCAATGTTGAATTATATATTGAAAACTAACAGTTTGCAACCTGTTTTTATTTCAGTAGTTGTTTCTTACCTACTGTTTACCACTTCATTTTTCTCTAATACTTCATCAACACATAGTATAAAATTCAGATGTTTAATCAAGGTATATTAACATCATGACCAAAAATAAAGATTTTTAAATTCTCACTACTTTAAAAATGTTTAATGCTAATATTTCTGGTAAGGAATTACATTAAATACAATCTTCTATGTCTTGGTTTCCCCATCTGTAGAATGGGGATAATGATATTGACTTCACTGGTAAAGCGCTTTGCAACCTGCTGATAAACACTGTATCAGATTTAGGTGTTATTAATTGTATCAGAAACATGCTTTCAAAATAAGAAATTCTGCAGCATTCAAGAGACCATTAAAATCATTGTTAGAATACCACTTCTAGAGACCGAGATTCTTCTAAAAGATTTCTACAGGCAAGCAGCCAACTTTGAAAGTGCAGCCACTGAGATATATTTCTTTTTACTTAGGGCTCATTAGCAAGAAGCAGCTGCTGGTTCATTCAGTATTAATGTCAGCCATAATGAAAGACACCCACTTGTGGCAAGAGCTGAATTTGGAGAGAATTATAAAAAAGGACTCTGCACCAAATTGCACCATATCAACCTGACTGGTTGAATTATAACAAGACACGGTTTTGTGAAACTTTAAAGTAATAGCTATACAAGTAAAAATATTACACATCTTCCTGACACAGCATTCTGTAGCTAGACTGTATACTTTGCTTAATAATAATGATAAATAAAAAGCAAAAGGCATTTTGGTTTGTCTGATAGTAACTTTGAAACTTAGTTGTGTGAATTCCCCATCCTCAAATGTCTGACAAAGTGGGATTTTCTCCCATAAAAGCTCATGTGGTTAATAAATTTGTTAGTCCTTAAAAATGCCACAAGACTCCTTTGTTTGATTTGAAACCTAAGATATTTACAATACATATGTTACTATTTATGCCTATGAAAACCCAGCCAGTTTCTGCTGCTGCTTCAAAGCTTTGCTTTAGGAAATATTTGAAAGGGTGTTCAAACGCACTCATCACCAAATATTTAGCGCTTCTAGAACTGGAGGAGAAGGCATTTTTCCTGTTTTCCTTTCTTTTATTTAAAAGAAAGGGGGGAGGTCCTTGAGGCCTTTGTTGGGCAAAATAATCATTTTCAATGAAAGACTGCAAAGAAGAGAATCACTTGTCTGATCTTTGCTGGAGGAGCAACATTTGTGCACTAAATGACTTTTGGTTACATATACAAACAAGGAGCATACTAAAATAGATGAATTGGATAAAGAAAATATAAATGAGGCACAGTCTCTAACAGAAAATAAAGGGATACACAATGTGTATACAAACTTCAAGTAAAAGTTACAGGTTTTATTTTTATGAAAAAAGACAGGATTACCTTTGCTCTTGAACATGCTTGGGATGACTGAACAGTGATAATGGATGATTAAAGTCTTTTCACTTTTAGATCTCTAGTCTAAATGTAATCTGGATAAATTCTAGCATTGCTATCTAGATCACTATCTCAATCATGCAATACCCTCATGGCTGTTTAATGACCTGTATGTAATGAATCTGTGGATTCAGTCCATTTCTGAGTGCACAGATGTTCATCACAAAAGCCACTGCCACAATTGACACCTTTGTCTGAAGTCTGAGTAGAGAGGGCAAGAACTCAATACATAAGGAAACTTAACTGTTCTTTTTATCTTTAGAGGTATTCCCATCAGAATGTAATGGAAGCATATTTTTGGAGTATTGTGGGAGAAATTTAGATAACTGGTGTCCTGACTGTGTTTGGTGTACAGATAAATGAATTACTGCTGTTGCTAATACAGTAAATGTGGTACCTTTCATGTGCTCTGAGTGCATAAAAAGACTGAAGGAACAGCTTGTGCAATACACAAAACCAAAACATTCCCTGACAACTTTTTTATTCTCCTAAAAGCAGACTAATATTTAAAAATATTAGTTTCTGGTACAACAGCCTTTGGATATTGGTTGTATGTGCTGGGTTTCACCTCCCCCTCCCATTTTCAAAAATTATATCAATTTTTTTCTGCTACACTACTCACATTTTAAAATATACATTTCCAGTAAGATGGAAACTAACTTCCTCTGTAAGTGAAATGGAGTATGCCCAAAGGTCTCTCATATACACAAAGTGAACAAACAAATGATTTAATTATAAGCACATTTGCTAATGTGTTTCATTTGTATTAGGGGTTAATTGTAATAAAGTAGATACAAAATTCACAAACTGAGATGCAATTTTCAAATTCATTGTGTCTCTTAAACAGCTATTATCCAAATTCCATTTGTTATAGTCATTTTTGTTTTCTTATTCATTTATTCTCACCATTCCTTTTAAATTACTGTCTGCCATGTGGCCATTCACGTTCTTTCATTTTCTTTTAGCTGCAGTGGTGAGCGTTTACCTTCTGTTAATTTACTTCTCTGAAGTGAGACCCTGTGGTAAATAGAGCAAATAGTTTAGCAGAAATTGTTAAGACTGTAAGAAGACTGCGTAATAATACCCTTCACTTTTGTTGAAGTGCTGAAGAGGTACTATAGCAGGGGTCTCAAACTCAAACCACTACAAGGGCCGCATGGGGACTAGCCTGAGGGCTGCACCACTGAAACCTTTTCATACAATGATATTGCAAATATAGGTAACAATAGTGTTGTTGCGGGCCGCAGGAAATAGCTTTAGGGGCTGCATGTGGCTGTCGGGCCACATGTTTGATACCCCTGTGCTATAGGATGGGTGGAAAAACTGGTTGGCAACTGCTCCCAGAGAATAAAAGAAGCAAGGAGTCCTGTGGCACTTAAAGACTAACAGATTTATTTAATAAATCTGTTAGTCTTTAAGTGCCACAGGACTCCTTGCTTCTTTTACAGAACTACACTAACATGGCTGCCACTTTGGAACTTCCCTGAGAGTAGTTATCAGTGATTCACAAGACATGCTGGAAGGGCATAACGAATGGCATACCATGGGGATCAGTTCTGGGTCTGATTCTGTTCAATATTTTCATCAACAATTTAGATGATGGCATAAAGAGTACACTTATAAAGTTTGTGGATAATGACAAGCTGGGAGGGGTTGCAAGTGCTTTGGAGGTTAGGATTACAATTCAAAATAATTTGGACAAACTGGTGAAATGGTCTGAGGTAAACAGAATGAAATTCAGTAAAGACAAGTGTGAAGCATTCCACTTAGGAAAGAAAAATCCATTGCACACATACAAAATAGGAAATGACTGCCAGGGAAGGAGTACTCCAGAAAGAGATTTGGGTATCATAGTGGACCACAAGCTAAATATGAGATAACAGTTTAATGCTGTTGCACACAGAACAAATACCATTCTGGGATGTATTAACAAGAGTATTATAAGTAAGACACAAGAAGTTATTCTTCTGCTCTACTTCATGCTGATTTGGCCTCAACTGGAGTATTGTGCCCAGTCCTTAGCACTACTTTTCAGGAAAGATGTGGACAAACTGGATAAAGTTGAGAATAGAGCAACAAGAATGATTAAAGATCTCCAACACTTAACCTGTGAGGAGTGGGTTAGTGTGGAAGAGAGGAGAGTGGGAGCACACATAACAGTTTTCAAGTACCTAAAAGGTTCTTACCAGGTGGAGGGAGAAAAATTGTTCTCCTTAACCACTGAAGACAGGAGAAGCAGCAATGGGCTTATATTACAACAAGGGAGGTTTAGGTTGGATATTAGGAAACAATTCCTAACTGTCAGGGTGAATTACCACTGGAATAAGTTGCCTAGGTGGGTTTTGGAATCTCCATCACTGGAAGTTTTTAAGAGCCGGTTAGACAAACACTGTCAGGAATGGTTATAGGAAGGTACTTGGTCCTGCCATGAGTGCAGGGGACTGGACTTGATGACATCTCATGGTTACTGCCAGTTTCTATGATTCTATGAAGTGTATTATCTCAGTAATTTACCCATGAATCCAGTGAATACTGGGGGAGACAAAGATTGGATAATGATGTCTCTCACTGCAAGTATTTCGATTGGTCTTGGTTTTGTATCATCTCAGACTTTGTGTTTTCCTGTCTTTCTGCATCCTTTAATATTAATTTCAAGAAGGGGATGTAGAAGTTGAAGTCTGAATATAGTACCCAGTGACATACTTTGCTGTTCTCAGCCTCATCCACATGGCAAGCCTGCTTACATTCACAACAGGAAATGCATACAGAAGGGAAAAAGAGACTGGGTTTTACAAAGAACCCCTTAGAGAGTTAACTGAAAAGGTGTTATAATTACATCAGAAGATACAGGGATTGCTTTTTATCTCTAAAATATTCATGGCTATTCCTTTAGGGCAAGTCCATCAACATCAATTCTTTCTTTAATACTCTGTCAGCAGTTTCCCAGCTTCCACACTTCCAGGAGTTATCATAACACCTTTCAAACGTATGTAGCTGACAGTTGTACATCCCTCACCCTGGCAAGAATGAAACTTTGTGGTCTCCTCTACTGGCTCCCACCCCCCACCAAACTGCATAGAGGTGAGAGTCAACATTATTTACTGTGCCAAGATGTGAAGTCCTTTTCAGGTCTGGTCCCTGAGTGCTTTTATCTCAGACATGATTTCAGCAGGATTCCTCACCTCATTCTTCAAACAGGAAGTGAAGATGGAGGCTGAAAAATGAATTCATTTTTTTTTTTTTTTTAAAAAGCATTAGTTTATATGTGCTGGATTGTGGTTTCTTCTATTCTCTTTCCATCCAGGTGTACACCCAACCATGGATATCCAGTTTTTAATGAATTAAAAATATGTTGACTTTACAAATGTATGTGAACTGATTTGGGAAATGAATAAGAATCAGCCCAGGCATTTGCAAAATTAAACCTGAATCTTTTTAAAAGACTTCAGATCACTTTTTGAATAAGGAATCCACCACTTCCTTCCTTGCCTGAACTTTACTATGGGTGGGTCTGCCTCTCTCCTCACAACTGTCCAGATCCTTCTTTTCCTGCAGCCACTAGCCCTTTCAATACACTTAATCATTCCCAACATGAAGGCTTTCCCAGGCACTGTATGGCCTAGACTTTTAGAGGTATTTTAGGTGGCAGCTTGAAAGATGCAGATTGGTACCTTGTGGGATTTTCAAAAGTGTCAAGCTGAAAATCTGCCCTGGTGTCCCTTCTTCTCTCTGAGCTCCCTTGTCATGGACGTTTTCAAGCACATCACTTTCTGCTGGGTCTTGGCTGCTGCTAAATGTATATATGGGTGCCTAGTGCACTATAGGTTTCATTGTCCCAAAGCACAGGTCATTTAAACAGTGTGGAACCACAATTAAGAAGAGAAGCGTCACAGGCAGGAGATGTGGCTTTGGGAAAAAGGGAACTGAAATAACTGGAGTGTTTGAGGCATATGGCAAGTGCCTGTGAGAAGTAGAAAGATAGCAGATGACTATGGAAATGAGAAGGATAAGCATGGAGCTTTCTGCTGGAGAGTGAGAGAGCCTTAAATCTTCTGGACAAGCTCCCTAGCATTGGATCCTTGTTTGGTCTGACTATTTGAGAATGAACTGTGATCATTTGGGTGTTTGATGTCATTTTTATCTGTATTCTAAGCAAGCAGGTCATGTGCTCAGGCAACATTAGTATGCTATACCTTAAAACTAAGATGTCTAGTGTCATTAAAGTCTAAATCCGAGCTCCAGCCACCACAACATTTTGTGCTTTCATATTCATTTATAACAATCAGATTATGGAAAACAGAAACAAATAAAAGAACAACAAGTCTGCTAGTGGAAAGTTATGGAATTCTGAGCAGAGCGTAGCTTGACCAATTCCAGTATTATGACCATAGCAATTCTACTTAGCTGCTTCCATTTTAATGGATATTCATTTCAAACAAATATGAAAGATACTGTGTTTTAATTTTCATCCACTGTTGTAAATGATTAGATATGTGGAACTAGAACTAAGATGCACACTATGTGTATTTAATTTGTCTTGAAAATGTTCCTTTTCATAATTATTTTGTTTACATATTTAATATCTAGAAAAAAATTTTGACCTTGTCAGAAACCATCCCTTGTCCTTTGAGGCTATCTGGAAATTTCCATAGTCAGGTAAACTCTTAAATTGTACCTATAATCACAGATCATGAAGGAATATTTCAAAAGTGCAAAACAGGTAAAAATAAAGGAATAAAATGCAAAAGAATAAAGGAATAAAAGAATAAAGTTATCTACAAAAATGTAGATAAATGCCTAGTGGAATTTGCAAAAATGTCCAAGTATGTTATTTCCAGATGGGTAGCTGCATTAGTCTGTGTACAGCAAAAAACAATGAGAATCCTGTGGCAGGATTCTTAAAGACTAACACATTTCTTTGGGCATAAGCTTTTGTGGGCTACAACCAACTTCATCAGATGCATGAAGTGGAAACTACAGTTGAGAGGTGTATATACACATTCCAGGATGAAGGTGGGCAGGCGTTAGCACAGCCAATTCACTTTGGGTAAATGAGGGCCATTCACACCAGTTGATTAGAAAGTGAGAATGTGTGAACAGGGACAACTACTTTTTGTAGTGTGCTACCCATTCTAAATCCCTATTAAGACCCAATGTGATTGTGTCAAATTTGCAAATCAGAAAGAGACAAATTGGTTGAAACTATAGTAGAGAACAGAATTATCAGACTTACAATTAATATGATTTTGGGAGTGAAAGAGTCAGCATGCTGTTGTGAAGGGAAGCCAGGCCTCACCAATCTACTAGAAATCTTTGAGGCAGTCAACAAGCATGTGGACCAGATCAACAGACATGTGGTCCAATGGATATAGTGTACTTAGATTTTAAAAAAACCTTGACAAGGTCCCTCACTAGAGTCTCTTAAGCAAAGAGACCTAATTGATTATGAGGTAAGAGGGAAGGTCCTCTGGCGGTAATGGGCCTCATCTAGTCCAGCTGAATTGACTTTGTTAACGCTTGCTAACACTTGAGCTCCTTCATCCTGGCATGTTTATATATACCTCTCAGCTGTAGATGCCTAACTCCTATTGACAGCCAATGAGAGTTATAGAATTGACGTGCTTTGGAGCTGTATGATTATGCACACACTCAGAAAAGAGTTACCTCTAGTTCTGTGTAATAGTGCTATTGTCTATAGGGGTTTAAAGGAACGTGAGTTTTAATTTTCCTAAATTCTTGAGGTTTCCTCCCTATTTCTGAATGGTTCTGGTCCGTTCAGGCAGCTGAAACACAGAAATCACCCTTCAGATTAGGCCTGTGAGAATAGCAGAGATGGAAGGGAAAGAAAGAGAGCATAAGGAGTTGGAAAAAGAGGGGCCAGCCAGTCATCCTCTTCCTTGGGAAAACAGTACTTTGTTTGTTTGTTTTGAAGGAATGGAGCCCCCTTTTTTCTCAACTGCTGTTTCTTTCTCCTCAACTTTTCTTGTTTTTTACTTTTGCTAATAAGTAGGGAGGCCTGCAACCTTAGTCTCATGCAGTCAAAGGGCAAACCAACTGACTCCACCCAGGCCTCAGACCAACCTGCCCATCACTGTTGCCTGGGCCATAAGGAAATGGATCATTCAGTATATCCACATTGCTCAGGCTCTAGTGCAGGTATTAATAATTAAAAAAAAAAAAAAGCTGGAAAGTTTGAATTCACAGGGTTTTTTTTTCTTCATGATAGTCACTTGAATGTTCTTTAAAAACAGCACAATCTTATTCCTATTTGCATCTTATAGATACAGTTGCGAAAAATGGTTTTCAGCATACAAAGGAGCTCATCTTATAATCTAGACCCCAAGGGTTCTTTTCCCTGGAAAGTTTTGACCTAATTACTCAGTTTAGTGTTCCTGTTCATATTATATTTGTTCCATCCCCTTTTTGATTTCCCATGATAGAAGTGCTGTTATTTACTATGAGTTGCATAATAAAGTATTTCTTTATCAATTTAAAATGTGCTGCTGGGCAATTTTGTAGTGTATTTTTATGTATTTATTTATTTTAGTAAGGTTAAGTGGAAGGTTGATAACAGGAAAGAGATTGACAGAGAAGAAAAATTTAGAGAAGGAAATCTTGATGGAGAAATGGTGTGTGGTTGTTTTTTTTGTTTTTTTGTTTTGTTTTTTTGTGTGTTTTTTTTGTTTTGTTTTGTTTTGTTTTTGAGACAAAATATAATGTAGAAATTACTCAAGTCATTCCTGTCTACTTCTTTACACTGGTCAGGGATATCTTGTTTTGGGGGCTCAGGCTGGAAACACTGTTTGCCAACTCTGGCACTCTTTGTTCAAATTCTATGGGGTTGGTGCTCTGTGGGATGTTTTAGGAGCAATGGATGAATTATTGTCTGCTGCATTCTACTCGCCAGTGGATGCAGGTACTTTGATAGAAACCTACACCTATGTTAATTCTTCTAGAAGCATTACATTGTCAGCTTTGCATTTGGCCCATGCCAAAGTTAGAGATGGGATTTTGTTCTGGTGCAACATGGCTAGCCAATGGTAACACTCTTCCTGCTCATACCAAGCTACTGAAGAGAGAAGAGCTAAGAGGAGCAGAATTTGGCCCATTCTAATTGTTTCTCTATGGTATGGCTATGTCCTCCTCTCTATTTCCTATCTGTGTCATGAATGATTTTTTTACAGAGCTGTAGCAGTATAGGTGACCTTTTGTGGGGCTCACCAGAATTAACTGTCAGGGAAGACTGCCTCTGTTGCACCCACCTCAAACACCCCTTACCCTGAAGGATATACTTAGATACAAATACCGTATGGTGAACTTAGTGGGCTTTATGTATCCTTTCTCCTTTCCTCAGGTACTTCCCAGAAAAAAATTGACTCAAGGCCTTTTCTGTTAGCAAGAACTAAGTGTGCATAATGAGCCCCCGATTCCTAATGGGTTTCAAAATAAAATCAATCAATAGATTAAAAAATAAAGCAGTCAAGCAAATTAAGATATATATCTCTTATGAAAATTAATGACTTATATGTATTAATACCTTATATTACTTTTAAAATCTCAGCCTATTTTGCATACGTGATAATTTCCAGAAAACAGTGTGATTGTAAACAGTGAAGGAGAAAGTAAAAGGAAAATAACAGAGAAATACAATGAATAAGTAAGACAAACCCAAATAGAAATAAGAAAGTTGCTTCAGACTAAAGAAAAGGAAATAGAGTAATTGCAACTTTTAAAACAAACATATAAAACAAAGATTAAAATAGATGATGAAATAAATACTAAAGGGAAAATATGCATATGTTGTTTTAACAGGGAACATATAACTTTAATTTTAAAAAATTGAAAAACACAATGAATATAACTTATTTGAAGTCAAAAACATTTTTTCATTTACATATCTTTAAAGCGCTTAAAGTTGTTTCCCAAACCCACTAAGATATGTTTTACTCTTATTTCTTCTGAACTCTTTATTTTCTCGTTCTGCTTTTTAAAGAAGTAGAATCATTTCAGTTATGACCCATTTATAGTGACTTTCAGAAACAGAGCACTAAGTTTGTTCCTTCCTTGATTTTAGGCAAGTACGAATATCTTCTGGGCTCCCAACACATTATTTTGTTCTTAGTCAATTTCCAAAGGGATAGCCGTGTTAGTCTACTCAAGCAAAAAAGAAAAACAAAAAAACAAAAAAAACAAAACAACCCCACAACACAACAGCGAGTCATGTGGCACTTAAAGACTAACAGATTTACATTTTGCATGAGCTTTCGTGGGAGAAAATCCCACTTCGTCAGATGCTTCAAAGGTGGGTGAACTTACAGAATGGAATGAAAAGAAATGCAAGGGGGTGTAAAACATAGGATCAGGTCACACAGTAACAGCAAATCAGAGCAGTTGTTAGGGTCAAACCCTGGGAAGCCTGAAGTCAAATTATCATCATCTTTCTAATCACTTCATAAATGATTTGTTAGTGACTGTCATCAGAGATGTGACTGGGACATCAAGACTTCAAAGAGAAACAGCTGAACTGGAATTAATATGCAAATTAAATTCTGTGAAAGTAGGATTGACTCGAAACTATGGGTTCTTTTCCCATTACAAAAAGTAATTTGACTTCAGGCTTCCTAGGGTTTGAACCTAACAACTGCTCTGATTTGCTGTTACTGTATGACCTGATCCTATGTTTTACACCCCCTTGCATTTATTTTCGTTCCATTCTGTAAGCTCACCCACTTTTGAAGCATCTGACGAAGTGGGATTTTCTCCCACGAAAGCTCATGCGAAAAATAAATCTGTTAGTCTTTAAGTGCCACACAACTCCTTGGGGTCCCCCCCGCCCCGTCTTAGACCTGTGGTTATGCACTGTAGGATTAATTGGGAAAATGTAATTTTCTCTGCTCTGTACAGATGCATGCTCATATCATGCAGCAAATTGGTACATTTCATTTTCCTTCTGTCTCCAACATAATATGAGAGTACAGAAAATTCTACTGCCCCTTAAATGGGAAATATTAAAACTGTATGTGTAATCTCATTGTCTCTACTGGATTGCTTTAAATGTATTTCTAAAATAATCTCATTAGTACCCACTTCAGCCTGAAAAGTAAAACATGAATGACAGAAGCAGGTGTAATCTTGTTTCTGAAACCACCTTTTATGTGTGTGGTCTGTGAAGCATGAAGTGGCAAATTTAAGTGGTGAGGTGGTTATGATGAATAGATTTCAAATCAGTTTAGAGTCATTGGCAGATATCTGTGAGCAGTAATCATATTAAAATATTAGTGGGCAAAACCAGAGTTCAGCTAAAGAAAGTGGGCTAAATCTTGTATTAATTACATCCATGGGAATCAATGAATGCAGTCAGGAGGTGAATTTAACTCACCCCATCTTGCATCTCTAATGATTTTTTTAATTCAGTCTACTGACATTCCTTTGTCTCTGTTTCCATTGTCTTTTTCCTTTTCTTCCCTCTTCTTTTCCTGGTCGATATCACAGGTAACCCAAAAGAAGATATTGGCAAAAGAAGTGTTTACAAAATCACAATACCATGTATAAGATTTATGCAACTATTCAACAGGCAAATGAGCTTATTGGTAAATAACTTATATTAAATTCCAAACTTTACTCAAGAGTTAGCATATCCTAATCCAAGCAGTGATTAGTGTAGGGATTTTATCTGCTCCAAATGTAGCAGTTGTACCTGGAGTAGAAGGATGAGTGCTGACATTGATGGGGAGGGGAGAGGATACTGGACTGTGTCTGGGATGCCCATTTGGGAGGATGCCTAGTGGTACCTGTCTAGGTGGGGTTTTTCTGGATGAAAATTGAGAGGTGTCTGGTGATGAAGGGGTATAAGTGCAGCTCGCTGGCCCCCTCCTAATCCCAAAACCTGTGGAGAGAAGGGAGAATTAAAGCCAGCAGCATGGACTAAAGTCGATTAAATGGGAGTGTTTTGGAGAGTTGCCCTCCATGGAAGGAGACTGAAAATCTAAGGAGGCAGTTGAGGTATAGGGACAAGGGCTGCCTGGGGAAAGGCCCTGGGCAACAAGAGCTGTTTGAATGGGAGGAAGTAGCAAATACTCAGCCAAATGTCTGGGCCATCTGGGTGTCATTTCTGTGTTGGGTCTCACTGGGATTTGGTGAAGGCAAATGGCACTGCCAACAGGCACTGACACTGGTGCTGCTTTCTTCTTGCCTTTCTACAAGGCCAGAGATAGTGGATATTCTGCAAAGTGACAGAGTATATTTCTGTAAGAGCCACTGTTGTTCCTCCTCTTTAAAGGGCCAGCACCATTTCACCTTCTTTCTTTCACTGTGTCATTAAGGCTCTTGTTCAGGAATGATATGACAGAAATGTTAAATATATAACATTTGACCAGTCTGAAAACCCCATACTAGACCATGACAAAAATGGATAATGTCCAGGCCCACAGTTAGATGATGTCATCAGCTCAGCCCAGTGACATAAGGAATATAAACCTTGAAGCTAATGATGGGGGTGGGAGAGGGATAGACATGTTAAATCAGTCTAATAGCTTTCTTTCTGTACACTTGGCAAGGTTGACAAGACTTGTGGATGGGGTAAGGGAGTGGTAGATGTGGTATATCTTGACTTTAGTAAGTTTTTGATAGAATTTCACATTATAATCTCATAAACAAATTAGATAAATACAACCTAGATGGAATCTATATATGGGGGTGCCTAAATCACTGGAAAAGCATTCCCAGAGAGTAGTTATCACTGGTTCACACTCAGACTGGAAGGGCATATAAAGTGAGGTTCTGCGGGGATCAGTTTTGGGTCGTGTTTTGATCAACTCTACATCAGTGTTATAGGTAATGGCATAGAGAGTATATGAAGTTTGTAGATGACATAAAGCTAGGTAGGGTTGCAAGTACTTTGGAGGATTCAAAATAATCTGTAGAAATGGTCTGAAGTAAATAGGATGAATATGAATAAGGACAAATACAAATTACTCCATTTAGGAAGAAATAATCTGTTGTATACATACAAAATGAGAAATGACTATCTAGGAAGAATTACAGTGTAAAGGTATCTGGGAGTGACTGGATGTGAAGCAAAATAAATAAACATTGTAACAATGTTCTCCCCTGCCCCCCAAAAAAGAGAGAGAGAAAACCTATTGGAATATATTAGGAGTTTTGTAAGTAAGGTATGATAAGTAACACTTTCATTCTACATTGTGCTGATTAGACCTCAACAATAATTTTGTGTCTGGTCCTGGGCACCACATTTCATGAAAGCTATGGAGAAATTGAAGAAGGTTCAGAGAAGAGAAACAAAAAATTATTAATGGTTTAGAAAGCATGACATGAGGGAAGATTAATCAAATCTAATTTTTTCGCTCTGGAGAAGAGAAGACTGAGAGGGGAAAACAGTTTTCAAGTACATAAAAGATTATATAAGGAAGAGGGAGAAATATTGTTCCCTTCAACCACTGAAATTAGGACAAGAAGCAATGGACTTAAATTTCACTAAGGTTAAGCTGAACATTAGGAAATAGGTTGGATGTAAAGAAAAACTTCCTTACATGTCATGGTAGTCAAGCACTGGAATATGTTGCCGAGTGAAGTTGTAGAATGTCCATCTTTGGAGATTTTTCAGAACAGGTTAGACAAACATCTTCTAAGCAATGGTCTAGTTAATACTTAGTCCTGCACTGAGTGTGGGAAACTGAACTAGAAAACTTCTCAAGATCTCTTCAAGTCCTACACTTTTAAGCAGATAGAGTAGTTGCTGCTTTAGCCAAGTTAGGATCTTACTCTTTTAAGGCTGGAAGAAATTGGATCCTAAATTCCTGGGACCTGCATCCTACCTAGATGCAAGAAGAGTAGCTGTCCTATCAGTAAGAAAGACATCACTTCCTTCTAAGGCAGGGGTCTCAAACTCAAATCACCATGAAGGCCTCATGAGGATTAGTACTGTAGCCCAAGGGATGCACCACTGAAACCTTTTCATACAATGACATTGCAAATATTGATAACAATAGTGTCATTGCAAGCCACAAGAAATAACTTTAGAGGCTGCGAGTTTGAAACCCCTGTTCTAAGCTCTAGAACAGGGGTGTCAAACTTAAGGCTGGCGGGCCAGATCAGGCCCTCCAAAGGCATTGATCTGGTCCATGGAGTAGCTCCCTGGGCTGTGCCTAGAAGCTGTCCGCAGCAATGGACCTTCAAAGACACAGCAGACATGCTTCTGACTTACTCACGTGAGCTGAGTCACAGCACAGGGGAACGAAGCAAGCACTCAAGCCAATCCTGGCTCAGCTGTGCTGAGATTTGCCAGCCAATCAGAGTCTCAGTGACAGCAGACCAGGCCGGCTCTGGAGAGCCACTGCACTACCTTCCATCCCAAGTGTTCACTGCCAGTCAGTCAGCATACTAATTTGGTTGACAGCACATTGAATGAATCATAAATAAAAAGGAAAATGTGGCTGGGGGCTACATGGGAACAAAGCAATCAGAGGCCAGTTGGGACTGACCCAGCCAAAAGCCAGCATTCTGAATGACTGAAAATGAGTGAGCTGGGAGGGGGAGAAGCAGGAGCCCAGCTTGACTTCTTGTGGTGAAAACTGACATTTTTGCCTGCCACCAGGAGGTAGAGGAAGAGGAAGAAGCAGGGAGGGGGAGCAGTCTGAAAGCCAGCATGAGGAAGGGGAGTCCACAGGGCAGGGGAAAGGGAATGTGTTGCAGAGCTTGTGGGGTTGGGGAGGGGAAAGGAGAGCCCACACCACTCTGAACATGGAAGGGGAAAGGGTTGGGGAGCCCATGTAGTCACATGGCCTGCAACAGATGTCTTGCCTTCCAGTGTGGCCCCCCCACACTGAATGAGTTTGATACCCCTGGTCTAGAAAGAGATTTGGAAGACCTGATGATTACAGATGGCTAGCAATGGAAGAGGCTTCCTAGGAGAAAGAAGAGAATCTTTTACAGACAGTTTATTTGAGGAAGGAGAGACTATCCAGGATTTCATAAGATAAAAAGGTTTTTTGCCCTTCTAGAGATCACAAGTTATTTGAAAGTTTGGCACATGAGAGATACTCTTCTGATATCCTTGGAAATGGGTAGAGGGAAAGTAATAAATTAACATGTTCCTTTGGAACTGCCCCCAAAGAGTGCTTAGTATAGGATATTAGGCTTTATTGTGATTATAGACATTTTTTATTTTGATTAAATAGGATTATTTTTTCTAGCCCTGTTCTTAGGGTGTCATCCTTCTGGCTTCTGCTGTGCCAACTTTAACTTTGCCTCCATGATCCCTGAATAGGCTAAAATTAATAATAGGTTGAAAATAATCCATTCGTAAGTATGATGGCATTTTGGGTGACTGGGGTGACCTCTGACTCGTAAAAATGTAAATCTCTTCTTGTCATGAAAATCATAGTCTTTTCCAGGGGAATTCATGTGTATTTTTGCTACTGGTTTTCATGGTGTTTTGCTATGAGTTCTTCAGGTTTTTCAAGAAATAGATTTTTGGGGTTAGTACTGATTAAACTTTAAATTAAACTTAAACTTCTTTTCCAAAAATACATAGGATTAGTGGCTAAGCTGGTGCTTAACACTAAAGTTGTTCTGTAGCAGGGGTCCTGCTATAAGGCTCAGTGCAGCACACAGTCAGTGCCATGTTTTCATATTAAAAATGTTCTTAAACAAGTTCTCAAGACAAATGTCATTCATCAATAAAAAGCTTTTGCTCCTTTGCAAGAAATCCATCATCAAAAACAGCTGAATTCTCCTGAGCCCTCCTTACTGTATCTCAAGTAGCATCTGACTACAAGATTTTACTCTTTGCTTTATCTGATGTGATTCCTTTCAAAACCAAAGTGCTATAAAATAACTCAAACAATGAAAACTGATTTTAAGTGATTACTCCAGGGACAAAACCAAATTGGTTGTGTTACAAAGGTGGTCTTCTAATGCAGCCAGTACACTTGGAGATTCTTTAGGAGAGTTTCTGAAGAAGATTACCTAGTAAATTTTGAACAGGATGGAATGTGTATACAATGCAGAGAGCAGTTCTAGCAGGTGTTTCATCACAATAGCTTCCTTAAGGAGAGCTGATGAACTAGTCTTTTTGTAGAGAAGTGATTGATTACCTTGGTTAACAATGGGCCCAATATTTCTCTGCTGGCTCTCCCCATCCAAGAAAAATATGTGCCAATAACCAGATTGTAGCCTAAAGCAGCTGATGTGCTTCTACAAAGTCAGTAATTGATATTGACAAAATTCAGTCTTTAAAGATGAAGTTCATCTCTGTGCAGCAGGCAGCACAGAGCCTATATACAACTTAAGTCCCACTAAGATTTTATTTTAAGGATAAATTTCACCAAATTACTTTTGAGCAGGAGCTGAGCAGGAAAGTTGAATGTCTTATCAATACTCTTCTGCTGGAAGGTACTAATAGCTGCTATCAACTGTGACTTTGGTCTCTAGAAAATCAGGAAGTCACTAAAGTTGTTGCGTGTTAGAAGAAGCAGTAAATATCCCACCCTTTATGAAGTGAGATAGCTGAAGACAACTGAAGCTACTGCTCAAGGCAATCAGCCACATAAGGAAGCCTGAACAGGGCTAATCCAGGTGGTCTAAGGGGGTTTCTCTGGCACCAATTGCAAATGTAGGGGCTAGGACAGTGGTTCTCAATGTTTTGTAAATTGTGACACACTTGGTGGCATATTGCAACCCTCCAGGACACACTAGCCCATCCCCCTCAGGCCAAATCCAGCCATCTCCCCTACTCTCCAATGACATACTTGCCACTGTGTGGCAACAAACTAATATGTCCCTACACAGTAGTTGAGAACCACTGGGGTAGGGTATTGCTTGGCAAACAGCATGTGAGAGAAGGGGGGTAGCCCAGCAGCCGGCAAGAGAAGCAGCAGTGTATTTACCTGTTAGAGGAAGCAGACCCAGAACTGGCTACAGAATGTGGGGAGGCTTGGGGACCTCTGACCAAGGGAACTTCATGCTGTTACTTGTTCCTGCTTTCTTCAGCAAACCAGGACTTGTATGTGTTTCTTGTAAATAAATGGGATTGCACCAAGTGTACCTCACTGGTACCATCCTTTTCCTCCTGAAGGAAACAAATCTGCAAGGCTCTAAATATTGGTTACCACTAAGGCAACAATTTTTTGAATTGGTTTTGTTGATGAAGTGTAGAGTCTCTTAGTTTGTTCTCTGTTTAAAATAGTTATGATAAATGTATTTAATAGGGGCACTAAATAATAAGAGAAAGTGAAAATCATTATCATGTTAACATGTAAATATCCAGTGTGCCATCTCATCTTTCATGAGGAGAAACTTTTTGAGCATCATTACGTTACATCATTCTTCAAAGTTTGCAAACATGGAGCCACTTTGCCATAAAATATAAAAAGATTTTAAAAATAAGGTTTAAACTGCAATTTAATGATATTTTGATTACATAAATATCAAATAGTGGCAGTGGGAAAGCCACTTAAGTTTACACGCTGGCAACATATCTGAAGACATTCATTAAAGCAGCAGTTCTCAAACTTTATGATACCATGACCTCCTAAAATGATAAATGAATTTGTGTGACCCTACCCTCTAAGTTGTTCATGACCCCCTGGGGCGTCCCAGCCCAAAGTTTGAGAGACCCTGCATTAAAGCAAGGGTTTTTGTTCTTGTTTTTGTTTTGTTTTGTGATTTCTTCATTTAAAGTACAATAGTTTGGAAGCTCAACTGGAAGATGTTTAGCTTAATGTTTAAACTGTGATATGCTTTTGACTATAGCAATTAATGGCCTGAGCCTATGAGCATTGTGCATATGCTTGGAGGGGTGGCCAAACATATGGAACTAAGGAGCTGCACAAGTTGATTATTAAACCTTCAAGAGCCTGCACTGAGGCATATAGACATATACTTTTACATACTCCTAAATTACTAAGTTTAAAATTCAGTGCACACTTTAATTTTATTGAAAAAAGAGGGCAAATATTAATCCTATTAATGTCAGATTCTAATAATTACTTAAGGTTACCATGAAAACCAGGCCTATATAGTAAAAACTTAGTGGTCGCTTGATGTAGAAGACTGCAGGCTAGTGGTGAGTTTTTTAAAATCCTGACCATGCTGTGCTTTTCCGTGCCATCCCCAACCATGCCGACCTTCTTTACACTATCCTTATCATGCCACTGCTTCTCCCTGCTGTCCTGACCATGCCACTGCTTCTCCCGGCCATCCTGACCCCCTCCAGAACCCCCAGACTCTGATGCTGGCTCCCCTGGGCTGAACCCCCCACCGCAGGGCCCCCTTACCTGGCCACTGCAGCAGGTAGGCACAGGCTGGGGCTCCCCTGCGACCCCCCAGAGCATGCTCTGAGCAGGAGATTTAAAACTCCTAGGCTGGGGCTGCTTTCCTAAATTGATTTGCAAGTGTTTTTCTGCAAGCCACACTTTTTCATTCAAGAGCTGTATGTGGCTCCTGAGCTGCAGTTTGGCCATGCTTGCTTAAATGTGAACATTGTGCATGTGCAATGTAAACATTTGAAACACTGAGGCCTTTGTTTTAGGATTCTTGATTATAGTGGATGGTGTCTTTAAAAGAGTTGGCTGTAGCACACCTTGGTAAATGAAACTGGTTTCATCAATTTATAGTTCAGAATTTGTGCTCAGTGAGGCCTGAGCTACAACAGGGCCAACTAATGCAGTTTTAGACATGGAAGTTTGTATTTTAATAAGTTAGATTAACAAATTAAGTTTTAACTCAATTAAAATAACATGATTGTAACATACCCCTTTTGTCTGTCAAGAGAGAGCTTGTGTTAGCTGTCTCTGTGTCTTATATCAAACCTGAAACATCACACCTATGGTGTTCAGGTCCCGGTATAATGCATTCCTAAACTGGGGTGTAGAAGTTTGTACAGATGATATCTGCTTAATATCTAACTGCAGTCAGATTTGTATTCTGAAGGACACTATGGCTATGTCTACACACACATCATTATTTGAAATAAGGATTTCAAAATGAGTTATTTTGAAATAAAATCCTTATTTTGAAATAAGTTAATTCGAATTAACAAAATGTTAATTCGAATTAAGGAAAAGCCTGCTATCGAAATGGCTGTTATTTCGAAATGGTTATTTCTAAATAAAGCCGTTTGGACATGTTTCGTAACTTTTGTTTCAAAACAATGGTGTTGTTTCGAAACAACATGTCCAGTTGGCCTTATTTCAAAATAACCATTTCAAAATAACACCTGTTTCAAAACAAACGGGGTTTAACCTGTTTCAAAACAACGGTTCTTTTGTGGGAGAAAATTGTATTTCACCAAATGCTTTGAAGTAAGTTCTCATTCTTCAAAGCATCTGACAAAGTAAGGTTTTCTCCCACGAAAACTCATGCAATAAATAGATTTGTTAGTCTTCAGAAGTGCCACAGGACTCCTTGCCTGTTTTACTATCTAAAATAATACCCCCAAAATATGCCACAATTTTAATAGACTAGTTTTAGTCTCATAACAGCATAAATATTGACAGAACTTGAACATGAAATTGCCAGCCCTGTAGCAAGGATTTTTAAAGTATCAGTGAACACAGGGGTTGTACCTTATGACTGGAGAACTGCTAATGTGGTCCCTATTTTCAAGAAAGGGAGTAAAAGTGATCCAGGTAACTACAGTCCTGTTAGTTTGACCTCAGTAGTATGCAGGGTTTTGGAGAAAATTTTGAAGGAGAAAGTACTTAAGGATATTGAGGAAAATGGTAACTGTGATAAAATACAACACAGCTTTCCAAAAAGTAGGTCATGCCTGACCAACCTGATCTCCTTTTTTGAGAAGATAACAGATTTTTTGGATAAAGGGAATGCAGTGGACCTCATTTACTTAGATTTCAGCAAGGTATTTGATACGTTCCACACAGGGAATTATTAGTTAAATTGGGGAAGATGGGGATTAATATGAAAATAGAAAGGTGGATAAAGAAGTCGTTACAGGGGAGACTACAGAGGGCCATAGTCAAAGGTGAACTGTCTAGCTGGAAGGAGGTCGCTAGTGGAGTTCCCCAAGGATCGGTCCTGGGACCCATCTTACTCAACCTTTTTGTTACTAACCTTGGCACAAAAAGTGGGAATGTGCTAATTAAGTTTGCAGACGACACCAAGTTGGGAGGTATTGCCAATACAGAGGAGGATCGGGATAGCATACAGAATGATTTGGATGACTTTGTAAAGTGGAGCATTAGAAATAGAATGAAATTCAACAATGGGAAGTGCAAGGTCATGCACTTAGGGACAAATAACAGGAATTTTTCTTATAAGTTGGGAATGCGTCAGCTGGAAGTGACGGGGGAGGAGAAGGACCTGGGCGTACTGGTTGATCACAGAATGACAATGAGTAGCCAATGTGATGTGGCAGTGAAAAAAGCTAATGCGGTCCTAGGGTGCATCAGAAGGGATATTTCCAGTAGAGATAGGGAGGTGTTCGTACTGTTATACAAGGGGCTGGTGCGACCTCACTTGGAGTATTGTGTACAGTTCTGGTCACCCATGTTTAAAAAAGATGAAGTCAAACTGGAACAGGTGCAAAGAAGGGCTACAAGGATGATTTGTTGAATGGAAAATCTTCCCTATGAGACATGACTTAAAGAGCTTGGTTTGTTTAGTCTGACCAGAAGAAGGCTGAGAGGAGATATGATTGCTCTTTATAAATACATTAGAGGGATAAATACAAGGGAGGGAGAGGAATTATTTGAATACAGTGCCAATGTGGACACAAGAGCAAATGGATACAAACTGTCCTTCAGAAAATTTAGGCTTGAAATTAGATGCAGATTCCTAACCATCAGAGGAGTAAAGTTCTGGAATTGTCTACCAAGGGAAGTGATGGGGACAAAAACCTTAGGTGACTTCAAAACCGAGCTTGATAAGTTTATGGAGGGAATGATATGATGGACAGTGTAGCTTGGCCATTGTCTGTCTTTTTACTACTCGTGATGGGTATGATACGGATGTGGGAAGGGGCACAAAGTACCTGAGCTCTGATACTGAACAAAGGAATCCCAAAGGAAAGTGGTTGCTTGCTTATACAGTCTTTCCTCCCAAGCACTGTACAGCAGCCAGGAAGGCATTTCAGACCCTTCAAACTGTTTAAGTAATTTGTGCTTGTATTTTGCAAGCTGTTAAGAAAACACTTTATTTTAAGTAGCCTATTATTATGGATTCATTTAGTCTTAATTTTAGAAGCACTTATCATTATAAATTCATCTGGCATTTATGAAACTGCCACCTCTGTTTTCACAGTTCTTTCATATTAAATTAATATTTAGACTTTAAGTAAGAGCAAAAGGAAGATGCATTATTCTCATTAGGAAATTCAAGTGTGTTATGAGTTTGCATATAGATAAAGTAAGTTATGAATTAAATTGTAGAAATTCTAATGGAATTACCTTATACACTGGGCTACAGTATATAATACACTTTCTTTATTTGGTTGCAGCTCTTTTTGGTTTTCTGATGATGCCGAGGGCAACAAAGTTCCTCCAGGTGGGAGGCTGAAAATTAAAATAAACAAACCCTCTCTCTTCCCTGCTCAAAAAAAGAAACAAACTTTTATATGAGGGAGAAATATTCTGTTACCAAAAATAAGGATAAAGATGAAGTGGGTAAAGGAATATATATTATTGGCCCAAACAGTAATAATAATAGGAAACAAGACAAGCTTTCAAGTTCCACAGATAAGAGGGAAGTCCTCTCATGAGCCAGTCACTGGTTAAAAGATAGGAAACAAAGGGTAGGAATAAATGGTCAGCTTTCACAAAAGCGAGAAGTCTCTATACCGGGATCTGTGCTGTTCAGTCTGTTTGTAAATGATCTGGAACAGTGAGAAGGCAAAGTTTGCAGACAATACAAAGTTCCTCAAGATAGTAAAGTCTGAAGTTGATTGTGGAGAATTACAACGGGATCTCACAAAACTGGATGACTAAGCAGGAAATAGATATGAAATTCAATGTTGGTAAATACAGAGTAATGCACATTGGAAAACATAATCCTAATTGTACATAGAAAATTATGGGGTTTAAATTAGCTGATACCACACAAGGAAGAGATCTTGGAGTCACTATGGGTGGTGCTAGAAAAATATCTGCTCAATGTGCGGTGACTGTCAAAAAAGTTAACAGAATGTTAGGAACCATTAGGAAAGCATGGAACTTTTCAGCTTAGAAAAAAGGCATTTAATCAGGGTTACAACAGAGATCTACAAAATCATGAGTGGTGTGGAGAAAATAAATAAATAAGTGATATTTGCCCCTTTACATAAAACAAGAAGCCTGCAACATCATAATGTTATTACTAGGTAGCAGGTTTAAGATAAACATAAGAAAGTATTTCTTCAGACAAGATAGTCAGCCCGTGTACGTGTTGCCAGGGCATGTTGTGAAGGCCAAAAGTATAGCTGGGTTAAAAAAGAAAATTGGGAAAGTTCATGAAGAATATGTTCATCAGTGGTTTACATCTAAGATGATCAGAGATGCAAGATCATTCTCTCAGGGCCTCTAAATCTCTGACCGTCAGAAGCCCTGTTCCATCCATTCCCTCCAAAGCATGTCTCCATTACCTGAATAAATGTAGGTAGGGCTTTCCCCTGTGCTATTCAAGCCAATGGAAGATTTTCCATTTAATTGAATCGGAGCAGGATCAAGCCCTTAGTGACTTTCTCTCTTAATTTTTATTCCATTATTTTATTAGCAAAAGAAGTTAGTGTTTTTTTCCAGTTGTTTGGAATATTCCCAGCTTCTGAATAATAAAAAAGAAAGAAGAAAAAAGGGAAAGCCAATAAATTACTTCCCTAATTCTCCTCTTTTCTTAGAGTATATGGAATCCAAGTTGATTTGTTTGTTAAAATTGCCCAAGAATTCCCTTCCCTGACCTCTGTTCTTTCAATGTAGTGATTTTCTAAAATATATGATAAAACATGGTTATCTCAGTCTTTTCTTGGTGCTGTAACCTGAAATTAATTTGCTCCTCCATTTTAGGACGCTCTAATGCTTACAAAGCAGAGACATACTAGACCAACAGCTGGGGATGACAAATATAAGAGCAATGAAGAGCCAAATTCCTTGTCCAAATTGGTGGACTATAATAAAGGTGTCAAGGTGAAAAATAATGTCGCAGTGGTGCCTGGAGCATGTAGATTTCTATAGGCTTAGCTCAGCATGGCTCAAGCAGCTTGAGGCTTAATGCAACACAGCTCAAGCAGTTTTAAGATATAACACAGCAGGGGCTCAACATCTTGAGGGTTGAATGATCCTGCTGCTTTCACACTAAACATTAAGAACTGCATCCTCTGCTATTTCTCTCACCTATGAGCATGTGGACCTGCTCTTCTGAGCAGTCCTGAATAGATTTTGACCCTATTTCCATCTGTGTTGGGGTTAGAGAGAGTATTACAACCAGTGCGTCCTATAACTCCACAATAAACTCTATGCAGTTTATATAGGAGTGAGGAGCTGGGGAAAAAAGAAGAGAATAGGGACTTCTGAAGTCTCCCAGACAAAGCATAACCATCTTAATTACTGAGGAAGTGATCTTGGATCTGACTGACCAGTCTACAGTTCATGTTTGGTGGCTCCATTTCCAAACTGCTACTCAAGGCCCCTGTCTGTAAGTTGTGTAACCCTGTCACACTGTTCTGCAGCTTTCAGCTGCTGTTTCTCTACGACAAAAAGATCCCATATCTTTTCCTACTATCCTTCTTTTGGCTGTTCTTGCCACAGCCATGTCCTTTAACCATTGTTCAAAAGGATGTTCAATTTAATAAGAACATGGAGGTGTTCAAACAGTTAAACAGTACATAACAAGAAAGTGATTTAAGGAAAAAGAGTAAGGCATTCAAGGGAGCATTTATGTAGACATGAAAAACCTTACAGAGTGCTGAAGGGATTAAGCAGACTGATATAGTTAAGGGCATTACTTCACTATTAAATAAGCGGAGAAAAGGGTCCATTTTCCTTCATAATAGCTCAATTGGTTTCTGCTGGTAGTTGTCACCGCCTCAGTTTCTTCTGCGTAATTTATTTGACTATTAAGCTCCCACTGGGCAAGGCTGCAACAAGTTGTATTGCCATAACTGGGTTTTATTATCAAACTAGGCATTCTCTTTTTCCCTCTCATTTGGGTGTACATCCAATACTCTTGCCACTCCAGCCTGCTTAATCTGTTTAGCTGTCTGTAAAGTCTTCCATGTCTGCATAAATGCTCCCTTTAATTCCCAACCGTCTTTTACTAAATCACTGATCTCCCAAAGTGACACATTTGTCAGGTGGTTTCTCTCCATGGCTTTCAGCACTTGTTCTTTAGCTACAATTACTGTTCTCTTCATGGTTACCCATGGGGCTTAATCTTTGAAGTTTCAGTGGCATTCAACAAACCTTTGCTGTGCTTTGTCAAGTATACTTTGGGAATCTCCGTCTATACCATTTATTACTAAATTTCTTTTTAGGAGAGAATTCCATACTATAATTTAATAAGGTTTGTTTTGTTTTTTCTTGCATTTCTCATTTAATACTATTTGCCGGTGCTCCTCTTCCACTGGATCCCAGTTTCCCACTCTCACTTCCCAGGGAGTCCATAAAGAACACCTTTTATCTAACTGGAAACATCCTCAAATTTCAAACCTTTCAATGCCATTGTTATGCTGCTTGGCTGCAACCTTTGACAGCAAAGCTGCATGTATAATAAACTATATGTTATCTGCTCCACATGAATGCAATTCAAATCACAGCACCACTGTGCTGGACTTAACCTCAGACCACATCTTCTTAGTTCCCCAAGAACTCAGTTTAATCTTGTCACTTCTGTTCCTTCATTTGGCTACATCAAAGCTTCCCTGAACTAATCAGACCCAAGCACTGGAGTAGGTATAGTGTATACCCTACAACCAAAATTACACTTCAAAATTTTCTGTATATACATTTTTATTAATACTAATAGTATATACATTATTAACTATACATCACATCCTAGGCTTCCAGACTGGCTTGATTACTCTGTAGGAACCAGTCCCCTTACATCATGCTCTGTCCACACATGTATGCGTGTCCTGCTCTTGTTTTTGTCTTCTTTATCGTAAATGGTAATTGGAAATTTACTCTTATGTCAGCTAGTACAGACATCCTGTCTCTACCTTACTGAGCTATTTACCTTCCCAATCATGCACTCTAGGAAATGAGGCAAGTTATTTATGACAAGTCACTTTTGCCCAAGCATACAACTTATTGCAGACTCAGTTTAGTGCCTTCCTATGAATAGGGCCAGAGTTTGTCCTACAAAGAGCATAAGATGTGCAACAGGTACTTACTTGTAATGAAGGTATTGAGTTTACTCACAGTCAAGCATATGGACAAAATTACAGCGATAAAGCTACCCATCCTGCTGGGGTTGCACATGCTGTTGTTTAGAGAAAGACATTTGTTAAGGAAGCAATCTAAAATAAGCTTTCATGGCTTATTTGATGCCTGAGGCTGAAAGGACTGTGTGTAAACCTCTGTGTGCAATCAATCAAACTTGCAAGAACATCCTTGATCACAAATAATAGCATCATATGAAACACAGTGCTCATATAGATTCAGAATAGAAGCAGGCATCAACAATTTTATGGCAGTCAAACTTATTCAAGGATGATACTATAACACTAGTTACTCTACACAGTAAAGCATTTACTTCAAGATGTAAGGGCAATAATACAGGAATGTTCTGCATTGTGTTTACTCTGCTATGCTACTTCTGGTTTAGATACCAAAGTATTGTTTAGCTGAATGAAGTGTGTGGATTTTATTATAATATGCTCAAGAAACACAACTCTATAGCTGAATTTGTTATGGTCCCTGGAGTAATGGACAGATCTCTAGGGGTGTGTCTACACTTACAGTAGAATTCGAATTGACAACTATCAATTCGAATTCTATTAGGACCCTAGACATGCCTGCTTTCATCAATTTGAAGAAAGGCACTCCTCACTTGGAAGTGATGAAAGCTGACTTCAAATTCGTCAAACCTTGTGCGGGGCTGGCCAGGTGCGGGAGAAGCAACTCCCCGCGTGGCTCCTCCCCTGCAGCCACGCGTGGGGGGAAAAGCATCCCCGGGCACGGCAGGTGTGGGGCTGGTCATGCAGGGGCTTGCTTCTCCCCCGCGCGGCTCCTGTGGGGCTGGTTGCCTGGCGGGGAGAGGCCCTGGTGGGCAACTTCTGACCGGCTGGCCGCCTGCCAGCAAAGCACCCCGGTGGGTGGCTTCTGCCAGGCTGGCCGCCCATGGGCAAGGCACCAGGTGGGCAGCTTCTCCAACGCTGGCCGCCCTCCAGGAACGCAGCCCCGTGGAACCCATAGGGCTGCGTTCCCAGCAGGTGGCCAGTGCTGGAGAAGCCAGCCGCCAGATGCCTTGCCTGTGGGTGGCCAGCCCGGCAGAAGCTGCCCGCCAGGGTGCTTTGCTGGTGGGTGGCCAACCAGGCAGAAGCCGCCTGCAAGGGTGCTTTGCTGGCAGGCAGCTCCCTAGGAAGAAGGGTGCCCCCCCTTACAAGGTAAACTTCCCCTGCCAGGCTCTGGCAGTCTGAGCCTGGCATGGGATAAAGCATCCCCTCCCCAGTTCTAGCTGCACTGCGGCTGGAGTTGGCCAGGGGATGCTTTTCCCTGTGCCCGGCTTAGCTTGCCAGAGCCTGGCAGCGGATTGGCTGTGGCAATGGCCATTTTACTTGGCCATCTTGCCACACCAAACATGGTGGCCCCCTCCAATTCAAATTGGCAAGTCCAGCCCAAGGACATGCCAATTCGAATTGGAGTTTGTCATGTGGCCATGTCGATTTGAATTCACTCAATTCTAATTAATAATTATTAATTCGAATTGACCAATTCAAATTCAGGAATTCGAATTGACAGGCCAAGTGTAGACATAGCCTAGTTTTGCCTATTTAATGAATGTGCTGAGGATGAGCAAATGGAGCAAATAAAACTATTTGGGGACCCTGGAAAGGCTTCTTTTCTGTTCCCCTTAGTTTTCAAGACCCAGCCTACAGCACAAAGGTCAGTAGAAGTGACTAGATGTCTCTGAAGCACTGTGTAGCACAGGTGAGTTAAAGTTAAAGCTCATTGTTCACATATCCTTCCTACATGCTAATCTGTTTATGAACCTCTAATACTACCCATTGAAATTTATCTTCTATCCAATTTAGCAGCCGCTCAGTGAAATGAATTTCAGACCATTGCACTTTAGCAGTTAATCTTCTACACGACCTCTGCTATGGTTACAAAAGCAATGAAGGAATGCTTTAAGGAGTGTCACCACTATGGAGCATACGTATGTATCTGGAGCTGGAGATGTGATTTCCAGCTAGCATAGGCATGCTTACACTAGGTCTGATTAAGTTAGTATGCTTAAATTAGCAGTGCAGTCGAAGTAGCACAAATACATCAAGTGGCAATACACCAGTTGCTCTAAATGCATACCAGTCGGGTCTGGACAGGTTTGTACTCAGAGCATCTAGCTCAACCCCCTTTACACCACTGCTCATGCTATACTACCGTTTTTAGCATGTTAACTCTTAGACCTAGCACAAATATATGTCACCCCATCTCCAAGTGAAGATGCAGCCAAAATTGCACATGTGTGTAGCGGAGTTTTGATGAATATGATACACTAAAATTTGGATAACATGTACCCTGGGTGTGTCTGTTTCTTTACTGAAGGTAGTAGGCCAAAATCCTATATGGCATATGTCAATGCAGTCCTCTTAAAATAAATGAGGTTGTATAGGTGTAAGTGGTGGCAAAATTTGATCTTCTCTATTGAGAGGAAAAATTAATTTCTGGCTTGAGGGTGCCTTATTATGTGGGCATTTCAGTAACCTAGTGGTAATGCTAAAATAGTCTCATTTGGCCTCTTATGGGTTCCCTTCCTAAAAATGTCATGTAAGACCATGTCAATTAAAATTTATGCAAGGGGGAGAGAAACACAGTTTGTGCAAGCATTTGCCTGAGTGACTGGTTTAAAAATGTTTAAATAGAAATATTTTTCTTTCAGATAACAATGGCCTTTATTTTATCATTTTTGAAAATTGCTCTTATTGTTTTACATTAACTTGGTGTATGTCTTAGCAGGCTTGGGTTGAAGCAAAGATTCAAACTTTAGTTGGATTTTTTTATTAGAAATGTTGTGAAATATTGGATCTTGGAGGATCATGGAGCCATTCATTCCTTTCAGTAACTGGCAGAAGCTGCTTTTAAAAATTTTGATTGTGGACAGCAAGGGATTGATGGACAAGGACAAGAGTAAAGTCCTGTACTTGGGACAGAAAAAGCCCATGCACTGCCACACCCTGGGGAGCGATCAGTTAAGTAGCAGCACTGTAGAAAAGGACCTGGGGTTCTGGTGGAGGGAAGCTGGATATGAGTCAGCTGTGTGCTCTTGCTGTCAAAAAGGCCAATGGCATACTGGGCTGCATCAGAAGAAGCATTGCCAGCAGATTGAGGGATGTGATCATTCCCCTCTATTCGGCACTGGTGAGGCCACATCTGGAATACTGTGTCCAGTTTTGGTTTCCCCACTACAAAAAGGATGTGGACAAATTAGAAAGAGTCCAGTGGAGGACAACAAAAATGATCAAGGTGCTGGAGCTCAAGCCCTATTAAGAAAGACTGAAGGAACTAGGCTTATTTAGCCTGCAGAAGAGAAGACTGAGGGGGGATTTGATAGCAGCCTTCAACTACCTGAAGGGATGCTCCAAGGAGGATGGAGCTCAGCTGTTCTCAGTAGTAACAGAGGACAGAACAAGGAGCAATGGTTTCAAGTTGCATGTGGGGAGGTCGAGGCTGGATATTAGAAAAACTTTCTTACTAGGAGGGTGGTAAAGCATTGGAATGGGCTACCTAGGGAGGTGGTGGAATCTCCAGCTTTGGAGATGTTTAAGGCCTGGCTGGATAAAACTCTAGCTGGATTAATTTAATGGGAGTGGTCCTGCTTTTTTTGGCAGGGAGTTGGACTAGATGACCTCATGAAGTCCCTTCCAATCCTATGGTTCTATGATTCTATGATTAAGTACAGACACATTAATAAATATTTTAGCCCTAATTAGCCTGAAGTTTGTGTCAGTTTTGTAAACTTTAGACCAAAAATCTCCATGGGTGAGATACACAAATGTACTAATGTGCCTGAATATGGGACTTAAGCTCCTAAGCCCCAGTTTTGACACCATAGGTGGCTGAACGCTTAATTTGTGTTTGCTGCCCAATCCTGTGAGGCGTTGCTGAGCCTTCTTACCAGATCAGATGCCCTCAAAATGCAGCTGGAGGAGGAAGTGGTGGTGGTGTTTGTGCAAGTCTTAAAAACTTTTATCCCAATAATCAGAGTGCTTGGCTGAGATGTGGGAGAGCCCCTCTCTCATGCACAGGGGATAAAATATTTGAACAGGCATCTCCAACTTCTCAGGAAAATCCTCATTCATTGAGTTATGGAATATTCTTTTGTAGGTCTTCCTCAATCTTTGCTGTCAAAATTGTTCCACTGAAGACAAATAGTGAAAGTGATTGGAGCAAGGGAACCTGAGTCAGGGTTTGCCAGGTCGCAGACAGGCGCTCCAACTGCTAGATTAGAGAATTTTCCTCTGACTCTCTTTCTTCCCCTCCTCCTAACCCCATAATTATTGAATTATATATGTGGAGTGGAACAGTCATTGGGAAGGGTGAGGAGGGAGAGAATGATTCCCTCATCTGCCTCATGTGCTGTCTTATGTGAATACATTGTAAGGTGCCTGTTTCTCTCCATTCACTGTGCAGGAACTCCACTTACCAAACTTGACTTTGTGGACTTTTGCTGATCCTATGATTTTCTAGCTGCTTAAAAGTTTAATGCCATGACGCGGAGCACTGCAACTACTAAGGCAACGTGCATACTACCGCTTATGTTGGTATAACTTATATTGCTCAAGGGTGTGTGCATGAAAGAAAATATGTTCCCCCTCCTAAAAAAATGCAACTGTTAAATATTTTTGAATGAGAATTTTGTTTATTAAAACTGAAAAAAATAAATTCTGAAAATCTTAACAGAACAGACTTTCAGTTTTAATGTGTATTGCATTTTGGTTTTCAGAAAGTGTGCTGCATGCCCATCTGGCTACAAGTTTCCGCTGACTATCAAGAACATATTAAGTAGAATTCTAATGATTGGATATCCTTTGTATGACTAATTTTGCTACACTTTTACCAGAAACCATAATTAAGCCCAAATACCCTCTTTCAAGTAGCTGGAGACTTGCATAGTTTCATACAGATAGAGGTTTCTTTTGTATTGAACACAGCAATCTTTCCAAAGTGCTCTGTAGGAAATACTCATGAAATTTTTTCCTATCACTGGTTTATAATTCAAAATTGGTCTATAATTCGAATGATTTTTAAAGTATGCTCCTTTATAATAAAGTCAGTTAGATTTAAATTATGAGTGAAACATTGTATAGCCATCATTTGTATTTGTCACCCTTAATTATACGTTATAATGTAATTTTATACAATGCAAAACATGAAATTAAGTATGAGACATCAGAATGAAATGCTTTATCTAGAAAAAGGTTTTAAAATAAGATTTTTCTAAAAATGATAAACGAATCATGAATTTTATTATTCCAATAAAATCTTCTGTTACAGCTTATTTAACAAGCAACATATTTTAAAAGGCCATATTAATTGTCATACCAGATCTAAACAAAGGTGCCATATTGTGATTAGACATATAAACGCCACACTGGCATGGAAAGGGTTGAGGAGCTGCTTAGGTTTGGGGTGGCCCTGCCCTGCCCTACCTTCAAAGCCTGCAGGACTGGAGGCAATGTTAAAAAGAGGGAAACCCATTCAGATGGAGCAGGGGTGGTTGGGCTAGAGGTTGGCTATGCAGCTGGGAGAGCTGGAACTTGGAACTCAGGGGTGTCTTGAGCTACCAGCTGGCTGAACAGAACTGGAAATACCAAGTTAGAGGGAGAGATTGGAAGTTATGATGGAAAATGAAGGGGGAGAAGAAGCAAAGGATGAAGAATGGGTTAAGATTAGGAAGCAGAAAGAATACAAATATCTGTATCTGAAGAAGAGGGAGCAGACAGGGATGGAAAGAAAAGAAAAAAGATTAACACATTGTCACTATCAGAAGATGTAAAGATAGGTGTGGTTAATTCTTAGTAAACAACAGAATTCATTAGGCAAAGTAGCAGAGAGATCCTAAAACTGAAAGAATGCAGGGTAGAGATTTATTAGTGGAGAGTTCACATAAGAAGCAGGCTGAGAAACTTCTTAAAACAAAGTGATTTGCCACCTACCTATATTTGTGACAGAAGTCACAGGGAAATGTGTGGTGTTCTATTTGCCAGGATGTAGAAAGAAGTTAAAAGGAAGAGAGGTGAGGACCGTGTGTTGCTTGTTAAACAACTGATTATCAGGTGGGGGGGGGGATGAAAACCATCCACAGCCCTCTGAATAATATTTAAAGATCCTGTTCTGCCTGATAGCGTTAACAGGGCCATCCTTGAACTGGAGCAAGTGGGGAGACTGCCCTGAGCCCCATGGTTCTGTGTGGTTGCAGCAGGGTAGCATAGGTCCTGCACCGCTGTCCCCCATCCTCTGCTGCCTTTGGCAGCAAGTCGAAGGCAAGGGATGGTGCAGGAGTGCAGAGTCTGGCCTCTGGGCCGGCCCACCCCACCCCCAGGGTGGATCAGCCAGTCCAAAGGCAGGGTGGGTGAGTGGAGCCTCGCCTCTGGCTTGTCCACCCTGCCCCTGGGGGCAGATCAGCCTGTTCAGGGGTGGGGCAGGAGAGTGAAGCCCGACCTCGGGCTGGTCTGCCCTGCCCCTGGGGGTCAGATCAGTAGGCCCAGGGGTGGGGCAAGAGCACAGAGCCCAGCCTCTGAGCTGGCCTGCCCCCCAGCACAGGGGATGTGGGGGCCCCCATAGACAGACTGGTCCTACCCCCTGCCCCCAGGGGCATCCTTAGGGTTAATATAGGGTATCAGCTCTTCTTTGTATATCCCAGTTCCGTGAGATCCTATAAATGTAAAAGACTGGGCATGTGGAAACTCTCTACTAGGGGGAAACAAGGTGTGGTAAATGTGTAGGACACTCATATGAGAGCTGTAGGAAGGAACAATCCTAAAGAGCAGCAATTGTGCAGATAAGCACAGTGAAGTGTACAAAGGGTGCATCGCAGTGGAATGAGCTAGAGTGATACAGTTAATTAAAATAATCAATAAAACATCCCATGCAAAAGCTACCAAAAGAGATTTGCAATCAAATGTGGAAAAGGAGGAAAATGCCAGTGAGGGAAAAGACTTAGAGATAGAATAAGACAATTCAGGACAGGAAAGATAATATAAGGAGAATAGATGAAGATACATTGCTTGTAGTAAAAGAGAAATGTATAGCATTTTTTATAGATGTGACTAATTGTACTTTAAAGACAGGGAAGAAGACTGAAAGAATAAAAATTATAACAAGTGATAGAAAAAATGTTTTAAGGCAATTTCTCAATCTATCATATTCATGCAAATTTAAATAAAGATGATAATGTACTTTAAACAACATAGTTCTAATTTTTTTTCCCCCCTGGAAGGCACATTGCTTAAAAACACATGGTCAAGAATTAAAGAAAAACACTTTTTGAAATGGAAAACAAAATGGTGTGATATGTTTATGAGAAACATGGTTTGCAAAGAAACACATGCTTAGGTTTCTGGGATATGATACACCCAGAGGAGACAGAAAAATAACAAGAGGAGGAGGGATCTGTACATTTATAAAAGAGTATCTTAATTATGTTGAAATTAGTTAAATTTTGAGTATAATAATGTTGAGATTCCTCTGCAGAACAATACTACCTTTATATAAATCTGTAACATTCACAACCTGGGTAGAAAAAACTAGACAGTCTAAAATTTGCAGAGCTAGTAAAGGGTGTCAAAGGCCTGTACATGATGTGTGCAGACCTTAATAGCCATAATGAATTACAGGGAAGCAAGAAAACATTATAATGGGAAATGCCTGCAATTGTTTATTGCCATGCACAAACTAGTATTGCTCAATACTGAAACACTTGCTAGGTTTTATTCAGTGGATGGAACTTTTTCATACTGAGAGCTGAGAAGTGCAATAAGTAATGTAGCAAATAAATATAGCTCGGAAATCTATAAAGATAGAATGGGAAGTGATCACTTCCCTATGCTAATTATGTACCAAGGCCAATGTCATGTTTAAAACAATGAAGTGTGCTGAGTATCTAAGTACCAACCGTATATGAGATAGTTATATAATCATAGGATTGGAGCAGACCTCATGAGGTCATCTAGTCCAACCCCCTGCTAAAAGCAGGACCACTCCTGATAAATCATCCGAGCCAGGGATTTGTCTAACCGGGCCTTAAATATCTCCAAAGATGGAGATTGCACCATGTCCCTGGATAACCCATTCCAATGCCTCACCACCCTCCTAGTGAGAGAGTTTTTGCTAATATCCAACCTGGACCTTCCCAGCTGCAACTTGAAACCATTGCTCCTTGTTCTGTCCTTTGTTACTGCTGAGAACAGCCTAGCTCCCTTCTCTTTGGAGCACCCCTTCAAGTAGCTGAAGGTTGCTATCAAATCCCCCCTCCCCCAATCTTCTCTTCTGCTGACTAGGCCCTTCAGTCTTTCCTCGTAAGTCATGTACCTCAACCCCAATCAATCTGTTGCCCTCTGCTGGACTCTTTCTAATTTGTTAACATCCTTTCTGTAGTGTGGAGCCCAAAACTGGACATGTAATCTAGAGAAATATCATGATAATATAATAAAGGGAGCTGTAGCAGCAACCTAGCTCTATGTAAGACATCAAATTGCCACAAACTCAAATATCCGGTTCCCTGGTGCAATACAGATTGTAAATTAGCAATTAAAGAAAGGGAGAAGGCATACTAACAAGCAAAAAGTACAATGAATAGTAAGGACTTAATGAACTATAAAACATGTAAAGTGGTGATCCAAAGAATTAAAAAGGCAAAGAAAGAGACAGAAACGATATTGTGGGGAAATGAACATAGATTCCAATATTTCAGAAATAAATAAAGATGTTGAAAGAATGAATGGAATGCAACATAGAAAAAAATGTATACTTGGTCTTTTTGTAAATAATTGAGCTGAACCTTCTAACTCAGGAAAAGTGGACCTTTTGATAAAAGATTTCCAAAAAGCCAGTAGTGATTCAAATCAAAGTAAAGTAACAAAGGGGTAGCTGTGTTAGTCTCGTTCAGCCAAACAAACAAGGAGTCCTGTGGAACTTAAAGACGAACAAATTTATTTATCACATGAACTTTTGTGAGGGAAAATCCCACTTTGTCAAAGTAAAGAGTTTTAAGAACAAAACAAAACCAAGTTTGTTAAAGAAAATTGTGAATTCCTATATGACAGGACAGAATATAAAGATGACATGCTGAACGGACATTTCAGGATACAGGAACTGCAAGTAACTATGGACAAAAAATGCAATTAAAATGCATAGGTAATACAGTGCTTTAGTACCTGCTAGAAAGGAGTTGAGTTTTATTTAATTTATATAATAATATAGAGGGAAAAGGAATATGGTTGCCAGCATGTAACCATGTGGTGATTATAACACTAGGATAACCTGGCAAATTACTCACAGGGCCTGGTGACTATAGAGTTATTGCCGTCATATCATATATGGACAAAATTGTGGAAAGAATGATAAATAAAAGATTAGAAGCTTGCTTGAAAAAATGAAATTATAAATTGTGTACCAAGTGGTTTCAGGAAAGGAAAATGCACTGTTGATCATGTTGTAAAATTACAAACAGACATACGAAACCCCATGAGGAACACAAGAGTTTGTAATAACTAGTTTGGACATTGAAAAAGTGTATGATATACTATGGAGGGAAGGCTTGCTGTATAAATTAGGTGCAAGTGGAATAAGGACAGATGTTATGCAGGATAAGAGACATTGTTAGATACAAAAAATCATGGACTGAATAGATGCACTGGATTTATGGCTTATTACATCAATCTATAGCCTAGCCACCCGTCCTTTTGTTAACTGCAAAGGTGGTAATGAGCCACTGTACCTTGAATGTTGCTAACTACAAGAGCTAGACAATCTGTTTCACCTTGCATTTTGCTGTGAGACTAGGAGCACATTTCACAGACCTCAAGAAGAGCTCTATGTGGTTTGAAAACCTGGTGTCTCTCACCAACAGAAATAAGTCCAAAAAAAAAATTAATTCAGCTTCTTATCTCTCTATTAACCATATAAGTTATGCTGACAATAGCTTTGTTGAATATTAATGACCAGGGGTTTCTCTGGTGCCTGGCATAACCGGCACGTGTCCTGAGTCCCAGCACCAGTGCCCTGAGTGCCTGGGGCAGCTCCTGACTCTCCTGGCCCCATCCCCAACCAGAGATCCGAGGCCAGGGTGCCCGCAGTTGCACCTCTCCCAGCCGGGGATTAAGGCTGGGCTGCCCGTGGTGGCACCTCTACAAACCCCGTCCCCGGCCAGGGATCCGAGGCCAGGCTGGTGGCGGCAGGAGCCCAACGCTGGATTAGGCCTGGATGCAGGATCATGGCCAGGGAGCAGGGCCCGAGCTGAGGGGGTACAGCCTGGGCCCATGCCTGTGCCCTGGGTCTTTCCCTGGGGCAGCAATGTTCCTGCTAATGACACTCTACAAGGTAGTGTTATCAGTCCAATAATGTTTAAAAACCAAACTAATTTAGAAGGGTCATTAAGACAACAGGAAGACTAAATATAAAGACAGGATGAGTTTGCATAAAAACTTTGCTGTGAACAATTGGGGTTCAAATAAGAGCATGTTACTAATTCTGTACAAAGAACTAAGACCAGTTATAAATTATAGATGCACAGTCATTAATTCAGTTTCTAAATCAACATTTAAATAATAAGAGCTGATAGAAGTGCAAGCTCTGAATCATATGTGGTGCAAGTATTACAACTCTTGTTGCATATGCTGCAGGTTGCAGCAGGAGACATGCTCATACGTTTAAAGATGAAATTGTTAGATTTAACCTTTTGGGCTAAGGTTAATGGAAAGAGTGAAGATAAGAGTACTAGCTGAATATACAAGGATTGCTGGGAATTAAGCAGACAAGAAGTAACTGGGTGCCATAAACTCCCACACACTAACAGAGTCAAAAGGTGCTAAGACACTTGGATGACAAAGAAAATCTAAAAGAAATTGAAATCTTCAGTCATGGGAAATCAAACTGTAGCTGGACAGTTGTCTCTTCTCTTGTGGATTTGGAATTATGCAATAAATAAAGGAAAGAGCAGGACCATCAGATATGATAACTAAGATCTATGAATTTACTTTCTTTTACTTAACCCCCTTTTCTGAGTACTCACTGTTCGGTGGTATCATTGGTGGCATAGAGAAGGGCCGAGACAATCAAGAGGCCCCAGCCAGAAGGTGAACACTGACCCTCTAGAAATATGCCCCTCAGCAACCACGGAGTGGACAGAAAAGTAATTGAACACATTTGTGTGTGCTCCCTGTGTAGCCTATAAAGGGCCTCCTACCGTGTAAGGTTTGTGACACGTATCTAATAGATTGGTTAGTTAGACTACCTAAGCTGCCTACTTCCATTATATGCTCACTGGTGTTTGATATCTTTCATATCATATTTTATTTTTATTTGTGTAAGTATTGCTCTGTGTAGCCCTTTGTATAGTTGGAAATTTATATAGCAATCTCATGTTGGATAAGGTGTGTTCTTCTAATAGTTAGATGACTTTTAGGTTCTACACTCAGGTCTACCATTATTTTCTGGATGACTTTGACTAACTCACTATTTTCTGTGGCTCAGCTTACCCATCTGTAGAATATAAAATAGCAGTAATTACCTTACAGGGTTGTTCTGAGACAATGTTGATAAAGCATTTTGAGAGTCTTAGCTGAAGGGAGTTATAGGAAAAACAAATTATATTTTTTATTGAACCACAGTGTGTTTTCTTATTCCTCTGTGGATTCACAGTTGGTCCATACTAAATTTACTAAATTATTTGTGGTCTCTGTATCTTCCCCATTCCTCCAATTACAGGCTTTATAAATAACACACAAGTATAAAAGACAGATTATAGCTACCAATCAGGAAAGCAATGAAAACTTTACCCTTTCTTCCTACATATGATTATTTAATCATTTTCAGAGGCACATATAAAGCAGTACATGACTGAATGCTAAATATTGATTAATGCTGAGATGTGTTCATCCTAACTTAAACGTCTTTCATATGCAACATAAAACAATCCTTTAAAAAACACAAAAACAGACCACAACACTAGGCCTCAGGTCATTTACTTCAGGAAGAATTTTGCTTGAGCCAAGAGTACAGATTCAGGCCCTTATTTTATAGTCTTTCACACACAGTTTTCAGTACAAATTGAAGCACATCAGGGTAGCAGCATGCTACCCAAATTATCTATTAGCTGGCAGCCAGACCCAATTGACTATGTGAATTATCACTGAGTAGGTTTGGTACATCTCTTGCAGGTATTCAGTCTGAATTTATTGTAGAAGACAGAAGTGGAGTGAATGAAAATTCCCTCTGTTCATGAACCACTGAATATGACGGTTCACTAACCTGTTCAATTACTATAGTTTAAGGTAGTTCAGTCATCTGTAACTGATGGTTACTGTTTGAACAACTCATAAGTAGGAAGAAGTTCTCCTTTTTCCTCTGTTTTAATACAATACATCCTTAGATAAATACTGTTTATAATAGCAGTGTGCATGCCTGCGTGCATGTGCTTGTGTGAGAGAGAGTGGGGAAATTTACGTACGTTTTAAATTTTAATTCTTGTCATGCTACTTTTTCACTGTTCTGCTAACCATTATAAATATCTGAAATCTCTTAATATAAACTGTGTACAAACATATAGCAATATTAGTTTTCATTAATTTACAAATGTGTGTGTTGCTAATGCTTTTTCTGTATTGTACTCTGTGTCTTTCTACCAGTATAAATTGTTTTTAAAATGCTTCTAGAACAGATCAGGGCATCATGAGTGTGGCTGGCTTGCTACATTCATGATTGTGGCTGTGCTGCTGCCAGTTGTGAGTACCACTGCTCTACAGGATTTTTGTTGCACAGTATGTGATTAGCCAAGTGAGTTAGTCACAACTGACAGCTGCAACCCTCATGAGAAGCAGAAAATGAAAGTTTGAAGAACTTGGAGAATGACACACAAGCAGCTCTATTTTGTTTTAAAGTACACCGGGCCCACAAGCTTAGTCACCTCTAATTTGTCTCAGTCAGTTTGAAGAAAATAGAAATGAATAGATGAAATAAGTACAGAAAGCAATTATCTATATTAGATCTGGCTGAAGCTTTTAGGAGAAGGTCGGAGATGATAACCTGAGTATGGGGAATACCATTTGAGAAATACTGTGGATGCCAGGAGAAAGGAATGGTGGATTTCAGCTCACTCATTTCAAACTTACATTTAGAGACAAAATGAAGAACTTTCACATCAGTAAATAAACAGTTAGGGAAACAAAATTTAAGTCTATGCTACGGAAAAGAATGTAGGTAAGAGGAAAAAAAAACAAAAAAAGAGGAAGAGGATTGCAACATTATATTAGCATGCAGAACATGGTCAGGTAACCTGGAGGGTAGATTGCAGTAGTGTAACAGAAAGCAGAATGTATTAAGGTAATTAATCTGTCTACAGTGTGTGCATTTTCAAGGTGTTATGGATCAATGCTAAGAATTACAGAATCTGTTTCATTCGCTGATTAGTGACAACAAGTATGAATGCAGAGCTAAAGGAGATGTAGTGCATAGGTGAAAATGCCTGCTGTGTTAGAGGTCAACCATCCTGCAGCAGCAAGTTCTTATTCCATAATGAAATAACAGTAATTAATAATAAATACATGTCTTCTAAGAGATAGAGGGAGAAACATTTAAAATAGATGTTATAGTTGTCTCCCAAGTGCCCATCACTTTCTGTGCAAGATAATGTATCAAGAAAATCCTCCATATTTATAATTCTAAATGTAAATTGGTGTTGCCTTTGAACAGAAGCAGGCTATATACCAGAGTCACTTTCTCCAACAGCAGTGCAAGTGTTGCTTTCCTACATTTTTCCCCTTTGTTTTGTGAAGTTGTTTTAATAGCATTCACTGAATAGACAACAGGAACAATTGCCACTATCTACTCACTTTACAGCAAACTTTGGCTTCTCATTTTCCTCTAAAGTAACTTACCACCCACTCTATCACACTTTGTACCTTTCCATTTTTTTCTCTGAGTACAAGTAAGATCCAAAAATCTTAGCTAGAAAGCGTAAGTGCCGTGCCCCTGGTGTCAATCCCAACTCACTATCAATCAAAGTAAGAGATCTGTCCAAAGCTGCATTTTCATTTGGAGAAAATAACAAGGATTCTTAAGTAGTGGGACAAATTAGTGTGCTCAAAAACACTATTTCAGGGCTTCTCCATCTTCATCTTCCTATGAGTTTAAGTTCCAAAGGGGGTAGCCATGTTAGTTAGTTCAGTAAAACAAACAAGGAGTCCTGTGACACTTAAAGACTAAAAAATTTATTTATGGTATGAGCTTTTGTGGAACAAAATCCCACTTTGTCAGATGCCTCAAAGCCCTTTCAAAGCATCTGAAAAAGTGGGATTTTCTCCCATGAAAGCTCATACAATAAATAAATGGGTTAGTCTTTAAGGCTATGCCTACACTTACAGTTTCAGTTCGAATTAGTGAATTCGAATTAGTCAATTTGAACTAATAATTATTAATTCGAATTCAGTCAATTTGAATTGATATGCCCACACTAGAAAATTCAATTTGAATTGGTATGTCCATGAACAGGACTTGATAGTTCGAATTCGGTAAGGGGCGCTATCGTATAGGGAAAAATCAAACTGTGGCTAATTCAAACTAACAGTGAATTTGAATTGACATGGCCACACTAGGTCAATTTGAATTACTCAGTTCGAATTCACCCTGACTTCGAAGTCAAACGAGGTTTGACCAATTTGAAGTCAGCTTTCATCAGTTCGAACTGAGGAGTTCCTCAGTTTGAATTGAGGAAAGCCAGTGTGTCCATGCACTTAATAGAATTCAGTTTGATGGCAATCAATTTGAATTCAGCTCTAAGTGTAGACATACCCTAAAAGTGCCACAGGACTCCTTGTTTGCTATGAGTTTAAGATTTTGTAAAAACAAACAAACACAAACAAACAAATTGAAGCGTGTTTTGTGCAGAATTGCCAAGTCTCTCTAAATATTTGCCTTATAATAGGAGATTGGGGCACCTAAATCTTCTCAAGAGTGAGCCCATGCTGGGTGGAGTCTGAATCAAGGGCTGCTTATCCTGGAAACCAGTGAAGTCAGGGGATTCTGCCACCTGTCATGCGACAAAGTCTGTGTAACTAAGACCCATAGCAGGTCTCTGAGTCCAAGGAAAGAAATTTCTATTGTCTCTTACCAGGGTTCTTGATAGCTATAGCCTAACTTATCTCTTCTCCTCTCTCCTGACACATTTATGTCTCTCTAAAGGGGGTTCTGGGACCCTTCTTTTCATCTGTGTTTATTTGAATTCTACAGAAGCAAAACTTTTCCACTCATTCGGTGGAATAACTTCTTAATCTTTTCTTTAAGCCTAATCAGTGCATTCAGAACCAAAAAGAAAAGGGCCTATCAGGGGAATGTCCAAAAACTCACCAGATTTCAGGGCTCGTTCAGTAGAAATCATCTGGGAAGAGAATATTGCAGGGCTAGTAGAAATTGAATAGTGAAGGCAGGATGAAAGTTCTGTGGAATAATGTACCTTTCCTAAGATAAACTAGTGCAATTGATAGATTAAAGCATGGATACGGATAGATGGGGGGGAAAGAGTATTAAGAAAGCTTGTCAAGGACCTTCTAGGCTCTGATCAGCACCAAATCAACACAGAGGTTCCAGGCCCTAAGGCCCCTGTATGATTTGGGCTAATGGTCATGGAGGGCTGCACCAGAGGCTGCAGTGTACACCAGCTGGGGCTGGAGTGGGAGCACTGTAAGGATCAGCCTCTTGCCCCAGACCCCCCCCCCACCCCACCAGCACCAGCCCATCCATTGGCTGCCAAGAAAGGAGGCTGAGGCCCTAGGCCAGCCACAGTGGTGGGGAGCCTGGGGCTCTGAGGTCTCTTAATCTGGCTCTGGTTCTGAGATGGCATGCCAGGTGGTGTGACATGATCTCTATGAGACAAAGTAGTGGTCAATTAATATTAACTATAGTGGGAATCGGACAATGCCTTGTGAAAAGAGAAACACAAAAATGAAACTAAGCTTTTTCTTTAAATGAAGTCAAGGCCTCTTGTTTTTTAACATTAACTCTGGTATTTCCTAACTTTTGAGTACTTTACTTTACAACCTGGATTCTTTTTACATAGCTTTTTGATGTAATCTTGTATTAAAGCCAGGAGTTTCCCAATTTTTTTTTTTCTAGAATGACACCTTTTAAAGAAATTGTTTCCTCCTGAGACCCCAGACAGGCTGTGGGATACAATGGTGTCCTTCAAGCAGCATGGCTTCATACATGTTTTGCATGCAAGCTCACGCTGTGTGGATGATGCCATTTTGTAGAGTAAAACTGTGTCCCCCATGCATCGTGACCTTGCATGCACCATACCTGTGAGATCATGCTATGTTGAGCAAAATGGTCTCCTTCACATGCTAGGGATCACTGTGATACCATCTGCTTGATCCCATTTGGGGCTGAGACCAATCACTTGGGAAACACTGTATTAAGATACTGTAATTAGATGTATATTTTATAAACTATATTGTCATTAGGTTGAATCTTTCCAAGAGTTAATTAATATTCTTCATTTTTTTAAAAAAAGGACACATTTTCCTTTTGCAACTATGCAACCCTCTTAGTATGCCTCTGCTCCTGTCCACTATGCAATATTCCTCCTCTCCTTCAAAGTCCATTTCTTTTGACACTCTATTTTTGACCCTTAGGCTTGTACCAAATTTTTATATGTAAAGATCCTGAGGAGCACACTGTAAAAAATTAGTGAACACAGCTGAAAACATATCCTTAGGTGGTTCAAATTTTCATAGCTCCATTGTCTTCAGCTGAGTTACCACAATTCATACCAGTTCAGGATCTGTGCCCTATTATCTTGTTACATTATCTAGCTTAGGAGTGGTGAACTTGTATAGATAAGTGCATGTGAGAGAGTCAGTTAAAAGCAAGTGCATGAGTGAGGGTTATGGGGAATGAAGAGTACAACACAGGAATGGGGAAAGGAAAGAGGAAAGAGATGGAACAAAGAGGATAGTGTCTGCTCAGTACCACTAATCACAAGTGCTGAAAACTCATTACCTGTAGTCAACTTTTCCCAAAAAGCATGAGCTTAATGAGTTTAAAATATTTTTCATTTTATAATTTATCTTTAGGAGGTCAAATTTTTCAAGTCACCCTAAGGGCCAGAAGTTTACTTTAAAAAGTAAAACAAACTAAAATTCTAATATAATTGACAGAGTCTAAAATATTAAAAATTTCAAGACGCATGATCAAGAGTTATCAAGGCTGCTATCTTAAACTTTGTTTTATCACAAGTTATTGGACTTGAGACAGCAATTAGTGAGAGAAATTCTATACATTGTGTTATAGAGGGTGTCAAACTAAATGGTCTTAATCTATGAATGGAGGAGAAAACACATGAGGATTAATGCAGATTAGATGCTGTTTTGAGAGGAAGTGAAAACAAGGTGTATGAAGGAATTTATTTGTAACAATTCCAATTCATGATTTAAAATTTGATATAATAAGGGTTTGGTTATTTTAAATAAAATAAACTACAAGGAAGTTCCAGTTCTCTATTGACCAAAAAGGTGGGATACCCCTCCTTCCTGGAGTTGGCTATCACAGATATTCCACTTACATATGACAAGTATAGGGCAGCAGATTCTAATTCACAACTGCCAAATTGAACTAGATCAAACTGTTATTGCTCCAGAGTCCCACTTTTTAATTCTACAGTCTGATCTATCATATATGTGGACCTAGTTATTTTACCCAACAGGCCTTCATCCTTAAATCTTCTCCTGTTTATGCAGTTGGTTCCTTTCTTGTGGAGCCTAGCATAACAACTCCTGCAACACCATGTTTAGCTCTGCTCAAAGGAAAAGACTTATAAAGCTTTCTGCTAACAAGTTTCAAGGCTTGTCCTGCATCTTGTTGGCTGAGTACCCAGTGGACAGCCCTCCACACATAAGCAATCAGTGGAACATCACATTATTTCACCCTGAACGTCATATCAGACCATTCGAAGCTATTATCCACAGAGAATTAAAAATAACTTCGATAACAAGAAGTTTCTGAAATGTTACTGTTAATTGAAGATGAATTTAGTTTTGTTGGCAACGCAGATAGTGACAAATTAGTTCTGTCCATGATTTCTGTGAGTTGTGCAGTTAGAAAGCACCTTTCACCCTGACGTGTAGTTTTTGAAGGTGGCAAAGGCAATTTTAATAAAAAATGCTTATCTCCTTTAAATGTTCTTCTGGCTGCTGCCATTGTAACATTTAAAACTTGATTTGTTATATTGAATTCAGCAACATATGGATGCATCCTCCACAAAATAAAATCATGTATACTAACATGCATACATATCTTGGCCAAGAAATAGAATATATTTATAGAGGGTATTTCCTAGATCAAGTAATATGGCAGGCAGAAAGAAATCTTTTCAACAGAATGCAAACACAAAGGAGGAGGCAATGCATCTCTAATAAAAATCAATACATGTGTTTCATTTTTATTGATGGCTTTTCTTAGATAATGCCTGTGCTCCTGAAAAATAGTTCAGGTGGTTGAGGTATCAAGTTCCGTAACGGTTCTTATGTGAATAACCACAGAAGTAATAGCTATTGTTTGTATTTCTTACACCTCTGTTGAAAGCAATATAAACTTGTGTATGTGAATTTTATGCTTTATTGATGTGTTCTGCTAACAGCCATGGAGAACTAAATCTTCTGTCAGTAGTGATATTAGACAGGCCTTGGCAATATGAGCTTCTTCCACACTGCCCCAGCAATGCTTCTAAAACAGATGTATATTCAGTTTCTGTGCCGCTTACTCCTTTGTTTTTCTGCTGAGATTGTTCATCACTGGCAATGTCCACCAGCAACTAGAAAAACATCTCTAATCCATATCCCAAAGGAGACCATAAGGCCAACAGTTAGTCACAGCTTTTGGAAACAGCTGACCTGGAGTACCTTTGAACTAGTGACCTAAAAATGAAAGGTTCTCAAACCTACTTCTAATTCCTCAGAACATTCAGTCTCTGCTTCATACTTCTGTTGTCCTCTCTTGATCTATTTTTGCTATGAAGAGTATTAAATTGAAAGAAGACATAAGTAATTTTAGATCTTTCTTGTATGTGCTGGGACTATACACTCAAAAGTGCAAAGAAGGCATTTTAACAAAACTCACAAGCAATGGTTAAAGGAACACCTCTTGGGTCAAATTTGGCTCAATTTACAGACCTATGCATTCAGACAACTAGGTATCAATACAGAGATTTTCATATTTCTAATTCCAATGGAAAACTTTTATAAACTAATGCATATTCATTTGAAATGTTTGAAGTCCAAACACTGGAGCATTGTCCTACAACTATAAAGGGAAATAGATCAGCCTATTTTCATTATGCAGATACAAAGTAGGCATACAATAGGATAAGTAAGAAGTTCTCAAACTTTTCAGGATGAGAACAACTTCCTGTGAGAGAAGTTGACAGCTGAACATCTCCCTGTCCATTTGTTATGCAGACCACTTCTCTTCCCACTTGCAGTTGCAAACCATAGCTCTTGCAATTAGTTACTGGCTATACAAACACAGAAGAATTTTAGAGAAATGCATTATGTATTTTTAGCTGTCCACAGTACTAGATGATTTGTTTTATTTGGAAAAATATGATGCACAGTGCCTGCTTTTTTCTGTCATCTTGGACTGATTTCTCTGTTTCCTAATCTCTATTCTGTCTTCTACTCCTGAATATATTTCCCTAACTATTGGTTCTCATTTTTCCTCGACCCTCTGACACACTGTTCTATCCCTACTACCCTAGCTATTAAACTAAATTCTGTTTTTCTCTTATTGCCATCTTATCTGTAATAAGTCATAATTGAGGCCACCAGGCCCTACCTCCTCTTTCTGCTGTTTTTACCGGTTTGGCTATGAAGAGCCCAGGTATCCGTAGAAACATCTGGAAAGAAATAGAAGAGCTAGTGTTACAGACCTGATCCTGACAGGTCTGAGCAAGGGCCGATGGTGTTGAACACCTGCAGCTTCCACTGAATTCCATGGATGAAATCCTGGTCCCAGAGAAATCAGTGACAGAGTTGCTGTTAGCTTCAGTGGGCCCAGGAGTACTCTCAGCCCCTTTCAGGATTACACCCTCCCTCCCAGCCAGCTGTCAGTGGACTAACATTTTGAAACCACTGGCACAGTTAGAGAATTAAAAATCAGATTGTGAGGGCTGATAAGTCACAAATCAAATGTGTTTCCAGCAGAGGCAAGGAGATTTGTTTTTGAGACCCATGATTTAATTATATGTCATGTGGTAGGATTGAGCAGGTTGTAAGTTCCTCTTGTGACTGACCTGCTGCCTCTTGTTTGGTGAAACTAATGAACAGAGAGCTTGGCTGGAGCTGAGCTAAAGAGAGTAGGGAGTTTCCTGAGGGAGACCCAGGACCCGTGGAAAACACCCAGAAGCAGGTTTGTCACACCAGCTAAATGAAAGATCGGGGGGGGGGGAAGGGGGGAGTTAGCAGCAGAAATTGCGCAAAAGAAGATTTAAAAGGGGAAAGACAGCAGAATCCAGTCTGATCAATGTTGAAATGTTTCTGTGTGAATAATAAATGCATACCTGGGAAAATGGAGAGAGATACCAATTAAGTATGGAAAGAGATGTTGGTGAGTAGTCCTGCCAGCTTGCACAAGAATGGGGAAACTGGAGTCGAGAAGGGTTTTAAAAGCATATATGTTTTAGTAGCTAAATTAAGGAGGCAAGGATAGGGACATTTCTGGCAGCTTGACAGAGCACAGGTTTAATAAAGCATACTGTTCTAAACTGGAAGTCTATATTTTAAAAATACTTTTGGAATTACCTGCATCTGTAAAATATTTATGAACAAAAAATATTACCTTTAAGTCATGTCCTATTACTAATGTGGTCCACATTTTCAGACCTTAAATCTTTAGAGAGACATAACGTGCAGTTCAAGATAATAAAGCATCACACTCAGCAAGCTGTTCTCTGCATGATGACCAAGGTAGCAATTAACTTAAATGATGTCTAGATACACTGAGTATTTTACTATCTAATGAACTTATAGATTGTGCTGATTAAAATTAGATTCTGTGTTCATAATTCACAAAGTGATAGCTCTTTTTGTGAAGTGAAATTCATAGTGTTTTAGAGTGGGTGTCTTCTGCAAACTGCCGGTTAAACATTAATCCACTGATAATCAATTCTGTCTCTAAAACCACTGCAAAATGAAACAATGTCTAATGTAGCATTTTAGAGTCAGAAAATCATGAGCATAATTAAGACATGGCAAAGTTAAAATTCAAAATGCACATTTTGGTAAAAATTGCCTTGCAAATATTACCAGTCACTGAGTACTATTGATGTGAGACTGTGCTTTTATATCTCTCTGTGTTCATCAACAGACAAACATTATAAAGGTAGGCTTACCTTTTGTCACTTACATTTTTCAATACTCTTTAAAAGCTGAATGGTAGATGATGATCTATATGAGCATTGTTTTTTTCCACATTATCACTAAACAAAACAAAATACTTAGACCTGGTCAAACGTGTATTTTAGCATCCAGTAAAGAAAAGATACAAAAAGGAAGATAAAATCTGAGGAGGCATGGTCAGGTGGTTTAGGCACTGTATGATGGATCAAGAGATCTAGATTCCTATCAGCCACGGGTTTTCTGTTATCCAGGGCAAATCACTCAGTCTCTTGCTCTGCCTCAATTATCCATATATAAAGTGAGGTTTATGATACTTTCTTTTTCCATCTTTTGCATTTAGACTGAACCACTCGGGACAAGAACTGTGTCTTAGTTCACGTACATGTACCACGAGACCCTGACCTCAAATGGAGCCTCTAGACAGTAATTCAAATCAACAAGAATAATGGCTTTTTTAAATAGATTAACTTACTTAGGCCCTAGTCAATAAATCTCTATTTGGACTTTAAAAAAAAGAAAAAAGAAAACAAACATATTTATACATAAAAATGTACACAGAAATGCCTAACTATGCAGTCAATCAAGTGCTGTATGATCCTGTATGATTGGGAAGAGTTGACTAAACACCCGTTTTGCAGGAATAACCATAAAAAATAGAATTATAATTATCTGTTCCTAAATAGGAGTTATCAGCAATTCACAGTCAAGCTGTAAGGGCATATTAAGGGGGGGGGGGTCTTGCAAGGATCAGTTGTGGTCAGGTTCTGTTCAGGATCTTCATCAATGATTTTGATAATGGCATGGAGGATGCATCTATAAAGTAAAACTAGAAGGATTTGCAAGTGCTCTGGAGCAGTGGTGCGCAATCTTTTGCAGGTTGTGACACACTTGGTGGTATATCGCAACCCTACAGGACACACCAGTCCGTCCCCACAAGGTCAAATCCAGCCATCTCCCCAGTTCTCCACAACCCACTTTCAACTGTGTGGCAACAAAATAATTTATCCTGACACAGTGGTTGAGAACCACTGCTTTGGAGGAAAAGATTAAAATTCAAAATGATCTGACCAAACTGGAGAAACAGTCTGAAGTACATTGGATGAATTTTAATAAGGATAAATGCAAAATACTCCATTTAGGAAGGAATAATCTGTTGCACACACACAAAATGGAAAATCATTCCCTAGGAAAGAGTACTGGAGAAAACACTCGAGATTCTGAGTGGATCACAAACAAAATATCATAAGCAACAGTGTAATGGTGTTGCAGAAAAAGCAATCATCATTCTGGGAGGTATTAGCACAAGCGTTGTATGCCAGATGTAAAAAGTCATTCTTCAGCTTTACTCCATGCTGATTAGGCCTCACCTGAAGTATTATATCTAGTTTTGAGAGCCATATTTCAGGAAAGATGTGGACCTATTAGAGAAAGACAGAGAACAACAACAAAAACGATTAAAGATCCAGAGAACATGACCTGTGAGGGAAGACTGAAAAAATTGGGTTGGTTTGTCTGAGGAAGAAAAGAAAAAGGGGGGACAGGATGTCAGTTTTCAGGTATATAACGGTTGCTACAAACAGGAGGGAGAAAATTGTTCTCCTTACACTCTAAAGATACGACAAGAAGAAATGGATCTTAATTGAAACCAAGGTGCATTAGCTTGGACATCAGACAAAAATTCCTAAGTGTCTGGGTAGTTAAGCACTGGAATAAATTGCCTAGGGAGGTTTTGGAAAAGTGCTGAGGGAGGTTCTGGAAAATTTTCCAGATCTCAGAGTGTTCTGTATGTAGTAGTTCTCTAGCTTCTACAGTAAGTCTTATGGGGAGGTGATGTGGCCCTAAGGCTTTGTCCATCTGCACCTTTCACTAGAAAATGAGTTCCCCCACCCTCCTGTTGTCCATTGGGAAAGGCAGGCTTCCTTGTCCCATCTTCTCCTGAAACCTTCATTTCATCTGAGGATTGAAATTGCCCTAGCTAGCAACCTTCAACTCTCCAGTATAAAAACAGAGAGAGGAGCAAACCAGCACATCCTGAAAGCTTGAGGGGAGTTGATCTCCTAATCCCCCTTTTCTTCCTTACTCCAGGAACACTGACTACGGCCCCATTCCTGAACTGGAACCATGGGGGTATAGCCCCTGTACCAACATGGACAGGGGCTTAAGAAAGGTAGGGAGTCTAAAGACTGAGATAACGAGGAACCTATGGCCGCTCCAGTAGCATCGTCCTAGACTACGAAATTTTCTATACCTAGAATGCTTATTCACTTTTTGTAGCCTGAGCACCCTTTTAATTGTTGGTGGCTTCTGGGTTGTACACAGTCACTTTGTATAGTCCTGATCAAAGCCAATGTTTTGCGCCTATCTTGTTGATTAAATTTAATCCTAAAGCATGCATCCAAAACACAGAATAAACTACATGTCCTAAATGTTACATATACAAACAGATTAATTTAAAAAAAACAGGATTAGAAGTAGAATTATATATAATGGAATCAGAATTATATATTTTTCCATCACGCCTTTAATTTGAAACACACAAATGAAAAACAATTGTGTTCAATTCCACTTGTTTACCTCTACCTGACAATAACAATTTCTACATATAAAATCATTCAAATATACAGGCAGGCAATTCAGTTTTCTCAGAAGATTTGTGTGCATTTTTGTGCAAATTAAAAAGAAAAGAAAAACTGTAGGGGAAAGACCACCTCTTAAACTATGTGTTGCAAAACAAGTCCAGCAGATCAGTGAAAAAAGTTATCATAAAGAAAATATGCTTCATACCAGTGAAGTATTTCTTTTATCCAGCCTGGAAGAAGTTGAACAATCCCTAGAAATAATTTATTTTCAGCCTACTTGAAAATTTCTCTTATCAGAAAAGAAGTACTACTATGAAGTATTCAGTATTTTTAAAGCTGCAGTAGAATTGTAATGAAAAGTGGCCAGTCTTAAATTACAGTATCAAATTGGTTAAATAACTGGACTGTATTTGTAATCAAAACCTTTAAATTGGTATTGTAATAGGTTACTTCTTGGAATTACCTACATGTTCTTCTAAATTCATTCTCCTCTTTTGGAGAAACAGTACCTTTCGCAAGCCTGGATATAGAAGGTAATTGCCGTATCTAGAAACCCACTAGTGGAGAAGGAAATGAGCCATTTTCCTCCTTTTATTTCCACTGTTCAACTCCGTTGACCCAAATGAGAATTTGTCTTTCAGTGAATGAATTTGGTACTTTGACAGTGAATTACAAATATCCATGGTTTTTTATTTAAATGTTTGTATTCCCACTTTGTTTAAGGAGTTTCAAACACCTGGATTGTATTGATGCTTATGCAATTAGGATTTCAGATTTTGACAGGGTCATCAAAATCACCAATCTTAAAAACCTCCAATCAATAAAAAGTAGCTTCACAAGAGGCATAAATCTATTTTGTACAAGAAACAAGGTGAGACAGGAATCTTTTAGTTCCTGAAGTTTGAATGGCTAAAGAATTTAACAGTATATAAAAATATGCAGGCTGTATAGAGACTGATAAGACTTGCTTATGAATAACATTACTCTATATTTCTCATCTGTGGCTCTTATCCTTTTCTGCACATGCTACAAAGATTTTAAAATAGATAATAAACCTGTTTCTGAAATTGAACAAATTTGCTTTTATAAATTTTTCAAACATTTCTATTTAATTTCCCTGTTAGGTTTATTTGTACCTGACCTTTTTCCTAAGGTCATGTAAGTCATCTCTCATGGCAACTGCTTATTCTGTTGGAAGATTCCTTTTCAGTCAGCACCCCGTGCACCCCTCCTCCAAATATTTAGAATGAGTCTTCATATATTGGGTGAGAGAGAAAACCCTGACTACGTTTGTCTGTTTCTGGTGTCCTTTAAATGACCCATTCCCCTAACTTTATTAAATAACCTCATTGTTTCCATCTGGTTTTAGCTATCAGTTACTATCGGAATCAATTTATGATAAATTTGTTACAAACACAAAGCATTTTACTGTATAGTGTTTAAGATCTATGCCCAGGACTTGGAGTGTCACACTAGTGGTGAAGCACGTTGGCTTTTGGAACAGTAGAGCTGGAGACATTTGTCTCTTGGTTGACTTTTTATTACTTCAGCACAAATGTCTTTTAGGTTAATTCATATGAATTATAATGTGAACCAAGGCAATTTCCTTACAGACGGCTGGGAATTTGTGCTGATTCCACTTGAAAACTAAATTGGGAGCTATAAACCTGTTCATTTTAACTTGGCTTGTTCTCAAGTACTGCTAATCACCATGGCTGGGCTACTTAAAAATGAACTTAAGACTGGTTTGCAACTCCCAATTCAACCTTTTAAGGAAAAGGTACATTTCAAAATAATCAGTGGTATGCAAGAAAAGAAGCTTGGTAGAGAGAGGATCAAGCCATGGGCTCACCTCCTTCCTCCATCCTCTTTGGAGCATCGGTGGCCTCTGGGATCATAAGGAGGCAGCAGTCCCTGTTCTCACTTGAGCACAAAGACTGGAATTCTGATGTCATTTACGGTCAAAGGGGAGGATTCTTAAATTCCTAAGAAAGGACTATGCAGAATAAATTGGCTTGTCCATGTTGTCCACTTTCTGAGCCCTACCAGGTCCTCAATCAGGATTTCCTCTTCCAATTGGTAGACTAGATGGATTTGGGTTTTACTTTCTCACTCTAACATTTCATGTGGTTGCCTATCCTATAGCATTTTCATTATTCCATTGTATGTTGCTGGTATGAATCAGTATGAATCAGACCTGGGCATCACCTGGTTTGTGAAGGTGATTATTTTGCTTGTTCTCTTACAGAAAATTAAATGGAACTTTTAGCAGGAGCTCAGAATCAGCAGAGCACCATGTGATTCTAGTGTGTGGGTGAGTGGGTGTGCACTTGAAGGTTTTCTGCATCTTTTAGGTTTTTGCTGTCATCAGAGTAGCACAACCTTGAAGTGATACTTGCCATTTAGGAGAATATTAATACTTTCTGTCTAGGAGGCCATAAGGAATACTGTCAGCTGTATACCTTTGAGGCAAACCTGAACGACATGCAGTCAGTCTTTGTTCTTGGTAAATCCACACTGGCTGCTAGTGAGTACCTCTTCATCTATATTTCCAGCCAGTCAGTCTCTGAGAGCAGCATGAGCAAGTCTATAGGTTTCAATCAATAGCATAACAGCAGGAATAGGTGTATTTTTTAACTCTTAACTATTTTATTGAATCTGGATAGTACAGGAAAGGTTCCAGAGTGCTTTTAGCATCTCAATATTTCTTCCTTCCATGAAAGCATTCTTGCATGGGTTACCTCCCAGAAAAATCCCTATTGTTTTTCACTTAGATAATTTGGTTTCATTTAGCATTTCAATAAAGGTGGATTATGTACGGAGAAAAAGTATCAAGTCCTTGGATATGCCAAGTTACTGTGCAAGGTTGCAGGTGCTGTTTAATATTCCTTAATTATTACCACAAAAACATGTGATATATAATTAATCAGGGATCAGCATATTGGAAGTGTTTTCTATGGTATTGCAGCAGATTTATAGCTGTCACATCTAGTGCCCAGTTCTGCAGACTGCAATCACACAGCATGCTGGTAAGATCAGTTGTGATTTTGCCTGAGCAAGGTTGGCAGGAAATGGGCCCATTATTCTTAAATATTTTTAGAACCTAAATCACAGTCTGTTTCTTTATTTCATTTGTAAACAGATTTTCAAGCCTTTTTTTTTTTTTTTTTTTGTTCATACTTGAATGAAGTCCAGTTTTCTCTTTGGGGGAGGAAGCAGGTGCAATTTATGTATCAAAAATTTGCAGCTGCCAAATAAACTGGGCACAGTCACAATACATGAGCTTTTATCTATCTGGCTTGTGTCTACAATCATGTAGTTAAAGCTGTAAAAGCTTAGACTGCAGATGGAATTCAAGTGTGTCTGCAGACTTTACAGGTGCAAATTGCTCTAAAGTGTCTAATCCTGCACCACCAAAATCATTGTGTATGTTGCCATTGACCTCAATGGAAGCAGTATCGTGTCTTAAAAGGACACCCTTAAATTTTGCTTTCAATTTCAATCCACTGAAGAGAAAACCACAAAAAAGCTATATTCATTTGCCTTCATGCAAATCCAGTATTCTTGGAAAGCTTTTTTCTTTAGGTTTACTGAAATTGTATGCTGAGAATCTATTCAGATTGTAGTCAGTCAGAAACCATCATGTTATTCTGTGTTTTTTCAGTGTTAAAGACAGTGGGGCCTGTAGGCTTCCAGGTACTCCAGTACTAGAGCTAATATTTTTGGCACTTATTCTCCCCATGTTCCCCTCCCATTTCTATTGCATACAACGTGAAGGGAAATAGATTCCCAAACAAACTGTATTATTGAATCTCATTCTCTCTCTTCTCCCCACCCCCAACAAAAATATCTCAGGTAAACACTTCACATTTTGGTTTTTAACTACTTAAAATAAAAGGCTACAAAAGATTAAGGCATTACTTACCTCCACAACTTGCATGTTGTGTTGGGAATGTAATTATTCTGTGCTGACACTTTTGACAGTTTGGTCTTTCAAGACAGCTCATAAATGAGATGTGTAATATGACATATTTAGTAAGACAAGAGAGACAGGATGGATGAAGTAATATCTTTTATTGGACCAACTTGTGCTTCAGCAACACTGCATATTTAGTGTTTGTTGCTTAATTAGATTTCTTGGAACAAAAGCAAGAGGAAAATATACCATTAATGCAGTTGCTGTGTTGGGCTTTTCAGTGTCAGAAGAGAAGTTTAATACCTAATTTTGCATTGAACTCTTCAGAAATTTTTCTACTTATGGAAGTTTGCTGTGTGTAATTTTTAAACAAAACTAATGAAAAGCCACATCAGGAAGTATGAACTTTTCTTTTTAATGCAGAAAGGCCAATGATTGGATCACCAATTATTTGGGACAATGTTAATAATATTGTACAGTATTTGATGGTGTTTAGATGCCCCAAAGATTACTAAAACTGTACAGCCAAAATAGGTATGAGGATAATTTAGATAGTGTTCTGGCTTATGCAACATCAACAAGTTTATTAATTTAATTCTAAATGTATGAATCCATCAGAAAATACCTCTATAACTGAAGGCAGAATTTTGTATGCAAAGACTTATTACTGAATGTGATTCACCAGCTGAAAGGAATGCAGCTTAACTTTCAGACCTCAGGTTGAATTGGTTTATCGCTCTAAGATAAGCTACACTTTTACTATTAAATTTACAATTCTGATGTAGACATAATTGAAAAGGAATGAATATTGTTCTGCTCTGTGCCATTTATACAGTATTTTCCAGACTATAGTCACCTATTGAAAAGTGACATGGACTGGCTTTAAAGAAGGCAAAAATTAAATTCTGCTGAAAGAGGTGGTTGTGATTCATTCTAGGTGGGGGCAGTTTAGAGGCAGGAGGTGACCAACTTTTGCAGGTGAGAAAGTATGTTTTTGACATTGAAGAAAGGAGGGTTTTTTGATGAAGAAACACATTTCTTTTTCTAAAATTAACTATTAAAAATGGATTCAAAGAAGATATATCATGCCACCCCATATTAGGAATGATCACAGTGTCCCTCCCATTTTTTTTTTAACATCTTCTCCTTCCTGTTCTTAACTAACTCTTCAATAGTCCTCTTGCCTTTCTTATGCAGATTATTGCTGGTTGACAATCCTAGAAGTGTCACGCAGATATTGCTTCTCAACTACATTACTGATTACTGCATGAAGGTATTTAATGACACTTTTAAGATTAAAAGGCACTTGTATGACCTTATTCCTGTGCAGTACTCAGATGGGAAATGTAGTACCATGCATGTGAGAGAACATGAGTCTACTAAAGTATAGAACACTGATCTGTCTATTTCACTCATCTGACTTCATGCCTTCTAAACACCCCATGTCAACAAGAATATTTACTTTCTCTCTCCATCAAGCATAAAAGCTTGGTAAAAATTAACAGCAGCTCAAGCATTGCATTTCAACTTTTCTCATCAGATATGCAGAGATATGACTGATATTCTCTTGCTCTTCAGTCTTTCAACAATTAATTTTTTAAAAAATTAATACTTTGTTTGCAAAGCCATGGCTTCATGATTTTAATTTTAAATGATCAGCTCTGTTCAACTACTAAATATGGGAAAAAAGGCTCTTTACATTTATCAGTGAAAACTGATAATCTTGGTTTGTATTGCATACGTCTATTGCATACAAGTCTAAACACATCATGTGCACATTATTTCACATGAACCTGATGTGGTGTTATTGATCTATAATTGAGCTTGGCTTAAAACTGAGAAGAGCTAAACAAATATTGTTTGGAACTTTAAACTACAAAACTAGATTTGTATTTTTAAAAAAATCCCACTAATTCAATATCTAGAATTAATACAGATCTTTAAATTCTACTTGGTAGAATATTCATGAAAATACTTTTCATTGTAATATAAGCATTCCATTGTAATATTTGGCCATCACCAAATAGCTATCATTCAAGGGGACTTGAGGTGCCATTCACAAAAGTGGCTGTGACTCACTTATGCTCTCTAACTGTTAAGGGTTACAATATTCACCACTGTAACTGAGGGCTTGTTTACACTAGAAAGTATTGACACAGAAGGTTGACTTTTTGCAACAAAACAAGCACACTGTATACACTGGAATGCTCATTTTTCATAAAAATTGCCCTCTTTTGCTAACAAAATAATACCATCTGTGCAAGAGAAATAATGTCTTTTGCGCAACTGGTTTATTGCAAAAGAATCAGTGTGGACTTGAAAGCTGGCTTTTTTCTGCATTACACGGCCTCCGGAAATGTTCCAAATTGTCAGTAAAGCCACACTGATTATCCCAAGTTGTCATACTTGTCAATTGCACTGCTCTAACAGAGCAGGGAGTTTGACAAGGGGGGAGCCACTGCTAGTGACAGAGGAGCCCTTGCAGCATCAGTCCCCTGCTACCACAGGGGCTTCTCTGTCCCTAAAGGCTTCAGCCCCCTTACTGCTCGGGTTGGGGAACCCACAGTGGCTTCAGCCCCCCTCGCCAACAGGAGCTTCATCCCTGCCACTGGGGCTCCTCCATTCCCAATAACCCCCCGCAGCCTGGGACAAGAAGCCCCGGAGCCTTCAGTCACCAATGGCTTCAACCCCACCGCAGGGGTTTCTCCATCCCTGACAGCTTCAATTCACTGCTACTGGAGCCAGGGAGCCCCAGGTGGCTTCAGCTCCCCCTGATGGGAAGCTTAAACCTCTGCTGTCAGGGCTTCTCCACCCCAAGCGACTTCAACTCTCCACTGCTGGGTACAGAAAGCTCTGGCAGCTTCAACTCCCACTGCTGGGGATCCTCAGGCCCCAGTGACTTCAATCCTGGTGCCAGGAATGGGAAAACCCCTGTGAATTCAGCCCCCTGCTGCTGGGGCTTTAACCTGTGCCAGCAGGGACTGGGGAGCCATGGTGGCTCCCCCCTGACTTCAGGTACCAGAGGCAGTCACTGTGGCTCCTAGGTCCCCAGTAGTGGGGGAGGCAGCTGTAATGGCTCCCAGGTGCCCAGCAGTAGCACAGGTTCAGCTGCTGGTGCTGTCGGATCCCCAACAGCTGCATCCAAACCGCTGCCAGGCACCTTGAATTCATGGCAGCTGCTTATTATGCCACTGGGTCTCCTGGGTCCCTGGCAGCAGCATGGCTGCGGCTGGTGGGGCTCTTGGGCACTGCCGTTGGGGACCCAGGAGCCCCGGCAGCTCCTTCCCCTGCTGCCAGGACCCAGGAGCCCCATGGCTGCTTCCTATGCCACTGGGGCTCCTGGGTGCTACTGCCGAAGACCTGGGAACCCCTGCAGTTGCCTCCCCTGCTGTCGAGACCTGGGAGCCTGCTGACTGCAGCCAGGCTGCTGCTAGGACGCAGGAGCCTGTTTGCTGTTTCCTATACTGCTGGGGCTCCTGGATCCTGGCAGCATTGGGGCTGCTGGGGCCCCAGGCATAATGCCAGGGGTCCCCAGCAAGGGAGAGGGACAGCAGGAAGTGTGTGGGCTCCTTGAAAGGAGCTGAGATATTCAGCTCCCCCATGCTGCCTCTTTTGTCTTTGGAAGTGGTCCTATTGAGGGCACACTCTAACAACAAAATGAGTGCTGTGTGTAAAGTACCCTCCACTATATTTATAGCTGTCGTTGTCTATTGGCAAAACTTCTGCTGTTAGAACTCTGTAGTGTAGACGCAGACTGATTCAGAGTGGAGCTTTGAAAGTAGGTGACCCACAGTCCATCTGAATCTCTTAACAGTTACCACACACTGGTACTGAAATGCTGACTGTGTACGTCATAGGTGTATATGTCTGCAAATGCACACAGGTGTGCATTTGTTGGACGACTGCCTGAAAGGTGTGAGCAGCTCCATATGTCTGCAAAAGTTTGACATCTGCTTTACTGTATCCTTTTTGGACACATGCAAACTCTCAGACACACTGTTAGATTGTGAGCGTTGGCATCCAAATGCCATGGTCAGTAAGAATCCAGCTTTCTCTGACCTTTGCTTCTCTGGTTAGAGAAGTATCTTATTTAAAAAGAAATAAAAAGATATTTAAAACCTCTCACATTTTTCTTTTATTAAACTTTATTTTGTTCTCCTCCTCCCTTTTTCCATCCATTCTGTATTTTCACACTCCCTTTCTCCCTCCACACAGTTTTATCCATCCCTCTTTCTTTTCTTCATCCTCCCTTAGGGTATGTCCACGCAGGCTTCTTATTTCAAAACAACAGAGGTTGTTTCAAAATAAGAAGTGGCATGTCCACACAACACACCATTATTTCAAAACCGTTAAACCTCGCATGTAATCGAAATAGCCGTTGTTTCAAAACAGTTGTTTTGAAACAACAGCGTTCGGACACGTTTCGAAACAACACCATTATTTCAAAACAACTGGTTTGAAACAACGTTTGAACGGCCTTGTTTTGAAATAAACATTTCGAAACAATGGCTGTTTTGAAAGCAGGCTTTCCCTTAATTTGAATTAACAAACTGTCAATTCGAATTAACTTATTTTGAAATAAGGACTTTATTTCAAAATAACTCATTTCGAAATGGGTTATTTCAAAATAATGATGTATGTGTGGACATAGCCGTAATGTCTTCTGTCAGCTTCCTTTTTCAATTTTCCTTGTATTATTCTTTGAGCATATTTTAATAAGTCTACAAAATAGAAAATGAGGTGGAGACAAAAAGAAAAGGGAGGGACAAGGGAATAAGAATGCAGACTATTGCTATATTTTATCTAGTTTGTGCGGAGAATTCTGAAACCAGCCTTGAATTTTGAATTGTTTTCCACAGCTTTGGAATCAAAATAAGTGTTGAGCCCTGAATAAAATCAATAGTTCAGCCCATATACGAGTGTTGATTTGAAAGCCTGTCTTTACCCCTGTTTAAAGTCACGCCTAGTTCTTGTCTGTGCTGCTAAGACTGTTGAAAATTATGATGATGATGATTTTGAAGAAAACAACCTTTGAGAGAGAGCCTGGCATCACCAGTCTACCAGAGCTTGGAAATTCCTGATTTTCTGGCCATTTCAGTCTACACGCTTTTTCTAAAATGTTCTTGTTGCAAGCCTAGTGAAAGAGATGAGTCAGAATGTATTTAGCATTTAAAGCTAGGCTTTTAGGTAGAGGATACCAGGAAGGGACAGGCATTGTGAGAGCTCATTTAATTGCATACTTTCAGATGTCTCTTGCTTCAAATACTACTACAAATTGGTGAGGTTGGTTGGTCCTAGAAAAGGGCCAAAAATTGAATATGGTTGGTATAATAATAAAAGGATTTGAATTAAAACAACATTTGTATCGGGAATCCAGCAAATAGAATCGAATAAGCATCCCTTATTTTATCCTTCAGTCCTCAGGGTGCCTGAAGACTTGCCTAACTATCTGTATCTGGAGCAGGGTCTGTCTTTCTGTTCTGTGTAGATGCAAAATATTTGAGAAAGAATTGTTTCTGTTGATAGAAGAGCGTAACATAGATTAAGAATGAGAATTTTCCTGCAAGTAAGGCAATGTTTATGATGCCTCTTTTCATTTAATCTTTTCTATCTGTTGCAAAGAAGGATGAGTTCTGGTTCAGCACTTCAGTACACTTCGACTAATTGTGCAACTGCCTGTTTCACCCCCATCACAATTGGCTATATAAACTATAAACACACTTTTTCCAGTTGTGTGCTGCTCTCATCATTTTATCAATGATTATTGCATCTTTTCTTCCTGGAAGGAAATAGGATGTGTTATCATCAGGCTCAAAAAGTCCATCCTTCACTGAAAACACAGGGAAAATTCTGTTCAGCAACTGAGATTGTGCAACAGAGGAATTCTTAGCAAGTATCTCTTCCATGGACTAAATGGAATTACTAATAAGTGAGAGGGGACATTTAGATGTAATTGTTACCTGACATTACTGAAGGTCAAAGAAACAGCCCATGTTCAAATTCAGTGAAAAGTAGAGCTTTATTTGTATAAACAAATAAACACAAAACAAGCAAGGAGTCCTGTAGCACTCAAAACTAACCAATTTATATATCACATGAGCATTCATGGCAGAAAATCCCATTTCATCAGATGTTTTAAAGAATTTCAAAGCATCTGACAAAGTGGGATTTTCTCCCACAAAAGCTCATGCAACAAATAAATTTTTTAATCTTTAAGTGCCACAGGACTCCTTGCTTCTTTTACTGAACTAGACTAACACTGTTGCCCCTTTGGAACTTGGCAAAATAAATACAAGTAGCTGTGCAAATCCACACTAAAATTACATGGACTAGCAACAGAAGTACTTTCATGACTGCCTCTGTATAGTGATATGCTGGCTGTTAGGTATTTTAGAATGAGGTTACTAAGAGGTGCAGAGTGCCAATGATTCAAGATGAGACAAATGAGTTTTCACTAGTCACTGTCTATGTGGTCAGCAGTGAGGAAAGGCTGTAGGAAAATATACTTGTCAGAACTGAAAAAAAATCTTCTGAGTAAGTGCTTGAATGAGGACCAAGTAGACAGGGAAGTTGACAGATCTATATTGGATCTGCCAGTACAGTAAATATTTTGAACTAGTAAATGTGACAGTCGTGAGTTGCAGAACACAGATAAGCCTCTAGGGAAATTGTCCCACAGCTAGGGGGTGATTATGGTAAAGAATCACAAAGACACTGAAAAAAGAATTCCATTCGAATGCGGGAAATGATATTATACCCAACACTATGTGCTTCTCCTTGTTTCACTCTTGAACATTCACCTAGACTCTTCCCTCGTTTCATCCTCCTGGACTTGGCTTCTTTCTGCGGACATAGACAAACAATACTTGTATCCTCACAAGAAGCAATGCTGGCAAAGCCAAAGTCCTCTTAAACTGTCCCACAAGGGCTTTAACCATCTTTTCTGCACTCCTGCTTTGAGGCTGTTGATTCTGCTCTGTATGCTATTTGGTGGATAAAGGAGAGAAGATGACAGAGGATGGTATGAAATATAAGCAGAAGACTCAAGTGGTTCAAATTCCATTGGGAGATGAGGGTTGTACTGGTACAATGTGTCAACAATCTCTCATAGACCTAGAAAGAGAGACATGGGTCACCAGTACTACCCAAAAAGTGAGTGATCCTGAGTATAGCATGGGCCCAGTGACTGAGCTGTGGGTTAATCAGTACCTCTCCATGGTGGTTTCTATCAGAGGAACTCTAATGATGAGGGGTCTTGATGAAAATTAAAACCTTGAAGGAGTGTGGTGGTAGAAGTGCCATTATACTTTATTAGTGTTGATGTCTCTTTAGGGCACTGGGGTGACATTGTAGATTTATTGAAGTCAATGGTAAAATTAATTTTATTTAATATTTTTATTTTATTTTTTTGTAAATTTTAATTAATTTCTATTAATTTTAATTATGTTTGCCCTTAGGACTAGGGATTCACCCAAGCAGGTTAACAGCTGGAGTGTGGTATGAAAAACACATCACTGTGCCAGCTTTTCTGAATATGGTACACAATATTTAGGCCCCATGGAGAATGAAGAGACACACTATAGGACTGTTGCAGCTAATAACCTGTGGTCTGTTCTAAGTTTGGTTCCTCGCACCCCCACACCCATACAGTGAAATAGTGAAATTTGAGCAATTTCCTAGATCCCCTCCTTAGTTGTGCCAGCCATGAGCTTGGCATAATTTAGGATTCCGCCTACTACCTGAAACACTCTGGGTATGTCTACACTTACAATTTAATTCGAATTAATGAGGATCAATTTGAATTAAATAAATGCATAGCCAAACTGGCTTTCATTAATTTGAACTAAGGAATGCCTTAGTTACAACTGAGGAAGCTAACTTCGAAGTTATAAAAGCTGGGTTACCTTCGAAGTGATGTTTAATTCAAACTCATTAGTTTGAATTAACCCAATGTAGCTGTTTTAATTCGAACTAATTGTTAGTTTGAATTAACCACAGCTTGATTTTCCCTATGCAATAGCTCCCCCTGCCTTGTTCAAACTAGCAAGTCCTGTGCATGGACATGCTGATTCAAATTAGGGTGTCTAGTGTGGCCATGTTAATCTGAATTAACTTAATTTGAAATAATCATTATTAGTTTGAATAAAGTTAATTTGAACTAACCTTCTAAGTTTAGACATAGCCTATGAGATGAGTTCCAAAGGGGCAGCCGTATTAGTCTAGTAAAGTAAAAAAAGAAAGGTGTCTTGTGGCACTTGTGTGAGCTTTCGTGGGAGAATATCCCACTTCGTCAGACACACTTCAAAGCGTCTGACGAAGTGGGATATTCTCCCACGAAAGCTCATGCGATAAATAAATCTGTTGGTCTTTAAGTGCCACAAGACTCTTATGAGATGAGTGTTCCAAACAGGTGTGACGTGCCCTATACTTCAATGGAATGAAGCTGTTATTGGAGAAAGATGATATGGACGAAACTGAAAAATAATTTTTTTTTATGGCTAAAGTTGAGCAAGGCACTGAAACTGTAGTATCACAACTAGAAATTATGGGCCTTCCCATATGACCTGTCAAATCACTTTAGGTTCTGTCCTTGGGAATCTTTTCTCTACAAATGTAATAGAAGCTTGGGCAGAATTTGGACTTTATTTATGAATTGCAAATAAGGGCTTTCACAGAACTGGAGGTTATGACTGTATATCATCCTGGAGAATAAATCAGTACATTTGTAATTTTAATTAGATTGGCAATAAATTTACAGGGTGGATATGTTCCCCAGCAACTTGGAATTTAATACAGAAACAAGTTATTATATCATCAGTGTATAATGTGACATGCTGTTACTACATGTTAATTAAATTAGCTGATTTATGCTAACTGATGATTAGTCAAAGTGCCCTTTAATTGGGCAGACAGCATTATTGTGCAAGGGATAAGCTTGAAAGACAAGCTGTACAGATTTTTTTTTTTCTCTTCTACTTCTGGGTTGTCTAACTTGCATAGTAAAAAAGCTTCGGATTTTACATTGCTGAACTTCATATTAACTGCTTTTTTTCTGTATTGTGCCTCTGGGATGTTCTTTGATCCATGCTACTTATGTTTTATTGGATTAAAACTGTTTTGAAACTGCATGATGCCAAGTTTGTGTTAAGGGGGTAAATTAATGTTAAAACATTGTTATAAAGAAGGATATAAAGGACCTGATCTTGCAGCTCTTGCTCTTTTCACTACAGTGAAACTAATCACAGGAGTTAGAATTACCTACCTGAGGGCTGCTTAATGTTAGGTTGCTTTTTAAATTTGTTTTGTCTGTTTTTTTTAAAAAAAACTTTAGATGACGTTAATTAAGAATTGTAAAATAAATGGTAGGAAAAAGCAAGCCTATCAGTTGCTATAATTATGCTTTAAGGCTGTTCCAGAAAACTAGTCGATGCCCATTTTGAAGAAAACACTTTTTGGGAGTTTGCTAGTTTGTCATTGTGATCAGCATTGCCATGTTTTTATGCTATTATACTGCATCTGGTGGTGATATGGGAAACTATAGATTGACCAGTCTATATACTGAGGTTGTAAGATCCTCAGATGACGTATGGTACAAGAGGAAAGTTATGAGCGCAGTTTGGCAATTCTATTCCTGATATTGTGAGATATTAAGGGCAGCAGGCACTGTAAGAGTGAGGGAAGGGAGGTATAAAAGCTGTAGCATGTTAAGAGCTTGTTTCCCTAGTGACTAGCTGTGGTTACTGTAGGGCAAACAGAGGCACCTGAGATCAATTAAGGCCTAGCCAGGTGCCTGATAAAAGCTGCCCCACCCCAAATAGAAGTTGCACAAGCTGGAAAAGGAGCAGGAGGTTAGTACTGTGCTGCAGAACTTCAAGAAGGCATTGGGGAAAAGACAGAAGATAGACAAACAGAACAAAAGACAGAGAGAGCCAGAGAAGAAACCCAGCAGAAGGGGAGACTGGGTGAAATCCCTAAAAGGTATAAAGGAGGGGGAAAACAGCCTGGGGGAAAGCAGTGCAGGATTGAGACTTGGTCAGCAGAGCATAGCTGTATTTCTTAGGGCCCCTGGGCTGGGACCCAGAGGAGAGGGTGGGCCTGGGTCCCAAACTCCCCTCATTACACTAGGGGTATGTCTACACAGGGTTCTTATTTCGAAACAACAGAGGTTGTTTCGAAATAAGAAGTGGCATGGCCACACGACGCACGGCCATTT